>BLSH010520281.1:8591-20873 GCA_018402905.1 Glandirana rugosa | reverse complement strand
ATCTAGGGATTGGTAGCTAATAAAAAAGTTCCTATTTTTTTTTTAACTTACAAGTAATGATTTAAAATATACACACAATAGGGAATCTAAGTTATTAACCCCAAATACCGAGAGTCTTGTTGTCCTCTAGTACCGGAGGTGTCTGTTGAAATATAATGTAACAAAAAAAGAAAAAGGACCAAACAGACCAAGGTGTCCACCTCCAAAATCCAAAAGTAGTGGTAATCCAACCACGAAGACAAAAAAAAAAAAGGTATTTGCTAAATAATCCAAAAGTAGCTAGTATGTTAATAGAACTTGTAATATGTTTAAACTGTCATCGCCCATATCTCAGATCAAGAGCTAATGTTGTTCTAGACTCTATACCCGCTACTGTCAAATTTGTATAATGTTCAAGATAATTGTATGATCGATGAAAACCTAATAAATCGTTTATGGAAAAAAAAAAAACAGAAGCACCAACCTAATGGTGATGAAAACCTAAAACCTCCACCTGTGGAACCAGACAAACCAGGAAAAAGAAAAAAACAATGTAATATAAAGTTGTCTGTGGAGGCCATGATCTCCTGTTGTTCTGAGAGCCATAAACCCCAATTATTGAATCTAAGGGATAACACACATATAAAATTTAGTAATGAACATTCAATTTTTTTTTTATCCTTGAAAAAATAATCGATGGTTAGGGATCTATAACCTAACATAAGCGTTAGCATACAAAAAATACAATCACACATTACATTACATTCCACAAAGAAAGTCTTTCTTATTAGTTTTGAAACAGTGCACTTTTTCCCAAATACAAAAAATTGTTGAGCTCAACTTAGTTATTACCACGTGGATTTTGTTTACAATATACCATTCATTTCCAAAAAAAAATTATTCAACCTGGTTAAAAAAAAAATTAGCAAGTCCTAATAAACCTTTTAGCGGTACCGCTTATTTACCAATTATAATACCTCACCAAAAATAAACTCTTCAGAACTATCTCTCTGAAAACCAAAACACATTACCATGAATTCACAGGAGTCTACCTCTTAAGATCCAACTTTTCCCAGGTAATTTGCATGTTAATACTCTTCACACTCTCACAGGCCTGGCTAGAAAGAAGGGGGCAGTTTTCAGTGGACTGTCAGCAGCTGGGACAACAGACAGGTAAATCAGATGACACAACATATGTTCCAAGTATTTCACACCACAAGCACATTCTCACAATTAGCTAGCTTGAAGGCAAACTCTAGACACCCAAAATATCAGCCTGTTTTCTATAATGACCTGTACCTCTTCTTAAACCTATAAAATCTGTTTTGTAGGATTGAACGTCTTCCAAAGATCCATCCCATTTCATTAGCCCATTCTCAGCCTGTATGGATGCATTCCTTACCTTAGGATCTTGGAATGGGACCCATGATCTAGGCTTTTCATACTGATTACCCCTAGACCATGTTGCAAAGCGTGCACTTCAAAATCACGTCTTTTTGCTCTATAGGGATTTTGCGTGATTACTTTTTCAATGGGACTGGATAGACAGAATTTAGCTATGTGACCAGAGTCCACATAAATGGCATTTAATCTTATCTAACGTTGTATAGCATCTCTTAACAAAAGGCTTTGTTCTAGATGACTGAGGAGCTTCAGTAGCTGATAGTGGTATGGCTTTTTCTGAATTAGTAGTCCTTTCTTGCGACTTACAAAATATAGAGGCAATTTTTAAAGAGCTCTTATCTTCCATGAATTTATTCATATTGGTACATACATTAGGTGTGGAGAATGTCCCACTGACTTCAGGGATACCCAAATCTTTTGCTCTGTTATCTGCTCCATCTGAAAACTGAGCAAACTGCTACTGGCAGCTGACAGATAATCCTTTAACCTCACTGCATCCTTCTGTCTTTTTCCAAGCTGATGAACTTCTTCCTGTAATCTCTGGTTTTTGATGACTACTTTCTGGTGGATAGCATCAGAATTTTCCATAGAAGCTTATAAAGCACGAACCTTACTTTTTGTTATTTCTAGAGCATCTTTTAGGGATGTGTTTTACAACTTCAAATGCTCATACTGTTTCGCCAACCACCTGGATGCAAAGATCAGCAGAGTCTTTCCCGCACGCTTACTAAAACTTTTACCAGTGACATTTAATTTCCCATCCTCTTCCATCAGAGGGACAGAAAATATCCCTTCTACCTGGAGACTTTCCTCCCTTAATGCCAGCATAGCCTTCCCTTGGCTTGCTGCTTGACCTTCCTCTTCCTGTGCCACACCCTCCCCCTCTAATTCACATTTTACGGGGCTATCAAACTTGTTATGTTGTGGCTTTCCCTTATGGTCAGCCACTGAAAGGTGACAGTTCATATCAGCACCTGAGCACTTTGCTGATACGGACTGGGCACCTGCATAAGGCCCAAGTCCTGACAATTTCTCCTTGTCCCCCTGTTCATTACTGCCACAACTTTGGGGTTGAGACCGTGTCTGCTTGTCCCCACCCTCAAGTAGTGCTTGGAATGATTTCTCTTTAAATCCCATAGTCAAAACATTACCTTCCTCTGCCCTATTTGCTGACTCCAGCATCCATATAGCCCAAGCATCTCTTTCCTGTGGCCGCATCACCTTCTTGTGATGACCAGACCACAGCTGTTCCCATACTTTATGCTTAAATGTACTGTACCTCTCTTAGAAAGCTTCATTCCAGTCCAACATTCCCAATCACAAATATATTTTACCATCCAGGGCCCATATATATCTATTATCTCTTCCCTTGGGGTCAGTTGGTAGGGTTTACCACATTCAGACACCCTCCTTGAAGCAATTTTATTACCCATAATTACGGATTGAACCCTGAACTGATTTCCCAACCTTTTTCTCAGTTGCCTCAGAGGTAGCTACTCTCTGGCCAGTAATTGGTTGGACAGGTTTCTCCCCTGTCCCCGTTGCTGGTTTTCACTACTTGTCACAACAATATTTGAACTTTTTCCCTGTTCTTGACTATAGTCCTTCAAGACCAGCCTGGAGACTTTCCCAAACTTGTTAATAGTTCAATCTCCCCCGTGGACTTTTCTGAAGTATTCTAAAAGAAATATTTAAAAGTAGGACTATTACTTCTGTTACCTCAAGAATGAATGGCACAGACTTGGATAATCAAGAAACTATATGAATCCTTGGAGTACAAAAGGCAGTTACTTGAGGCACAACTATTAGGCTGCATTCACACCTGAGCGTTTTACGAACTTAAAAACGCTTAGGTGAGAACAGGGTCTTAGCAATATGGTTCACATCAGCCACAGTATAGCCAGTGTTCACAGGTCTAATTACAATCCCCAGTAAGTAATTGCAATGAAGAAAGATTCATACACAAGTTAATTTAGTGTGATTTAGTCTCTGTTTCCACAAGTGCGACTTGTCATGCGACTTTGGACATAAAGTTGCATTACAAGTCACAGCCCATTGATTTCAATAGCTCCTGTTCTAATCTATGTGACTTAAAGATGCAGCAACTCTGAAAAGGTACCTGCAGTACTCTGATGCGACTTCGACCCAGAGTGTAAATCCAGATCAAAGTAGCATCCACAATCGCAGCAAAGTGGCATTTCACAGTCACACTCTAAATCGTGTGACTTTGGAGTTGCACTAGTGGAAACACAGCCCCCATCCCACAGGTGCGTTTCAATCACAAAGCCTGGTGTCAGGAATAGTCCCTCCAGCGGGTGGCGCTGTGGCTCGGGAATTCATTGGTTGCATTTCCGGTGTCCACCAGCGGGTGTCAGTAAGGGGCTCATCTGGTGATGGCACTGTGGCTCCTGTATCCATGAGCTGCAGCTCCAGTGTCCACCAGCGAGTGTCTCCCAGCAATCAGAGGCCCATGAGTCACCACCTGATGCTCGTTACAGGAAGGATATTTAAACCCTGACTGCCATATGCATGGTGCCTTGGTGTTTTGTCTCCATGTGCCTCTGTATCCTGCAATCCGGAAATCCTGTATCCTGTATCCGCTCTGGGACCCCTGTCTGCAGCCTGATCTTCCCCCCGTGTTCTCCAGCATCTGCTCCCTGTGCCTGTCTTGTCCTGCTCCCTACCCCCTCTGCTGATCTCCCGTGTTTGACTCTGGCCTGGCTTCGTTTACGGTTTGGACATTCCCCTTTACCTATTTAGGCAGTTTCACTACTTTTTGTTATTTAGTTACATTTCATGGTTTGTTATATTAGATGTGCGTTTTGATTACCATTTACCTTTCTTTTAATAAATCACTTTATTCACTTACACTGGTATTCTCTGTGCAGTTCACACATTTCTGGTCACACCAGTTGCTGACACCTGGCATAATTTCATTCAAGGGTTAACTGGAACTGCTTTTTGGCAGAAAAGGTACAACTATTAGGTTTGTAGCAGTTATACTATAGCCAGTGTTCACAAAACTACAAAGTTTACAATCCACAGTTAGTAGATTACTAAGAAATACATATTCATACACATCAAGATCATTCAAGGTGACCTAGGTCCACAGTTGCGTTTCAATCAAAGATTGGGAGGCGTCTTGACCTAGGTCACATTCAAGGGTCAACTGGAACAGCTTTTTGGCAGAATAAGGCCCAGATCCAAAATTTTTCACTGCCTCAGAGTCCAATCAGAGCCGGTATCATTCACTCTTACACCCTCTTGCCCTAACCGAGCAGCTAGGATGTTTTTCCCATACCCTCTCAGTACAATTTTATTTTAATTATACTGTTCATATCAGTCTCATCAAAGCATTAGTACAGATAAAAGGTTTTATACAAAAACAATGTTCGAAAAAGTTTACTGGTCTATGTGTTCAGACAGAGGTGAAAACAAACAGACATAGATAACACTTACCGTTTTTGAAGTTTAGAGTTTAAGTCTTGGGCATAGTATTTTCTTACATTCTCCCTCTCGGGGGACAAATTCTGAATTTAAAGAGACCAAACAAAGGATATCTCGGAGCACCTTGATGAAAATATGGATTTCAACAGTCCTAATAAGGGTTTGACCAAAATATACGTCACTTCACCAAAATAGCTAAAATATTTCTACAACAGTTCCCCCTGAAGTTCATTCTTGAACTTAGTCCCTCCCTCAATGATTTTGCAACCACCCGGAAGGCCCAACCCCCACCACTGCAGCCTCCTCTTCTTATTTTGAGCACAACGGGATACATCAAGGTAGACTTGAGCCTGAGTGATCAAAGAAGTTCTGGTGCCTCACATCCGGACCATGAGTACCTGTGCTGCGATGTTTTCATGCTCCTCTGCCTTGGAAGAGCGGAACTCCAACATCGATGGCAGGATCCTGGCATATCTAGACCTGAGGCTGTCGGTTTGTTTGAGTCCAGGAGTTCTGGTCTACCCTGCGCTATGCCGATCGGGTGTCCACGCTAGCCTAGCAGGCGGAAATAGAAATGTCTGCTGGCTGTTAGAAAACTATAGGAAGGCAGGTACAAGACCGCTGGCAGTACAGGGCGGAGAACGGCCACCGGTCTTAGAAACAGGAAATCACACAGGAATAACGGTTTTTCAGAAAGTTCAGCAGGCTACTACAGAGGAACTACAGAGCTCAGCAGAATATAGATGGCATAAAGCTATAAAGCTAAAAATAGTGAGCCGGCTCAATCCAAGAACCAAAAAACAGGAAGGAGAGCCACCTGGCAAAAACACATACAAATATTGTTATACCAATTTGCGAACCAAAAATAACAAATCAAGTGCAAATCAACGTAATCTGTACACCATTCGCTACTAAGAATAAATATGCACAACCACATTTAGCCCTCTTTCACAATGATGACAGGTCAAATCACATGACAAGTCACAGCCTATTCCTGGCACCATTCCAATCAGTGTGATGCCGACTTTGCGGCGCCACACTGAGTTCCAAAAGTAGTTCCTGCACTACTTTTGCCGATTTCAATAGATATCTGTGCAGGAAGCCACACAGATGACTTTCAATTCAGACCCGACAATGAGGCTTTGAAATCGTGCGATTTCAGATAAAGTCGCACAATTTCAAATCAGTTTTGATCGTGAACAAGGGCTTAGGATCCATGCACACTAGGAGCAGAAAAAAATGTCAAAATCTCTGGCAGAAAAAGTGGCATAAAAATGCTCATAGTTGCTCGTATTGCAAAAGAGTTGAGAGTTTATGGGCATTTGCTTTTATAAACATTTTTCCCTTTTTCTGCCTGAAAACTCCATTCAAAAACGCGCTTCACGGCAGAGTCTCTGTGACCACAGTCCATATTCCTATCGCACACGTTCCTGGAATAAGCTCTTCAGGCTACTGTGTGCTGTAGCAACCGCCAGCTGGATACTGGAACCTATGCGATATGTAGATATTCGTCAGCACACCAAGGATCATCAATTTCATCCCAGTGTTTTTTTATTCAAGAAAGATCACAAAACAGTGTAATGCAATGTTTCAGAGCCACGCAGTACCCCTTCGGAGTTTCTGTGACATCATGTCTGGATCCAGGCTAGAACGCATGCCGGCTCTCTAGTGAGCATGTGGAGTGGCGGCGCTGCCTCTTGTGGCTAAGTGTTACTAATTTGGTTGCCAAGTGACAGGCACTTTTCGTTGTGAGTTTTTATCTTTCTTTTTAACGCAATTTTAAATGGTTTTCTGCGATGGGAGCCCCCATTTGGTCCATATTTCTTTTGGGTTCTGAGCTGCTGAGAACATGGTAGTTAAAGTGATACTAAAACACACACTGTTTAATTTACATTATGCCTTCTCTTTATGTATGTCGATGATGGCACTGTAATTATTTTATGTAGCGGGTACCCCACCCTCTTGGGAACTTACTCAGGGTTGGATCCATGGCTACAATGGGGAGTTTTAGAACAGAAACCTGGGCGCCAGTAACTTTAGGTATTTTCAATGCTTTAATAAAGAACTTGAAAGCAGTGATAGGAGAGAGGGTTAGGGTAGGTTTCAGATACCTTGTTGCAGATCACTTACAGACTCTTTAAATCCAGAGGTAGAACAGCTTCTCTTTATAGCAAATCTTGTATACCCGGACAGGCCTCTCACACAGACCTAGCAGCCAGCAGGATTTCTGGACAAATCTCTCTCACAGACTTAAAGCCAGTAGAACTTCTGGAAAGGCCTCTCACACAGACCTAGCAGCCAGAGCACACTTGAATGGACCCCTCTCACAGCTTTAGCATTCAAGAGATAGTTAGCACAGTTTAGAGTTGCAGAATGAACAGTCCAGAATCCTTCAAGCGAGTCACCAGGCCCTTTTGAGAGACCAGCCTTCATCATGGCTCTCTCCAGCAAGGGTCCTGCCCCGAATCTTCTTAGCTTGGCTCGGCTTCTCCCACACAGGCAAGACAGCCCCAGGATCACCACAGGTGCAGTAGGCCCCAGACAGGCTTCTGGGCCTACTCGCAGAACTCACATCAGCACACCCTGGGGCCTGGAGGGCCCTGAGGGAAGAGGAAGAGCACATGGCCACACCCAAATAAATACTCCCTTCCCACAATGCACAAAGGCCAGGAATCTCCTACTGGGCTGTTCTGGAAAGAGAATAATTATTGATAACTCAGTTCAGTTGTATTTCTCATACTGGCCTGTGGTAACAGCGACATCTACTGACAACAGAGAAAAAATGCACAACCTTGCTGAAATTAGGACAAGGCCTGATAAGCTATATACAATCAATCTGAGCAGGTTACAGCTCAGCCAAAAATAAAATTTACATTATAGACCACTCAAGGTAACAGGGGACTTAATTTAACTAAAAAAAATTAAAGTACCTTTTTCCTAAACCAGATATTTCACATCCTGTCTGCAGGGAAACATAAGCAGGAGGAGCTTCTTCTGCAAATATTTATTTATTAATTGTTCAAGAATTTAACATAATAACAAGCAAAAAAGTAAAAAAAAAACAGTACTTCTTTCACAAGAAAAGTAGGAAAGTTTAAAACCTTTCATCAATATATCCTAATTTTAAATTATTCAACAGCCAAAAACAGAAAATATAACTAATACACAATAATAAGTTCATTCCATTATTCTGAAACCATAGAAGAATGCAGACATACAGAACAAAAAACCCCAAGAAAACCCTATAGTAAAAAATCATAAGGGAGGAGGGAAAGGAAGAGTGGGAAGCAGGGATTCTTATACGAATTGAGTAAGACAACAAAAAATTCACTTAATTATTTACTATAAAGGAGAAAAAATAGCCCATGGGACTTTGAGTGAGGTGGGAACGGGGCCAAAAAAGCAAGAATAAATATGTGTAAAAAACATGAATAGGGTAGTTCAGATCACACCTGCAAACACATACCACTAAAATATACCCTTATATCCCCCCACCTCTTTCTTTTAATAATGACACCAGAATACTGTGTTGGGGTTAAATGGCCGGTTCGGCCTTTTATTAACCAAAAATCATAATTTAACATCAAACATTTTAACACTCATAACGAAAGAAAGGTTGCAGATCCTTGACGACACCATCCCGTACCATTCTGGAATCTGTGATACCCTTAAGTTAGGTTCTGTCCCCAGCCGCCCAACCGCCTCGAGGACTATCCTAACTGACCACAGACTCCCGCCACCTTAACTACCCGGTCAATCTGAACTTGAACCAGACTAACCGGAGGACTCCATACCTGAGATGAGTCCCACCGTTTCATCAATGTACCATATTTAAAACCTTCATCAAGAACCCCAACCACCACCGCGGCACCAGTATGACACCTTATACTTGTGCCTGCCTCCACACCCTAAAAGCCCTCTGGATGCCATCCTGTAAGCCCAAACTCCAAAGATCGATGTCCACCGCATTAAGATGGACACCATCCCCTCTCAAGTACATCCATGTGTCAACCTCCAACTCAGAATGCCTGATCGCGAAGCCTCCATTCCTAGTAAAAAAACTTCCCCACCTCCTTATTCATCTTTATCCGGGCCTTATTCAACTTATCCACAGACCTTGCACCGTGCCACGCTGAACGAGCCACAATGTTTGACCGCACCACAAGTGTATCTGGGAAAGCAGACCGCAGTCGCAGGAAGTATCATTGTATATCCTTTATAATCTGTCTCATGGGCTGGAGTCCTAAATCATCCCCCCCAACATGGATAACCAAAATGTCCGGTCGTCTGTCCAGTCTATCAAAACAGTGGACCTCAGGGAGAACCCTATGCCAAAGCATACCTGGCACCCCAATCCATCTGACTCTGCCCTGCTCCCACTCCACACCCAACTGCCTTCCATTGGGCTTAACCTCCGCCTTCTTTGCCCCCAGAAGATATAAGAATGTCCCAAATTCCATATGAGACATCGAGGGCCATCTGTAAAGACAGAAAGATTACATACACCACATATACCGAAACTCCCCGGAACCCCCACAGATAACACCAACATAAATAAAACAAAAACAAAGATAACAACACGGATGGCCACTGAAGTACACCCCCCAACTTCACATCTAGAGAAGGTGGGGAGGAACGTAACTACGGTATCTCTTAGATCCCCATCTCCCAATACGCTTAATGACGTGTTCCTGCAGGCCCCACCTGGACGCCTCCATAGCTGCCCCTATGCGAATATAGTGTGACGCATAGTCACCCAGGACCAATCCTGACTCCGCCAAGCACCTTCGGAAGACCGCGGTAAATTGAAATTTGGGCAAAAACGAACCATCAACATGAACAAAGAAAGGCCCGTCCACTCCCAGTCGCATGGCTAGAAAGCGTTCCATTGCCAACACTGGACACAACTGGGAGCTATTACCCCTGAACAATTCCACCTCCACTCCTTTTCCCCATTGATCAGTCTTGGATTGCCGGATCCTAATCCGGACGGATGAATTGGAGCAAGTAACATCCCCCTGACAGATACCCCCAGGAGCCTGCCTGGAAGGGCTAACCAGTTCACTTGTCCTAAAAGCCCCAAAGAAAGCCAACAAAATAGCAGCCCTGAACAAGACCAACTCAAACTGAGACACACAGACCACCGACAATCTCTTAAGCACCACTTCCAAAACTGAAAAGAAAACTGAACTCCGAGAATCGACCCTGTGCCCACCTTTACGGTATCCTCTAAGTGCCTGACGCACCACAAAAGACTTAGTAAAATCCCCTTCGCCTCTCAACTTAAATAAAAACGCCAGTCCGGCTAGTTTTTTATCTATGCCAGACACAGATATATTTTGTCTGTTGCAATATAGCACAGGGTATAACACCAACAATGTCTTGTCAGACTCAAAGTCCACACCACCTACCTCCTCCAGTAACGAAAACCATTCCTCCCAAACCTTGCAGTATGACGTCCACGTTCCAGCACTGAGCGAGTTACAAATCAATCCAACTGCGACTCCATTGCAATTTTCCATAACCGCTGAGGACAAGACACTCCATCCCGCTCTGCTGGCGCCAACGCCCGAAACTCGTTCCACTGAAAACGAGACAAAGTATCCGCTAGTTTGTTGGTGGCCCCAGGGATATGCACTGCATAAACAAATGTATTCATTCTCAAACAACTCAAAACGAAATAGCGCAGGAGCCTAACCACAGGAGGTGAAGAAGCCGAGATGTTGTTAATGGCCAGGACTACCCCCATATTATCACAATTGAATCACACTTTTTTGTTCCTAAAAGCTTCCCCCCAAAGCTCCACAGGCAGCACAATGGGAAAAAGCTCCAGCAACACCAAATTCTTCAAAAAGCCAGCCTTGTGCCATTCAGCTGGTCATGGCTCAGCACTCCAACGACCCCGAAAGTAAGCACTATAGCTCGCAGACCCTGCCGCATCCGTGAATAGGATGGAATAAGTCCACGTTGCTGACTGGGCCATCCTGCCACAAAGAATGGCCATTAAATGACTCCAGAACGAGATCCCAAATCTTCAGGTCAGCCCGAAGCTCCAAAGTCAGCTGAACATAATGCCCTGGGGCTTCCACACTGGCCGTGGCTGCCGCCAAATGCCTGCAGAAGATGCGGCCCATCAGAATAATTCAGCAAGCAAAATTAAACTTACCTAATAGCGATTGCAGCTCCCTCAGCTTGATCTTCCTTCGTCCACTAGCCTGACCCACTTCCGCCCGAAGAGCCCCTAATTTATCAGGCAGCAATCTGCATTCCATGGCCATGGAATCAATAATAATGCCCAGATAATCGAGTTCCATTGTCGGGCCTTCTGTCTTGTCCGCTGCCAATGGGATTCCAAAACATTCGGCCAAATGTTGAAATGTTCCCAATAGAATTGCGCAAGCCCTTGAGTCTGGTGGTCCAATACACAGGAAATCATCCAAGCAATGGATGATTGAGTTCAACCTCCTGACCTCCCACACTGTCCATTCCAAGAACGAACCAATTGTTTTGAAAAGGGCACAGGAAATGGAACATCCCATCCGGAGTGTCACGCTCCTGGTGGCGAAGTCTGTCTTATGCAGGGAACAACCACTCTTGTGCACCTGATTCTCGGGCCTCTGGTAGTGTAGACAGGAGACCAAGAGTGTAGGATGGCACGAGGGCTGGATAGTCTCTAATGATGATGTGAGAGATTCCGGGTAGGCTCGTGCAGACAGGAAGGGATGTGGTTCAGGCTGGGCCGGCAACTGGCAGGCGGTGCGGTATAAAGGATCAGGCAAACGGGTAGTCAAAGTCCAAGCGAAGGTCGTAATCAGGTGGGCAGTAGAGGTACCAGGGGTCAGACAGAAGAGTGGTCGTGGGTAGCCGGGGTCGGTGCAGGCAGATAACAAGCAGGTCAGGGCCAGCCGGGTCTTCAGGTAACTGGATCAAACAGGATCAGAGCTGAGGCTCACAGGTATACCACACGCTGTAGAATGGACAGCACTGGCTGCTGGGTGCTTTCCACTTAAATAGGCTTGTTTGGCGAAAATGGCGCGCACACGGGCGCGCGCAAACGCGCACAGAGAACCAGAACAGTCAGAAACGACCACTTCTTGATGAAGAAGCGCCGAGCGTAAATTATTCGCAATGGGAGGAACCTCACCTAACGTACTCGGAATGCAGAAACCCTCCTTGAACCCTGACTCCAGAAGGCAAGCTGCTGGAGCGATCCGGATATCTACTTAGGCAGCATCTTTTCCAGCCTCACCGGCGTCTTCCCTTTTGCCAGAACCGTCGCTGTTGCACCCTTTGCCTTGTTTGAAACACCGATGGAGGGGATGATTACCTCCGCAGCCTGAACACTCATGTTTGTAGCGGCAGGTGGTCCCAAACCAACAGGAACCGCCATTATATTGCCAGCACAACCCCTTTTATCTAAAGGCTGACGATCCTAAGGCGGATGTACCGCCG
>BLSH010520269.1:462007-477422 GCA_018402905.1 Glandirana rugosa | reverse complement strand
TACGTTGCACACACGACCGTCGTGTGCATGTCAGTAGGCTACATACGACCGTCAACGTACGATTCAACACGGTCGTACGCGCGATCGTCGTCCCGTGTGTACGAGCTATAAAATAGTGACTTATATTGTCTCCAATCAGTGCGCCGGGTGATCCCTCCAGACAGACAGTGTACCTGCTTACCAGAAAAACGTTCCCCACTCAAGGGGTCCACGCTTTAGAAGGAGAGGGGAGCCCTATGACCAGAGGAATCGAGGAGTGCCATACCTAGTGAGCACAGTGGGAGCTGTGCACTCCTTCTAAAGCGTGGACCCCTTGAGTGGGGAACGTTTTTCTGGTAAGCAGGTACACTGTCTGTCTGGAGGGATCACCCGGCACACTGATTGGAGACAATATAAGTCACTATTTAAGATTCACTGAAAGAACCCACGTTGAAAGTCACTTCACTACTGACCAGAGAAATACCAATTGATTGGAACTGATGTGTACGATTTAACCCTTGCATGAACTTTTTCAAACCTTGTTCCTTACAGTGGCACATATATGCACTCAGCACTTTAATAGTTGAGTTGAAAAACACAAGTTTCATTATCTTGTTCATAGAGATCCAAAGACTGCACAAGTGTTCCTTTTAAACAACTGATATCTGACTGCATTTATTTTCCTAGCATTTGCCTTGTATATTGTTGTTTTACATGAGATTGTTGCTACTTTTATTGCTTTTAAAATTTATTTAAACCCACATATTAGTATTAAGTGGAAGGTTTATTTTTATATCATTTGCCTTGTGGATTATTGTTTTTACATAAGATTGTTGTCACTTTTATTGCTCTTAAACCCACACACCAGTATTAAGTGGGAGGTTCTGTATAATACATATCAGCCATTTGCACCTTGATCTAATATGACCCACCAACATTTTTTACACTGACCCATTACTACCAAGTACCACAGCCCGATTTATAAATAACATATTTTATTTTTATCACCAGCATACTGGAAAATTTCTCACAAAATATTTTTATTACCAGCATACTGGAAAATTTCTCACATAATATTTTTTTCAATATTTATATTAATACATAAAAGAGCAGCGCCAATACCACCCTAATTTCTCTATATTTACTCACTACCCTCGTCTGGGCAGTTCGGTGGTGGCAGCAGCTCTTAGAGCATATCTGATCCGGTTGCACGGAACATATATACATTTCTTTCATATATTCCAATCCTGCAGCCACTGTGAGGGTAAACGGGGTGGACTCTGAAACATTTACAATTACAAATGGCACTAAGCAGGGCTGCCCCCTGTCTCCCTTATTATTTGTCCTTTCACTTGAGCCATTTCTTCGCCATATCAACAATAATCCAAATATTAGCGGGGTACAATCCAACCGATACCACCACAAAGTCGCAGCATATGTGGATGACCTCTTATTTTATATCATTAAACCCGTTATTTCACTGCCCTCATTATTGCAAGAGCTGAAACGTTATGGCACCATTTCACAGTTTAAGGTTCATTTTCAAAAATCTGAGGCGATGAATGTCTCCGTACCGGACCGAACCCTAGCGAGCCTACGCCCTTTCTTACCATTTCAATAGACCACTCGTTCACTTCAATACCTGGGCACCAGAATTCCCGCAAACTTAAATGATATTTACCCACTGAATTTTCGACCATTCCTGTCAACACTTACCACAGACCTCAAAAAATGGGACTCCCTTGCCCTATCCTGGTTTGGTCACTGTAATGTGCTAAAGATGAATGCCATGCCTAGACTTTTATAACTACTACAGGCCTTGCCCCAGTCCTTTTTTCAAGCTATATGCTTGGCATTCATTAAGTTTCTCTGGCGCAACAAACACCCACGCATCGGAAGGGCTCTCCTGTTGAGACCGAAAGGGAGGCATTGGCTTTCCAGACCCTACCCTATATTACACGGCGACGGGCATGATACGGGTAGTGGACTGGTGCGGTCATGGTGACATTAAGCTCTGCGTAACCCTAGAACAGGAGTCTGCCCAGGTTCCACTGGCCGGACTACCGTGGATGGGAAAACAAAAGCCCTCCCACCTAACTATCCATCCGTTGATTGGCCTCACCCTCGCTGAGATGGAAAAATTCTTCAAACTAGCTTCCCTGACGAGTTTTCCATCTCCATTGAGACCAATTGTGGGTCACTCAGAATTTTCTCCGGGCTTATCAGACCCAGCCTTCACTTTACAAACTCCAAAGGGGCTTTTATGTGCCTCCCACTTTCTGCGATCCACAGGCTGGATCCCCGCTGAGAACTTAATCACCGGACAGATTTCCATTACATTAGACCTCTGGAGAGCTATGCAGCTATCCCACTTCCTTTGATCCCTACCTAAACCCGAGCTTTTCCATAGGCAGCTTCATCCCTTCGAGGAACTATGCAAAGGCGATGGACATATCCGCGGCTCACTTTCTATGTCTTACAAGAACCTGCAAGTAGAGTTGAGCGGACACCTGGATGTTAGAGTTCCTCAAGTTCGGCCGAACCTCGTGAAAACTTTTTGGTTCGGCACCGAACTCGATCCGAACTTGAGCCCGGACACTGAGCCCCATTGAAGTCAATGGTGACCCGAACTTTTGGGCACAAAAATGGTTGTAAAAAAGTAATGGAAAGGGCTAGAAGGCTGCAAAAGGAAGCAAAATGGGGGTAAGAGTAGGACAAGTGCCCTGCAAACAAATGTGGATAGGGAAATAACTTAAAATGACCTAAAAAAAAATAAAAAATGGAGGAGGAGGTGGATGTGGAGTAGGAGCATGGAGGTTGAGGAGGTGATAACCGTAGCGGTGTAGGTGGAAGTGGTGGTGGAGGAGGAGGTAGCCAACACTGTTTTTTGTTTGTTTTTTTTTTTAGAATTGGGGTAGCCCCCAAAATATTGAGACATATTCAAAAAAAAAAAAAAAAGGATACCAATGGCTGTGTGAGGCCGGTCTAAATGTCTATTCTGCTCAAGGTACAGACAAGTCTTGTGGGATCCATGCCTGGTTCATTTTAATAAAGGTTAGCTTGTCCACGTTGGCTGTCGACAGGCGGCTGCGCTTGTCTGTGATAACGCCCCCTGCCATGCTAAACACACGTTCAGACAATACACTGGCTGCAGGGCAGGCCAGCACCTCCAAGGCATAAAGGGCAAGCTCAGGCCATGTGGCCAATTTGGAGACCCAGAAGTTGAATGGGGCAGACCCATCAGTCAGTACGTGTAGGCGTGTGCACACATACTGTTCCACCATGTTGCTGAAATGTTGCCTCCTGCTAAGACGTTGCCTATCAGCTGGTGGTGCTGTTTGTGGTGGCATGCTGCTGACAAAGCTTTTCCACATTTTGGCCATGCTAACCCTGCCTTCTGAGGTGCTGGCGGTGCCACAGCTGCATTGGCGACCTCTTCCTCCTCCTCCTCTGCCTTGTGCTTCAACTGAGCCCCGGTGTCATTTGGTAATGCCCTCAGCAGCGCGTCTACCAGAGTGCGCTTGTAGTCGCGCATCTTCCGATCACGCTCCAGTGAGGGAATTAAGGACAGCACGTTGTCGTTGTAACGGGGATCCAGCAGGGTGGCCACCCAGTAATCAGCACAAATTAAAATGTGGGTAACTCGGCTGTCGTTGAGCAGGCACTGCAGCATGTAGTCGCTCATGTGTGCCAGGCTGCCCAGAGGCAAAGACAAGCTGTCCTCTGTGGGAGGTGTATCATCCTTGTCCTCCGTATCCCCCCAGCCACGTTCCAGTGATGCCCACGAGCTGCGTTGGGTGCCACCCTGCTGTGAACACGGTTCCTCCTCCTCCTCATCATCATCCTCATCCTCCTCATCCTCCAGGACTGTCCCCTGGCTTGAAAATTTTTGACCTGGCCTATGCTGGTGCAGGAACCCACCCTCCGAGCCACTTGTGAATGACTGGCCTGAAAACCATGGAAATGACCCCTCTTCCTCCTCCTCCTGTGCCACATCCTCTTCCATCATTGTCCGAAGTGTTTTTTCAAGGAGACATAGAAGTGGGATAGTAACGCTGAGAACAGCGTCATTGGCACTGGCCATGTTGGTGGAGTACACGAAACAACGCAATATGGTACACAGGTCTTGCATGGAGGCCCACTCATTGGTGGTGAAGTGGTGGTGTTCCACAGAGCGACTGACCCGTGCGTGCTGCAGCTGAAACTCCACTATTGCCTGCTGCTGCTCGCACAGTCGCTCCAACATGTGCAAGGTGGAGTTCCACCTTGTGGGCACGTCGCATAGGATGCGGTGAGCGGGAAGGCTGAAGTTCCGCTGCAGAGCAGACAGGCAAGCAGCAGCAGGGTGAGAACGCTGAAAGCGCGTACAGACGGCCCGCACTTTCTGCAGCAGCTCTGACATATCCGGGTAGTTTTTCAGAAATTTCTGCACCACCAAATTCAGCACATGCGCCAGGCAATGGATGTGCTAGGCCCAGAGCTGCTACGAGATTTTGCCCATTATCGCACACCACCAGGCCGGGCTTGAGGCTCAGTGGCAACAACCACTCATCGGTCTGTTGTTCAAAGCCTGTCCACAGCTGCTGCGCAGTGTGGGGTTTAGCCCCCAAACATATCAGTTTTAAAACAGCCTGCTGTAGTTTCCCCCTGGATGTACTAAAGTTGGTGGTGAAGGTGTTATGCTGAGCGGATGAGGAGGTGGTAGAGGAGGAGGAGGAAGCGCAGTAGGAGGAGGAGGCAACAGGAGGCAAAGAGAAATGCCCTGCAATCCTCAGTGGCGGAAGGACAAACGGCTAGCCGCCTCAGGCCCACCCGCCACTACATTTGCCCAGTGTGCAGTTAGCGAGAGATAGCGTCCCTGCCCGTGCTTACTGGTCCACATATCAGTGGTTATGTGGACCTTGCCACAGATGGCGTTGCGCAGTGCACACTTGATCTCGTCCCGACTTGTTTGTGCAGGGAAGGGATGGCTCGTCTGGAAAAGTAGTGGTGGCTGGGAACCATGTACTGTGGGACAGCCACCGCCATCAGGTTTTTAAAACTGTCTGTGTACACCAGATGGAATGACAGCATTTCAAAGGCCAGGAGTTTTGAAATGCTGGCATTCAGGGCCAGGGATTTAGGGGTGGGTTGGGGGGTACTTCCTCTTTCTCTCCAGTGTTTGGGAGATGGAGAGCTGTAAGCTTCCATGGGACCATGTGGAAATGCTTGGGGACGGTGGCGGACATGGTGGCATTGCTGTCACATGCTCTGTTTGCTGGGTGGCAGGTGACACTGGCACTGTAGAGGTGGAGGAAGAGGCCGAGGCAGCAGCAGAAGAGGAAGCAGGAGGAGGCCGAGACCTTTCTTGGATTTTGAGGAAATTATTCGACTGCAGCAAATGCTTTGAATTTCAATGCCTGGTCATGCAGGTTGTGCTCAGGTTTAGAACATTTCTGCCTCGCTTCAGGCTCTCCTTGCACAGTGTGCAAACCACTCGTGTCTTGTAGTCAGCACATTGTCTGAAAACTGCCACGCCGGGGAACGCCTTTGAGCTGCCTTTGGTGTGCTAGGTCCCTGGGTGCGGTGGGTAGTAGCAGGCCTACTGTCTAGGGGACGCTCGCTCCACTTTTGCAACCTGCTTCCTTTTTTGCTGTTCTGGTGCCTCTGTGCGACCACCACTAGAGTCGAGCAGACACCTTGATGTTCGGGTTTTCGTGGAAAAGTTTGGGTTCGGGTTCGGTCCGAACTTGACCCCAGACCCCAAACCCCATTGAAATCAATGGGCACCCAAACTTTTGGGCACAAAAATGGCTGGGAAAAAGTCCTGGAAAGTGCTAGAGGGCTGCAAAAGGAAGAAAAGTGGGTGTAGGAGTAGGACAAGTGCCCTACAAAGAAATGGGGATAGGGAAATAACAATCATCTGTCCCTTACAGCACCAGCAGTATCCTCTCCCTACACTAGCCTTAGAGCATATGACATGCAGCACTACGTGACTCTAGCTCATACAGAGGCTGGGTCACATGAGACACTGGCCAATCACAGCCATGCCATTAGTAGGCATGGCTGTGATGGCTTCTAAGGGCAAACCAGTGAAACGCTTGTTGATTGGCTGCCCTGCAGCTATTCAACAAGCGGGAAAAAAATACCAGAACCCAGAACCCGAACCCAAACTTTTTTCAAAAGTTCGGGGTCCGGGTCCCGAACACCGCAAAGTTCGGTACGAACCCGAACTTTACAGTTCGGGTTCGATCAACTCTAACCACCACCTCTTCCTCCAAACTGCACACGTCACTCGCATGACCCTCATTCCATGTGGGGTCTAGGACCTCATCATCCTCCTCCACATCATCTTCCACCCACCCTTCACCACTGCCCTCCTTGTTGGTCTGCACACTGTGGAAAGCTGCAGTAGTTGGCACCTGTGTTTTGTCATCATCAGAGATGTGCTGCGCTGGTGTTTCCATGTCTTCATCCTGCAACAGAAGTGGTTGGGCATCGGTGCACTCAATGTCTTCCACTTCTGGGGCAGGGCTATGTGGATGGCCCACGGAAAGCACACCAGGAGAGTCATCAAAAAGCATAAGAGACTGTTGCATGACTTGAGGCTCAGACTGCTTGGCTGATTTACAAGGGGCTGAGGTGAAAGACAGATGGCCATGGGGTTCAGGTGGCAACTCTGAGCTTTCATCAAGGGACTGGGTGGGAGACAATGTGAAGGAACTGGAGGCATTGTCAGCCACCCAATCTACTATCGCCTGTACTTGTTCTGGCCTCACCATTCAATGAGCGCCATTTGGGCCTACCATATAATGTTGAAGGTTCTATCGGCTACCTGAGGAAGGTATTTCACTTGTGCGTGTAGCTGGCACAGATCGACCACGTCCTCTCCTTGCAACAGAAGCTTCAGTAACACCACCAACACCAGCAGCACCACGACTACGTCCCTTATTTGACGCTCTCCTCATTCTGGACACAAATGTACTATGTAGCACTATTTATTAATACTAAAAAAAAAAGAATAATAAACTATTCTTTTTTTTAAAAAAAAAAAGAAAATTGTAGATGCACGTTTTATTTTTGTGCAAGAAATGCACACCACACCAGCAGCAGGAACCTCTCCACCGCTCACACCAGCAGCAGGAACCTCTCCCTACACCAGTATGAGATGATTTTAGAACAATAATCTCCCCCTCACAGCACTGAAAGGAACCTCTCCCTAATGCAGTAGGAGATGGTTTTAGAACGATAAACTCTCCCTCAGAGCACCAACAGGAACCTCTCCCTAATGCAGTAGTAGATGGTTTTATAACGATAAAATCTCCCTCAGAGTACCAACAGGAACCTCTCCCTAATGCAGTATTAGATGGTTTTATAGTGATAAACTCTCCCTCAGAGCAGGTCCCTAGGTCCCCTGTGTCCTCTCTAGGGGGTGTTTCCATCTATCTAGGGCCCAGGTGGAATTTGGTCTATCAGGACCACTATTGAGTGATGTATCCCTAGGATTACATATACCCCCTACATTGTTTATGTATCATTGGTATGCCTGCTTTAGGAGTGTTTATGTATGTAGAATTTGCATATGTAGAGGTTTGTATATGTCAAATTCCTCATGTTTTGCCCTATACAGTTGCATGCCGGTTATTATTCCTTATAACTCCCTGCACATCGACACCCGTATTGCACTTCAACCCCTATTCCATTGTATTTTGTACGTAGGCATTGTTTACCGAGTCTCCCTGGTGTACATGGTCTTGCCTGATCTGTCTCCCGACATGGGATTGAGAATCCGGGCGGTTACCACCAGGGGGCTCTGTCGGTTGTAGTCTCTCCTCCGGCGCACGTGGGCCCCTCAGCTGGCACGCAGCTAGTGAGGCCCGAACCAGCCAATCAGGGCACCACTATGGCAGCCCCATTGCCCTACAATCGGCAGAACTGGCTTCTGTGCGCACACCGGCGGGGGAGTGACGTCGGACGGAGCTGCGCAGCACACACCGCTTGTCTGGGCGTGCGCGGCTCCGTCCGACGCCGCCCGCCCGGGGGACCAGAGCCAGGAGGGGAATGGCACCTTGTCTTGGCTACACATAGGAGGATTTTGGCCCATCTGTAAGGACCTCCATGCCGGATTTTCCGATAAAGTGGTAACACCGCCCACTCCTATATGGAGGGGTATTTATACTTCCCAGGTCAGTATGGTCTTTTAGTTCCAGCACATGCACGACTCAGATGCGTGGATCAGACTGTCTTTCCCTTTGTTGTCATATACAGACACAGGTCAGTAGTATGGTGGTGTTCGCTATACAATACTACCATGTTTCACGCTCCGCCTTTCGTTGCTTATACTAGCTACTTACAATGCTACTTACAATGATTCTGACATTATACTGTCTTTTGCATATATATTGTCACTTTCAGCTGGTTGGAGAGGTGCTGTGCCCTTCGGGTAGCCCCTAGTGGGATGGCCTCCTAAGCTATGATGCGGGTGGAAGCATGTAAATACCTATACGCTGAATGCCTTGATCTGTCGCCTATCGTGATATAGTGGACTTATAAGTAAGATACCTCGATCATTTCTTGTCTACTATGTCCTAATAATTCAATCATGGTACTCATTTTTGTTACCCTCCATTATGCCTATAGGAGCTTTTTTCTTCTCTCCCATTTTCCGATCCTTGTGGAGAGTTACGTCAACTTGCAACTTGCAGTTCTAACTGTGCACTACGACCTATTGCTTAACTACCCACCTCTCATTAAACTGAGAGTCATATTGAGTAAGGATGTCTCCACGTTGAGTGCTCTACACATCTGGGTGAGGTTTATTTTTATTTTTCCCCTCCCTTTTTTTATGACACATGTACTATTATATGTTTAAACAATTGTCACCCTATGCTATATTTGTGTGCTTAACATTTACATTCGTGTATTTTATCCCATAGAATTGACGTTTTCTGCAATACATTATTCCCCTGAGGAAGATACAACACTTCGGTTATATCAAAACATGTTGGGTTATACGTTGTAAATCACTGGTGGGCCATACTTGGTTTGTCCGCCAGGTGGTATCCGTATTATGTATTGCATTTTATTCATATGTCTATCTACATGTACTTATGTGTATTTATATGTTCTCATAAATCATTGATACTTTTTATATACTACCCTTATACTTTTGTTGTCTCAGCATCCACCCTAATATCCCCTCCCTTTGGGGCCACTCCTTTGCTAATGCAGTAGTACATGGTTTTAGAACGATAAACTCTCCCTCAAAGCACCAACAGGAACCTCTCCCTAATGCAGTAGTAGATGATTTTAGAACGATAAACTCTCTCTCAGAGCACCAACAGGAACCTCTCTCTAATGTAGTAGTAGATGGTTTTATAATGATAAACTCTCCCTCAGAGCACCAACCGGAACCTCTCCCTAATGCAGTAGTAGATGGTTTTATAATGATAAGCTCTCCCTCAGAGCACCAACAGGAACCTCTCCCTAATGCAGTAGTAGATGGTTTTAGAACGATAAACTCTCCCTCAGAGTACCATCAGGAACCTCTCCCTAATGCAGTAGGAGATGGATTTATAACGGTAAACTCTCCCTCAGAGCACCAACAGGAACCTCTCCCTAATGCAGTAGTAGATGGTTTTAGAATGATAGTCTTTCCCTCAGAGCACCAACAGGAACCTCTCCCTAATGCAGTAGTAGATGGTTTTATAATGATAATCTCTCCCTCAGAGCACCAACAGGAACCTGTCCCTAATGCAGTAGTAGATGGTTTTAGAATGATAATCTCTCCCTCAGAGCACCAACAGGAACCTCTCCCTAATGCAGTAGTAGATGGTTTTAGAATGATAATCTTTCCCTCAGAGCACCAACAGGAACCTCTCCCTAATGCAGTAGTAGATGGTTATAGAATACTAATCTCTCCCTCAGAGCACCAACAGGAATGTCTCCCTAATGCACTATAAGATGGTTCTGAACGCTAATGTCTCCCTCACAGCACAGACAGGAACGTCTCCCTAATGCACTATAAGATGGTTCTGAACGCTAATGTCTCCCTCACAGGATCGCAATGAAGGTCTCCTTAATGCCGTTTGTGATGGTTGTGAACGCTAATCTTTCCCTCACAGCACCGCCATGAAGCTCTCCCTACTCTAGTCTGAGACGATCTGACACGCGGCGCTACATTACTCCAGCCTCATATAGAGGCTGGGTCACATGATGCACTGGCCAATCACAGCCATGCCATTAGTAGGCATGGCTGTGATGGCTTCTAAGGGCAAACTAGTGAAAAGCTTGTTGGTTGGCTGCCCAGCAGCTATAGAAAAGGCGCCAAAAATACCTGAATACCGAACCCTAACCCAGACTTTTTTTTCAAATTTCCGGGTTCGGGGCATGAACACCCTAAAGTCCGGTACGGACCCGAACTTTACAGTCCGGGTTCGCTCAACTCTACCTGCAAGACATTCACGCTACTGCGGACCCCCCCCCCCCCCTTCTTGTCTAAATGGGAAAGGGACCTGCAGACCACATTTACAGTGCACCAAAAAGAATGCAGACTTTTCTTTGCGCAAAAATCTTCACTTTGTAGCAAATACCAGGAAACCACCTACAAACTAACCACACAATGGTATCATACCCCTTCAATTCTAGCCAACATATTTCCCAATCAATCTGACTGTTGTTGGTGCTGTGAACAACACACAGGTACCATTCTACATATCTTCTGGGACTGCCCCACATTACAGACATTCTGGCAACCAGTCCTGCGACTCATTCACAGATTTACGGACATCTCCCTAGCTAATAACCCTGCAGCAGTCATGTTAAACCTAACTCCCATGTCAAGAAAACAATATCATAAATCCCTTCTCAAACATCTTCTTAATGCCACACGGCCATGTATACCTAGTCAGTGGAAACAACAGTCATCCCCCACAGTGGCATAGTGGCTCACAAGGGTAAATGATATTGAATGGATGGAAGACCTGACCGCTACCATTCGGGACAAATCTGAGGAGCATAAGTCCAGATGGTTTTATTGGGACCTCTTGCGATTCTCAGACAAATATCTCAGCTACATTTAGCTAGGCTTTTATGAGCCTCGGAAGTCAGAGCCCACAGCATGATGAGTGCACTGTTTAGTGTGACGTAAGAGTGCCACACCTCTTGGGAGGGATCTCCCTCTTCTGCCCTCTCACAAAACCCCCCTTCCCATCTTTCTACTCTCCCCTTCTCTTTTTCTTTCTCCCTCATCTTCTTTTCTTCATTCTCAGTCTTAATTTATCTTTTCTTTGAGTCTCTTCTTATTTCTCCTTTTATTTTTATTTATTTGTTATTGTATTCTTTTTTATGCTTTAAAACATAAAATTGGTATGCTTTAACTCGAACTGGTAACCAAACATTATACTTCCCTCAAATACTAATGAATGCTTGTATAGGAGTACTCCCCCTCTTCTTACCTCATCAATTTACATGTGATGTTACCATATCAGCAGAGACTCACATTGTATCCAGACATCTGCACGCTGTTTTACTAAGGTAGTTTACTCTGCAAAGTTATTCTTCCATTTTGTATGTTGCATACTACTAAATAAAATACTAAAAAAAGAAAGAAAAGAATTAAGGCAGTTCTGAAGGCAAAAGGGGGTCCAACCCTGTACTTGCATGGTGTACCTAATAAAGTGACCGTTGAGTGTATATGCAAAGGGAAATGATTTATACAACCAGTGAGCAATACAGATAAGTGGAATATGTATTTTTTTTTTAACTGTCAGAATGTTCCTTTATTGAAAAAAAACTGAAAAGTACAATACATTTCAAAAGCATGGACATTATCAAAGATGACATAGTACAGTGACACGTCGACAGCTATAGTGCCTGACTCATTTTTACAAGGATCCTGCAGCTCATATGCTCTAATTTAATGACAAAGCTATCAACCACTTCAAAATACAGTTTAATGTACCTGGGTTAAACTCGCCCCTTACCCATTCATATGTCCCAGAGAGTCTGACCCGATACGACAGCCACAACATTGCCCCACAAGGGGGGGGGGGTCGGAGAGCAAGTCCGATCCTAGGCCGTCCATGGCTGCCATACCCTGTCGAACTTCCCAGGACAATTCCTATTTATGTATGTCAATTTGTGTAAGGGAAGAGCAGCATGAATAGCTTTCTCCCACAAACCCACAGAGGGAGGGGAACAGGCATTCAACCAAAGAATGATTTCTCTCCTGGCATAATAGAATAAATATGCCAATAGTAGCTTGGTACATCTAGGTCTCTGTTCATCATCCTGAATTCCCAGTAAAGCCAGTTGCGGTGAGTTCAGGAGGGCCAGTTGAAGTCTACCGTTAATGAGCTCCACCACCTCCGCCCAGTAGTTGGCAATTCGCGGACAGCTCCAGAACATATGAAAGTTGGACCCTTCCTCCCCACCACACCTAGTACATTCTGGAGATCTCTGTGGGTAAGTCCTATGGAGTCTCTGGGGGGTATAATAAACCCTATGCAAGAATTTCACTTGTATCAGTATGTCTTTTTTTTTTTTAACATATTTTATTGAGTTTTTATCATACATACAATGAGAAAGAGCAAAGCATATAACAAGAATGTCAGTCGGAGGGGAAGGGGGGGAGGGGGGGAAAGGGGAGCAAAGGACGGGTCCTCTCTCAGTATAAGCAGGTTATATGCAGGGTGATACACAAAACATTAAACTGGGTGATTGACAAAAAAGAAGAAGAACAAAGTTCTGCGTGATAGTCCAAGGTTATGATTCAATGGGTGGAAAAGGCCCGGAGGGCCAGGAAGGAAGGGGGAGGGTTGGATGCGGAAAACCCCAGCAGTTACGGGTTGAGACCAGTGTTAACGCAGGCAGTTTTAGATGAAAGGGAGCTAACTGGGCCCTGGGCTAGTGGCGTCGAAGATGGAGGGATTTTACGCCCTGGTGTCCACAGGTGAGGAATTCCAATGCGGTCAAGACGAAAAAGGGGTAGACGGTCTCATCAGTTTAGAGTGGTCACATTACCTGCTGGAATGTCACTAGAATGGCCGAGATAGTTTCTATAGGGGTTCCATTTCTTGAGAAAGCTTGGGCGGTTGCTCGAGTAAGGTTTAGACTTTCCTTTTGCAGCAGATGTTGATGACACAGATTGTTTTAGTATTGCTCTCCTAGTTGCCATGAAGCATGATGAAATCCAAGCTTTGTGGGCTCCTGTTATATGTTTGTTTTTTTCATGATGAAGTGTGGGGGTGCCTTCCAGTTAGCCAAAAAGTAATGGAAGTGGGTCCTTGGATGGGATGCAGCCAGTGACCTTGTTGGCAAGTACTGTATTTCCGTTTGTTCCCAGAGAGTCTTAATATGTGGGCAGTCCCATAGCTTGTGTTTCAGAGAGGGTTTGTGTTGATCACACCAAGGGCAGGAGTACGGGTTTGGCAGAGCGGGAGAAGTTGTGAAGGGAACGTAGGCTCTGTGTAGAATTTTTAGTTATTGCCCTCTCCAGAACTCATTGGTGACATGGGTTCTTGTTGAATTATATCCCATCAGTGCTGCGTTCACTCCCTCAGGAAATACAAAATCTTTAGACCAGGCCGACACAGAATTTGGGTTCTGTGCTCTGGTTGTGTCGAGAGTTAGCGATTTGTAAATGTCCGAAATTCTGCATTGGCCGTTTTCCAAGAGAGTGTCTATAAAAGATATCTTAAATATTTTGAGTCTATCTGGGTGGAGTGTAGCAGCGAAGCTGATCGCTTGCTGGACATGGATGAAATGATGGTTTGGTAGTTGAAATCGAGTTCTCAATTCTGCAAAAGATAGTGCCCTGCCTGTCGTATGGTTGAACAATTGCACCCATCTGGTAAGACCATGGGAGGCCCAAGTGGAGAAAGCCGCGTAATGTTTAGGAAGATTGAAAAAAGGGTGTCCCATAATTAGCACATGACGGGAAATGTATATAGGGAGATTCAGTTTTTTCCTAGTTTCCCTCCATGCTATAACGGTATCTCTTATTAGGAGATTTTGCTTAATGTGAGATGGTTGGAGGTTCAGTCTACAATGGAGGATCGCGGCTAGTCCATCTGGGCCTACCATCTGTGATTCCAGGTCAAAGTTAGAGTACTTGGAGGAGCCTGCCAGCCGGTCCATGCCCACTCTCAGGAGGCACGCTCAGTTATAGTTTCTGATGTTGGCAGGTTTGACCCCCCGACCTGTTTGGGTAGAAAAAGTTTTTTTAGGGCTATGCGGGGGTTTCCGGCCTCTCCAAAGGAAGGACGTAAGGGCTTTCTGCAGTGTTTGAATGTCTTTATGCTTTAATAGCAGGGGGGTGGTTTGAAGAGGGTAAAGGAGTTTTGGAAAACTTACCATCTTAAAAAGATGGCTCCTGCCTAGTAGTGATAGGGGTAGGGATGACCATTGGGACAGCTCGTTTGTGATTTTTGTGATTAAGGGGGGTTTCTACCTATCTTTATGCCGAGATATGTGATATGATTTTTGGCGATTTGAAAAAATTGGGAGGCCCAGTGTGGCGGCCTTGTTTGGAGTAATGGTAGGACCTCACTCTTCCCAAAGTTTATCCTGAGGCCCGAGCATTGCCTAAACTGGGTGAAGATTTCCTGTATATGGGGTATATTTATTTGGGGGAATGAGGAGAAAATGAGGATATCATCAGCAAATAGGGCTGAGCGGATCTCTTGTTTGCCAATCATTACGCCGTGTATGCTGGAGTTAGAAACATAGAAACATAGAAAAGTGACGGCAGAAAAGGACTGAGTAGTCCATCGAGTCTGCCCCTTTTTATTTTTTTATTTTTTTATTTTTTACATTAACCTTGTTGTCTGACTATGGATTTATGTTTATCCCAAGCATGTTTGAAGCCATTTACTGTTGACTGTCTCACAACCTCTGTGGTCATCGACCACCCTTTCAGTAAAATAATACTTTCTAAGATTAGTTTTGAACTTCCAACCAGTTAATTTGAGGTCATGTCCCCGTGTTCTTGATTTTGGTTTCATATTGAAAAGACTGCCCTCCTGAACCTTATTCACCCCCTTGAGGTATTTAAAGGTTTCAATCATGGAAGTTTGTACGAACCCTATTTGTATTTAGGTATCAGTCTGTTGTTCCAATTACATTTTTTATTTTTTTATTTTTTTATTTTTCCCCGTCTGAGCTACCTGATGAGTCAGGAAAAGACGGCAGTGAAAAGATACAAAGATACAAAGATTGAGGTCGTATGTGCCGCATTACTAACCGTTTGTTCTCTAGGCGAGTCGGGATAAACGACTACTATAGGAGTAAAAGAGGAGTAAGGGGGTTTATTTATATGGGGTATATGTCCTTTAGAAGTGGGTCAAATCCGTTACGAGCCCGGAGTCCTATTTGAAACCCTTCTCACTCCAGGATGGTAATGAGGTTTGTTCCGGCGGTGTGACCCGGAGGGTTAAAAAAGTTTAGCGGTTTTTAG
>BLSH010520269.1:450513-461176 GCA_018402905.1 Glandirana rugosa | reverse complement strand
ACATCTTCTCCCTCAACATATGTGTTGTGCCCAGTTTTCATTTTGGTGATCCCATTGTATTTTTTCCTTCTATCACTAATGTACCTAAAAAAGGTTTTATCTCCTTCCTTAATAGACTTAGCAATTTCCTCCTCTTTCTGTGCTTTTGCAGCACAGATAATGTGTTTGGTCTCCTTTTGTCTATTTTTATACTCCTCTCTGTCAGCTGCACCTCCTGTTTCCTTGAATCTTCTATATGCCATTTTTTTCCCCTTTACTATCCTACTTACCTCTTTGGTGAACCATATTGGTTTTTTCTTCCATTTTTTCTTACTAACTTGCCTGACATATAATCTAGTTGCCTCCAAGATGGTAGACTTTAATAGTGCCCACTGATTACTTACTCCTGTCATTTTGCTCCAACCTTTCAGTTCATTTTTTAGAAATTTCCCCATTTCAGCAAAATTTGTCCTTTTAAAATCTAAAACTTTTGTTTTTGTATATGATTTTTCAGTTCTTGTTTTAATATCAAACCAAAGACATTGGTGATCACTAGAACCCAAATTCTCCCCCACCTCAACATCAGACATCAACATCAGAGTTGAACAGTATGAAACGAGATAGGAGCTCAATGGCTAGGTTGAATAGAAGGGGGGATAAAGGGCACCCCTGGCAAGTACCTTTGTAGAGCGGAACTTTGTTGGGGATTTGGCCCGCCGCTACAACGTTTGCATATGGTGCCTTATACATAGCGGTGATTAAATGTAAGAACGGACCCAAAAAAAGCCACATTTTTGGAGGACCAACCTCAGCCAATGGAAGCTAATGTTATCAAATGCTTTCTCTGCATCAAGAGTAATAATAGCAACATCACTGGCTGGGTTGACCTTTGCCGCTTCTAATACGGCCAGTACTTTGCGAATATTGGAAGTTGCTGATCTTCCCATAGTGAAGCCTGCTTGTGAAGGGTGTATTAGGGTCGGCATTATCTGGGCCAATCTTTTGGCCATAATTTTAGAGAGGAGTTTAGAGTCCAGGTTTAGTAGGCATATAGGCCTGTAAGACCCCGGGTCCGTTGGGTCTTTGTTTTTTGGGGGGGATTAATTTTATGTAAGCCTGAAATCCTGAGGGCAGATAATGACCTCAGTCTAAAATTTTCTGGTAAAGGGGGGTGAGCGTTGGGGTTATTAAGTCCTTGGTAGCTTTGAAGAATTCTGAGGTGTACCCGTCAGGGCCAGGGGACTTGTTAGGGGCCATGAATGTTATGGCAATTTTTACTTCAGATTCGGTGATAGGTGCTTTAAGGGCAAATAAGTGTGATGGGTCGATGAGGGGAAGGTTGACCCGGTCGAGGAATGATATTGCCGTTGGTTCATCAATGGGGTCTTCGCTGTAAAGGTTGGAGTAGAAATCTTCCAGGATATTAGCCGTCTTGTCGCTTTAGTGCTGCTATGTGTATGGGTGTGCTGGGGCCTTTGCAAAGACGGGCCAGGAGGTTCCCGGCTTTGTTCCCAAATTTATGATATCGGAGCTCGGAGCATGAGTGATAATAGTGCTCACGTGCTTCTGCCCACATGTCAAAGTTGGCTTTTGCTTATTTCCATAGTTTCCTATGATTGGGGGAGTTATGGCTATTTAAAGATATTTGGGCTTCCCGGAGGACCGTACTGGCGGTCACGTATTGCAGGGCAGTCTTCTTTTTATGTGCTGCCGTAAAGGCTATTATTTTTCCCCTCAATACTGCCTTCCCGGTTTCCCAAAAAAGGAGGGGGTCGTCTATGTGGGCAGCATTCGTTTCCTGATATTACTTCCAAGAGTTGTTGATCACAACAAACAGCTCTTTATTGCTTGCCAGGTGTGAAGGGAAACGCCCCAGTTTGTCTTTAGATGAAATCAAAAGCTTAACACTGTCCTAAAGGCAGTCCTCCCAGTCCCCTCTGTCTAAGTCTGGGATATCAGCCCGCCATTCGTCCCAAAGCTTATTAACTTTAGGAGAGCCTACACACATCAACTCCAAGTAGAGGGAAGACAGGGGTTTAGCCAGGGACACCTGTGCTAGCAATTCCTCAACCGGGTCCGGTGACAAGATCGGAGCAGTGGGGAATTGAGCTTTCATTGCATGCCGTAGTTGTAGGTAATGGAAGTACATCCACCCGGGTAAGTGATATTGGTGTCTAAGATCCTGGAAGGGGCATAGGGCCCCTGCCTTAAACAGGTCCCTGAGCATGGTAATGCTGTATCTTGCCCAAACTGGGGGGTCTGGAATAGCGTGCAGGTGTGGAAGATTGGGGTTTCCCCACAGTGGGCTGTGTGGAGACCACCAATTGGGGCAGCAGAATTGCCGTCTAGCCACCATCCACACCCTCAACGTCGTTTTAGTGAGGAGTGGTAGAGCAGGGTGAGCTCTGTCACCACGGTATATAAGGTCCCTCAGCTCCTGCAGTGACCCAATGATAGAAGCCTCAAGGCATACCGCCGCATTACCCCTAGACCGCACAAACCACCACCGGACCGTGACTGGGATTGCCGCCCAGAAATAAGTCTTATAGTCTGGTAAAGCCAACCCCCCACATCTTGTCGGGAGACCTAATGTTGATCTAGCTAGGCACGGGAGGCCCCCCCCCCCCCCCCCAAATAAAGGACCTGATGCACTTATTTAACTCAAAGAAGAAGGATCCAGGTATCCAGACCAAGCAGGACCGAAACACATATAAAATTTTGGTAGAAATGCCATTTTCAATAGATTGATTCGACCCAGAAGGTTCAGCGGGAACGAGGTCCACAAGGCACATTTGGAGCGAAGATGGGTCAATACTGGTGCCACACTGAGATCATAAAAGCTAGTTAAGTCTCGCTAGACCTGGACACCAGGATACCTGAATTGACCAACCCACATCAGTGGGGCATCCGCGGCACCCTCCCTGGACTGGGTGTCTAAAGGGAAAATAATTGATTTTGACCAATTAATTTTAACTCCAGAAAACCTTCCAAATTCATTGAAAATCCGTAATGCTGCCGTGAGTGATTCCCCGCGTCCTGAATATACAAAAGGGCATCATTGGCATATAAGGAGATTTTTTCCTCCAAACTGCTGACCATAAGACCCTTAATCTCCCACGCCTCCCGAAGTATTATAGCTAGGGGCTCTAGCGCTAGTGCAAAGAGGGCCAGGCACAAGGGACACCCTTGTCGGGTACCCCTCTGCAGAGAGAAGAGAGGGGAAAGGGTATCGTTAGTACGAATACGGGTCTTGGGTCTACTGTACAGCATACGAACCCATTGTGCAAACTTCGGGCCGAACCCATATCTAGCTAAAACCTCCCACAGAAAGTCCCATTCGACAGAGTCAAATGCCTTTTCAGCGCCCAGAGAGGCGATGACTCATCTACCACAATTAGTATGGGAAACAGAGAGATTAAGGAAGAGACGTCTAAGATTAATATTGGTACCCTTCCCAGGCATAAACCCAGTCTAATCCACATGGATCAGCTCCTCCAGTACCCCAGCCAGCCTATTAGCCAGGACCTTAGCCAAGTTCTTGGCGTCCACATTAATGAGAGAAATGGGCCGGTAGGGGGAGCAATCCTCAGGGTCCTTACACGGTTTGAGCACCAACACAATCACTGTGACTCTGACAGCGAGGCAGGGAGCGACTCTGTGGTGAAGAACTGGTCAAAAAGAGAGACCAGTCTGGGCGTCAACAATTCTCAATGTTGGGAATAGAACTCAACAGGAAGTCCATCCATCCCCGGAGTCTTCCCTACCTGTAGCTGCGAGAGGGCTGTCTGAATCTCCTCAAGGGAAATTGGTAATTCCATCTTCTCCCATGAGTCAGTGTCTAAAGTAGGGAAGGGAATCCTGTCAAGGCCCGGAGTTCAAGCGAGGCATAATTTACCTTAGTGGAGTATAGCTCCCTGTAAAATTGATGAAATCTGTCATTAATCTCGGCAGGTCCTCTCAACACCTCCCCATCTGAGCTCCGTAGTCCTCCGATATGGGTCACTGCAAATTGTCCCTTGGCCAACCATACCAGCAGTATGCCATTCTTGTCCACGAACTCGAAGATCCTCTGAGCAGAACTCCGCAGGGACTTCTTGGTTATGTCGGCTCTAAGAAGGGACAGGCTTCGCAAGGCATACTGCCAATCTCCATATGTGCTCTGACTAGGGTTAGCCACATATTCTGCCTCTGTATGACTGGCCGCTTCTCTCTAACTCCACCAAGGATTTTGCTCATCTTTTTTGTTCTATAAGTATATAAGGGCTATATACTCCCCTCTAGTCCAGGCCTTGAAGGCGTCCCATTGCACCTAGGGGGTGGTGGTCTCAGTGTTGGCTAACCAAAAATTGTACATTCCCTCCTGTACCACCTCCTGAATTTTATCATTCGCAATCCAAAATCTGGACAGCCTCCATGGCCTCTCACCAGGGGGACCCACAAATGCAGGGGAGCATGGTTCAAAATGCCCCTGGGCAGGATGTCTATCATCCTGACCTTATCGGAGAACACAAATATTAGGTCAATCCAGGAAAATGTACGGAAGGTGGAAGAATAAAATGTGAATGCCATAGTAGTTAGATGAAAATGCCTCCAGACATCAGTGAGAGCCTAGGTATTGGCCCCTTGTAACAGCCCAGGGGTCCATCTAGAGGTGGAGTGGAGTTTATCCCAATCAGAAGAGGGAGTCAGGTTAAAATCCCCCACTACTATAACATTATCTACACCGTAAATGATTGCAGCTTGCATGATGGTGGACAGAAGGGAAAGAGCCGAGAGCCCTCGATCTCAGCACCGCAAGGGGAGAGCAGAGATAGCCAAGGGGCTGTAGAAGGGACTATAATGGCCCCAGACTTAGGAGGTTTGAAGGAGGCTAGCACGAAAGCAGGGGGGGTGATCACATCAGCTAAGGTGAATGCCTTGTCAATAGCTCATACAACGAGACGACAGGAGGAAAGCGATCGAGGAGAAATATCGTTAATTTCTAACAACGATGAGGTAGTTTACATTAAGCAGCTTCTACAGGCATTACCAACAAAAGCAGATATCCAGGAAATGATGACTCACTTCACAGGAATTATTCGCCAGGAGATAGAGTCAGTGAAGGAAAAAGTGGATAAAGCTGATTAAAGAATCCAAACCTTAGAAGAACAACAATCAGCTACAGGAGCAGAGGTTATCAAGATTGAAAACAAATTGGAGAGCCACCATCAACGATTACTTTCATTACAAATGAGGATGGAGGAAGCAGAAAATCGATGTAGACGAAATAATATAAAATTACGGGGAATACCAGAGACTGTATTGGGGAAGCATTTACGAGAAACAGTGAACTCTATTTTCAACCTACTACTACAAAATGATCCAGATACAGCAATTGAATTGGATCGAGTACACCGGATTCCATCGATACGCAATCCCTCTCAGCTAGGCCCGAGAGATGTGTTGTGTAGAGTTCACTACTTCTCTGTAAAGGAAGCAATTCTAAGAGCCGCTTGGAACCACGGCCCGTGTACAAGGGAAGGGGTTGAGATACAGCTATACCCAGATCTATGCAAACAAACTTTATTTAGACGTCGTCTGTTGAAACCAATGCTGGAGATAATCAGGAAGCACGGAGCTTCCTATCGATGGGGCTACCCCCTGGCGTTAATCATAACATTGCAAGATCGCAACATGGTATTAAAACATCCGGACCAACTCCCGAATATATTTCAGTTTTTGGGGGCAGAGCCCATCAAGATCCCAGATTGGATCAACATACAAACCATTTAGGTCAGATAAAACACAATATCAAATAGGCTCTTAGTTTGAGCTGGGCGGCTAAAGGGTCAGAATAAGAGAGCAACTAGGATAATAGAAATAGGCTAACTGGGGATAGAGCTGGAGAGTCATAGGGCTGGAGATGGGGGGGCTCGGGGCCCCGCCGTTTAGGTAATCTTTCCTCCCACCTATAAACACCTCACTCCCGTAGTGGAGATTTTTTGTTGACATTCGTGAGGTGTTTTATTTTTTTATTTTTTTTGAGTGGTCGCACATAGAGTGCCTCCAGACTCGGTATTACTGGGGTGTTTTTTTTTTTTCTCTCTCTTCTCTCTCTACGTCCTCTCCGTCTACCTCCATCTCCCCTCCACCAGGTTCTACCCCACCCCGGCTCTTGCACTTAGGGGGAAGTTAACCATGCCGCGAATCACCATGGCATACTATAATGTGAAAGGGCTTAATAACCTTAGGAAAAGGACCAAACTGTTGAGCGAACTGTGGAGATTAAAAACCAATATCGCTTTCGTTCAAGAAACCCACTTTAAACAGAACAAAAGAGTTAAACTGGGAGATAGTAGATTCCCTCATGCTTACCATAGTACTTCAAATAACTCAAAAGCAAGGGGAGTATCAATTTTAATTTAAAAAAATATCATGTGGAAAGAAAAAAAGGTAATAGAGGATGGAGAAGGACGCTTTCTGCTGGTTCAGGGGTCCCTGTATGAACAAGAAGTCACTTTAGTGAGTATATACTTACCTAATGAGGGCCAAGAAACATGTTTAGAAGCACTTTTACTTCTGGTGGAACAGTATAGAGAGGGCCATTTAATAATAGGAGGGGATTTGAATTTAGCTCTCGATCCTCTATTAGACACGTCAAGAGGAACCTCCCACATCGCTCAGGCTAAAATTCGTAAATGTAAGCAACTCCTGGAAGACCTCCAGCTAGTAGATAGCTGGAGAGCCATGAATGCATATGAAAAAGATTACACGTTCTTTTCCAATCATCATAAAACTTATACAAGAATAGACTATATCTTAATCTCAAACAGTATTCTGTCTCAACTCGTTGCGGCGAGTATAGGCTCCTTTACTCTTTCTGATCATGCCCCGACATTTTGCTCACTAACGGTGGGAGGGTCACAAGAGGGAAAGTGGCAATGGAGATTGAATGAAAGCATCTTAGCTGAGGAGACATATAGAAACTTGATAGCGCAGGAATTAGACCAATTTTTTTCTGGATAATGAGGGAGATGGGATATCCCCCATGTGCTTATGGGAGACACATAAATGTGTCATACGAGGGGTCCTAATTAAGCTGGGTTCCCAGCGTAAGAAACTCCTCACTGCACAATTAGATACACTACTAACGGAAATTCGTATCCTAGAAAAACAGCACAAAAAACACCAGGATCAACAAAATACAGCTAAACTGCAGCAAGCAAGGGAAAAGTTGGCCCCGTTCTAAATGCAAAAGCCAAAGCAAAAATCATTAAAAATGGAAGAGAGATATATGAATTTGGAAATAAATCAGGCAGACTGCTGGCCAAGGTTTTACGAGGGAGGAGGGAGAGAAACCACATAGCTCAAATTAGAACAGAGAAGAAGGTAATGGTGAAGTCCTCCAGAGAAATAGCCCACGAATTTAAGAAATACTACGCTACTTTATATAATATACGAAAAACCATCAACATCCAGAAGCAGGAGGAGAAAGAGAACTTGGCCAGGCAATATATAAAAAAATCAGGAATGCCGTCATTTTCTAAAGAAACAATAGATGACTTAAATAAACCAGTCACCGAAGCGGAGTTTGTAAAAACTATAGAGTTAATGAAAAAGGGAAAGGCCCTGGGTGAAGATGGGTTTACATTATCATACTATGGAACTTTTTCATAGAAACTAGCAGCTAGGTTCGCTCAAGCATTTAACACCCTGAGGCCAGGAGAACAATGCTTAAGAGATATTTTAAAGGCAAATATAGTGGTCATACATAAAGAAGGGAAAGATCCGACAGAATGTGCTAGTTATCGGCCTATATTGCTATTAAATATAGACTTAAAAATTTTTACAAAAATCCTAGCTGATAGGTTAAACAAACATATTAGTCTGTTAGTCCATCAGGACCAGGTGGGTTTCCTTAGAGGGAGAGAGGGGAAAGAGAACGTACAAAGAGTGATAGATATAATACACCTAGCCAATAGTAGAAAGCTCCCACTAGTGCTTTTTTCAGCAGATGCGGAGAAAGCATTTGATAGGGTGGAATGGACTTTTATAAAAGCTATTTTAAACCACATAGGTCTATCCGAGGGGAAGTGGGGCTCCTGGATAGCGGCTCTATACTCGATACCTTCAGCTAGAGTGAGGGTAAATTATAGCTTTTCAGAGGTTTTTCAAATTCAAAATGGTACGCGACAGGGTTGCCCTCTGTCCCCTTTGGTTTTCATCCTTACGCTGGAGCCCCTCTTACGCACAATTCGAGCAAACTCGGAGGTAAGCGGTATAACTATTAAAGGGGTGGAGCATAAAGTTGCCGCTTATGCGGACGAGTTGATCTTTGCGCTGTCCAACCCTAAAAAATCCATACCCTCCCTATTAAGGGAGCTTAACGAATTTAGCAATTATTCAAACTACAAGGTGAACTACGAAAAATCGGAGGGGCTGGGCTTGAATATGGAAACTAAAATGGCAGAGTTACTAAGGGCAACCTGCTGCTGTAAATGGTCAAATTCCTACATACAGTACCTAGGCACTAAAATCCCTCCAAAATTGTGTAAAATCTTTGAACTCAATTTCGCTCCACTCTTGCGACAAATTAAGGCCGACCTTGTCAGGTGGGACAAAGAGGTTCTCACTTGGTTTGGCCGGACTAACGTGATTAAGATGAACATAATGCCCCGCTTGATTTATGTTATGCAAGCCTTACCAATAAGACTACCAGCGAGTTTTTTAAAAGATTTAAGAGTTAGATTTTCAAAATTTATTTGGTCAGATAAACCGGCTGGAGTGAGCAGGGCTATCCTGGCGCTCCCAAAACAAAAAGGCGGGATAGGTCTCCCGGATCCAGTAAAATATTACGAGGCAGTCCACCTAACTAGAGTTATGGAATGGTGCAACCACATGAAAAATCCTAAACAATGGGCACAGGTAGAGGAAGGAACAGTGGATCTGCCACTGTCGGGTTTGCCCTGGCTGGAGAGGGAGGATGTCCCGGATGTGGCAAAGCGACATCCTCTAGTGGGGACGACACTGAGAGTAGTGAGGCCAATTTTCAGACTTACAAACATATCTCCATCGCCAAGCCCCCTTATTCCAATAATGGGTAATCCCAGGTTCCCCGCAGGCATCAAAGATAGACAGTTTGACGCACTGAGGAGGCAGGGCTCTTCCCGCCTCCTACATTTTTGCTAAGACAATAGACCTATGGGGCTCGCTAGCTGTAAAAGGGAGTTCCAAGATAGGCTGGATTTTCTTCATTGTGCCCAGTTAGGCTCTGCTATTAAGTCAATGGCGGGGTCAGGCATGGTATTAAGAGCTCAGATGATATTCTAACAAGCTTGTACCTTGGGAGAACCGGAGAGACACCTATTATCATTTTTTTATTCGTTACTAATAGCAGCTTCAATCCCAAAGGACCTCCCATTCCTGACAAAGTGGGAAATAGATCTGGGGCATAAATTCACACAAAGTCAAAGAGACAGAATCCTATTGTTCGCTCATAAAGCCTCAGTAGCCAGTAGATTTCAGGAAGGGGGGTATAAACTGCTCACAAGGTGGTACCAGACACCGGCAGCACTACACAAGAAATTCCCTACGACCTCGGATAGGTGTTGGCGTTGCCAAGAAGCCGAGGGCACACTGATCCATATATTCTGGGAGTGTAGGAAGCTGAAAGGGTTCTGGGAAATGGTAAACGAGAGAGTACAGGATCTGACAGGGATATCCCTTGGGATGAAGCCAGCCGCTTTTTTATTACATGATACGCACTTATCTATTAAAAATTACAAAAACTCATTATTAAAACATTTACTAATAGCAGAAAAAGCATGTATTCCAGCTCTGTGGAAAAAAGAGGAGGCACCGACTAAATCCCAATGGCTGGATAAGATATGTGAGATACAAGAAATGGAAGAGCTAACTCTATTGGGGAAAGACCGGATGGACTTATATGTAGCTACGTGGAGTCCCTTCATTCGTTATCTAGAGAAGGGAGATTAAAAGCAGAGGGGAGACGGGTTGGGGGGCGGGGGAGAGTGGAGAGAGATGGGGTTTTTTTTTTCTCTTTTTCTGGGGGAAGGGGAGGGGGGGAAAGGTTAGAGTTACAAATAAAGGGTTTAAGAAGGAGAGGGTGAGATGATATGATGGAAAATAGTTCAATAATGACTACTTAGGAAGCCTACATATCTAGAGAGAACAAGACTTCATACGGTCTTGTTTTTTTTTTTTTTTCTTTTATGTATGACTAGCTTCTAGTGTTGAGCGAACCCGGACTGTAACGTTCGGGTCCGTACCGAACTTTCGGGTGTCCGTGGCACGGACCCGGACCCGGACATTTCAAAAATCGTTCGGGTTCGCGAAGATTCCCGTTTGGTCACTTTGCGAACAACTAACCGACGGGACGTCGAAGAGTTGTGCACCTTATTTTATCGTCTTGGGGCCTGGCTTGGGCTTGCTAAAAACTTTACAGGCCCAGGCCCAGGCACGGTGCCTGTGGGCTTTCAAGCCATGCCTGGGCTTGCAATGTCAGGCCCAAGCGAGTTGTGATCTTCGATCAGTATGTATTTTCTTTTTTTTTTTTTTTGTTCTGGCATACTTCAGAACAAGAGAGATCTATACATCCGAAGGATTCATCAGTAATAACTTGATAAAAGGTAGTATAGTAGAGTGGGAGAGGAAGAATTTGGGAAATAAACATTGAGATTGGAAA
>BLSH010520269.1:398533-428028 GCA_018402905.1 Glandirana rugosa | reverse complement strand
GCTACTTCAATGTTAGGCCTTTGTATGTGGCCAGGCTGTGTAAAAGTCTTACACATGGGGTATCGCCATACTCAGGAGGAGTTGCAGAATGTATTTTGGGGTGTCATTGCAAGTATGCATATGCTGTGTGTGAGAAATAACTTGTTGTTTAACAATTTTGTGTAAAAAAAAAAAAAAAAAATTCTTCATTTTGCAAAGAATTGTGGGAAAAAATTACAACTTCAAAAAACTCACCATGCCCCTTACTAAAAACCTTGGAATGTCTACTTTCCAAAAAGGGGTCATTTGGGGGGCATTTGTACTCTCCTGGCTTGTTAGGGTCTCAAGAAATGAGATAGGTGGTCAGTACATCGGGTGTGATCAATTTTCAATGATTGGCACCATAGCTTGTAGACTCTATAACTTTCACAGAGACCAAATAATAACCACTAATTTGTGTTATTTTTACCAAAGATATGTAGCAGTATAAATTATCGCCCAAATTTATGAAGAAAAATTACTTTTTTGCAAAATTTTTCAATACAAACTAAAAAAAAGTGTTTTTTTTTTCAAAATTTTCGCTACTTTTTCGCTTATATTGAAAAAAATAAAAAACCCAGCAGTGATTATATACCACCAAAAGAAAGCTCTATTTGTGAGAAAAAAATGATAAAAATTTTGTTTGGGTACAGTGTTGCATGACTGAGTAATTGTCATTTAAAGTGTGAGAGTGCTGAAAGCTGAAAATTGGTCTGGTAAGGAAGGGGGTGTAAGTGTCCTGTATGGAAGTGGTTAATCTATTTGAGTCCTATTGTGTTGGCACCCTAAAAATCCAATTTTTTCATTTATTTTTAATCAATAAAACATTACAGGTAAGCAGTAACGTATAAAAAAAAATGATATACCTGCAAAGAAAACATAATAAAAAACATTAATAGAGAGAGAGAACAATAGAGAGAGAATAGAGATAAAACAATAGAGAGAGAAGAACAACAAACTGACAACTGTTTTTTGCTTTTTTATTTTATTTTTTTTGTTTTTTATAACATTTCTTATTTTTTTGTGGTTTTAACATTTTTTATTTATTTATTTATTTATGTGGTATGCTTTTTTCTTAAAAATAATGGTTCCACGTTAGGGTCTCTCAAAATTCAGTGATAGTATGCCCTATATCTGAGTAGTGCCGTACCCTACGCTAATACTAAACTAGTGTGTGGAAGCGCTGGAAACAGTCACCGATGCAAAGACCAGGCTGGTCAGGACAGGAGGGACAATAATAACGGGTGTCACGCCTGTATCCGCGTTGTCTGCAGACACAACATCTTTTTTAGGGGGCTCGGTTGGTAGTGGTACCAGGAACAGCATGCGGAAAATGCCGCTCATGTAGCCGGCTCACTGCATTTGAATTTGAAAGTTGGGGTGCAGCACCATCTGAAAACAGAAGGGCTGTGACGATCTCTTCCTGGAATTTAAGGAAGGATCCAGTCCATCCTGAAGCTTTGTATAGCACATAAGCGTTCTGCAAAGCCAATTGGAATAGGTATACAGACACTTTTTTGTACCAGCATCTGGCCTTATGGGCAATTATGTATGGCACCAATAACTGGTCGTTGAGGTCCGTCCCTCCCATATTAAGGTTATATTCATGGACACAGAGCGGCTTCTCCACAACACCAGTCGCCATTGTAATTTGGACTGCCGTGTCTGCGTGAAGGGAGGAAAGAATGAAAACATTCTTTGTATCCCTCCACTTCACCACAAGCAAATTACTACTCCTCAAGCAGGCTCTCTCCCCCCGTCTAAGTCGGGATTCTACCAGCCATTGGGGGAAGCCCCAGCGATTAGATAGCACGGTGCCACATGCATCCTTGATTAAAAAGATGACTAAAAAGTGGCACGCTTGTGTAGTAATTGTCCACGTACAAATGGTACCCCTTTCCGAATAAGAGTGACACCAAGTCCCAAACAATCTTGCCAGTGCTCCCTATTTAGTTTGGGCAGTTGGGGGGCTCCATGTGACTATCTTTTCCCTCGTAAACCAGAAAACTGAATCAGGAAATCATCTACGCAGACAACTTGATCGGTAATAAACAAAGCTGCTAATTGTTGGTTGAAGTGGTTTAGGAGGGGCCGAATTTTGTGGAGCCGATTCTATACAGGGTCACCCTGAGGATGACAGAGTTCATTGATGTTAAAGTGCATTAACTGCTTGTATCGTGCCCTGGTCATGGAAGCAGAGAACATGGGCATATGGTGAATTGAATCAGTGGACAAATATGACCACAACTCAGATTTTTTAACTATGCCCATGAGGAGGGAAAGGCCCAGAAAGGTCTTAAAGTCAGAAACCGTAATCAGTTTCCATTCTCTGGCAAGGGACAAATGGGGATTAGCGGCAATAAATTGACCAGCATACACATTGCTTTGGTCCACAACAGATCTATAGAGATCTTCTGTGAAAAACAGTGAACAAAGATCAAGGCCCGTAAAATCAACTGTTTCCACCTTAATTCCGGGTTGGCCAGTGAATGGCGCTGAATCAGTGGTGCGTTGCCAATCAGGGTTAGTATATTCAGCGGGAAGGGCACTATGGGCTCCGTGGGCCTGTCTTTGTCTTCTTCGTGGCTGTGGGACATTACTTGTGCTAGCCACACCAGCTTGAACTGCACTTATAGGGCTCGCCATGTCACCAAGTGTTACTGCAGTGCTGGTTCTATGACCAGGGTGTACTAGGCTGCTGGTGCTTGCCAGTTCACCAGAAGGATGAGCGGTGCTAGTACTGGCTTTCTGCTCCATACGAGAGCCCTGCGGTTCTTACACCCCATCAACAGCAGAACGGGGTCAGGTACACCTGACCTTAGCAGAGACCATAACTCCGTCGTCAGAGCTATCTGTCAGGGTGCCGCTGCTGTCTACCGGTTCATATACTGAGCCTGAATCTGACAGTGAGGCCTCCCCATCGATCTTATAGATTGTCCGCTCTAACAAGCAGGGCCCTCTGATTCCTACTGTATTTAAGTGTATTGTATTTGTACTGTTTACCCTCAAGTTGTAAAGCGCTGTGTAAACTGGTGGTGCTATATAAATTCTGTATAATAATAATAATGTAGGCCTCTTCGCTAGTGTACCTCGGATTGGACATATTGGACTTTAAATTTATACAGTAGGTACACTAGTGTGACTCACAGGCAAAAAAAACACACCTGGTTGTCAGAGCCTGCTTCAATCATTACAAAAATAATTGTCAGCTTTCGCAGGGATCAGGCGTAAACTCTGCGAACACTGCAGTTATGTGTATTATGAGTGTCAGTGATCTATTTGATCCTACACTTGGGTGGGCTGGGCTGCGCGGAACGGCTAAATGCAGGTGCTAGCAGGTATCTGGGCTGATCCAGCTAACGCCGCATTTTTTAGAATACTGAGCTACTGGGGACGCTAATATAAATCTGATCAGATCAGATGTAGATCCTCTCTAAAATTGGCCCTAGTATATATAGGTATGAATGTGAGTTAGGGACCTTAGATTGTAAGCTCCTTGAGGTAGGGATTGATGTGAATGTACAATGTATATGTAAAGTGCTGCGTAAATTGACGGCACTATATAAGTACCTAAAATAAATAAATAAATAAATATTGATCTGTTCAGATATTATACTACTACCTGACCTATCTAGTGTGTGTATGCGTGTTAGAGTACCTGACGCTAATCTGACCCTGCCGGGATTTATGCTGACCCTAACTGACTCTAAAACCTAACTAGGGTCACCGCAGGGTGATCAGGGGGTTACAACCTGTATAAGGTATATATATATATATATATATATATATATATATACAGGTGGTCCCCGGGTTACAAACAAGATGGGGTCTGTGGGTTTGTTCTTAAGTTGAATTTGTTTGTAAGTTGGAACAGGTACATTATTTAAGTGTAGCTTCAGCCAAAAAAAACATTTTTTTAGCTTTTTGGATAGCATAGGGAAGGGTTAACACCACTATAATGTTTGTATTGCTGTCTATGTTTCTGTTCAGAAGATTTCATCTCACTTCCTGTCCCAATGATAATTGGATTTTGAAAATTGTGGGTTGTTGTGGAAGCAAGGATTGGTGATAAAGTATCAGTGGAGACATCTTTTTACCATAATAACTCTTTGCAGGAGTACATTTTCCTTCCCAGGGGTAGATTTCCTCTCACTTCCTGTCATCTACCTCCGTTTGTAAGTAGTAGTCGTTTGTAAGTCGGATGTTTGTAATATATACAATATGTACAAATATATACAAATGTATACTATATGTATGAATGTGAGTTAGGGACCTTAGATTGTAAGCTCCTTGAGGGTAGGGACTGATGTGAATGTACAATGTATATGTAAAGCGCTGCGTAAATTGACGGCGCTATATAAGTACCTGAAATAAATAAATAAATAAATATATATGCCTGTATATATAATATACGTTGGGTAACCTGACTAAATAAAAGACTACCTAGCTAACTAGCGTCACCTGTGACACCAATACAGTGATCACAGATGACGGGGCAATCAAGGGGTTAAAACCTTTATGTTTATATACCTATATATATCAGTTCAGGTAGGTGGGCATCTAGTGATAGGGCAGGTAGCTTGGTTAGGAGGGGTGGGTGGATGGTGGGGATCCCGTGAATATGGGAGGGACGGCTGGGGCACTGTCATGCTGATTTCTGTTATTCAATAAATGTAGTTGACTTTTTAGGTTGGTGCAGTGTGTTTTTTTATTTTTTTTTTCAGTTTTTGTAATGAGATGCATATTGATACTGTTTAACCTCCCTGGCAGTAATCCCGAGTGTGGCTCGGGGTGGAATTTCAGTACCATTAGCGGTAACCCCGAGCCACACTCAGGATTGCATTGCTGGATCCAGGCAGCGCTACTCACCTTGTCCCCTGGATCCAGCGATGTCCCCCGCCGTGTCTGCGGGCTGTGTCCTCCGCCAGATGCCTCTGTGTGCCGGGCTCCGTTCCCTGCGAGCGCCGCGTCGCACGGGGACGGAGACCGGCGGGAAATTCAAAAAGTGAAACACACACAGCACATACAGTACACTGTAATCTTATAGATTACATTACTGTATGAAAATATTTCACATCCCCTTTGTCCCTAGTGGTTTGCCCAGAGCCCTGCATGCACTTTTATATTATTTATGTCATTCTTTCTGCCTGGAAACATGAGAATGTCGATAGCAACCAAAAAGTGTCCCTTTACATCAAAAGTGGTTTTTGATCGGCTAGAAAACACCGATAGTAAATAAGAATCATTTGCAGAATTGAGTGATACTGATTTTTGGGAAAATTTATTATCAGAAACTGAAAGTGACAACAGCGACAATTCTGCAACTGAGCAAATTTCAGTGTTTTTGGTTTGATTACATTATTGAATACATTTTATTACTATTACGTTATTATTTTTGATAATTATTTTTAGTTATTTATTATATTATAATTTATGATTTCATTTTTGAAACTTTTTCATACCTGGGATGTCTACTAGACTCCGGTTTGGACAGATTTAAGTGAGTTATTCCTAAGAATTACAGGCCTACAATATAAAACACCAAATTTTCATGCAAAATAATCGTACCGCTTTCAGCACCAAAAATCTGAAATAATCATACCGCCAGGGAGGTTAATAAAGCAGTGAAAGGTCGCTAGGCAAAGTCATTTCATGAGACCATTCAAGGATATGTGGCAATTGTAGTTAGGTGTCAAATTACCAGTAATTAACTGCCCACGTGGTCTCGGTACCAAATTTCTGAGGACCACTCTTGTTTTTTGCATCAAAAAATACATCAAAAGCTATGGTGGGTGGTGAGATTCCATACTAAACTGTATTTGTATTGATAGCCAAGTTCTGCTAAGACCAGCTGATATCACAAGGCTATAACATTGGAGTCAGTATGGTATCAAACCAGGATCTGGTATGTGGACAAAAAGTAAGCCTTTAAGAATTCATGTGAACTGATTGGTGCTCTGTTACAACAGCTATTTTGGTAATAGCTGGAGTGCCAAGATCACCATTCCAGGCATAATGTGGATAGTAAGTCATTGGGAACTTCCCAACAAAGGAACTAATTAGGGTAACTGGTTCCATACTGAGGCTTAGCATAGATAGAAATAGCAAAAAATCAATATGAGACTACAGTAAGCTTATCATATTTTAAAACATTGTAGGTCTGCCATTAAGAATCTCTCTATTTTGAAAGCTTGTATGACAAACTTTGTTGTTTCTCTGATCATTGTAAGATGCATGCCATGTAGAGATATTCTGTGAGTCATTAAACATTAAAGTTACTCTTTGTCATGTATGTCAGCAATTCTAAGCCAGAGAAACTATCCAGGAATGTGGAGGCAGCAGTACACAGGACTCCTGAGGGACATAGTGTGTGGCTGAAATCACGGAAAGAGAAATCAAAGTCATAGATGTACTAAGAGGTTATATTTTGAAGATAGGCATAGCAACTATAAGTAAAGAGTCACTGAGCATTTGATATACAATGGAGAGTGGATTGAAACCCCCTAGGAGACTACAGTTGATATCAGCTTTTCTAATTTATCTCAAAATTAGAACCTTTAAAGAAGAGTTTACTTGGTATGTGGAACTCGCAGTAGCACACAGTGATGAGAAATATAAAATAAAGCTGTTCCATTCATTAAAGGGATAAATAGCTTATATGTATAAGTGTATGTTTTTTTTTTCCCCCAGGCATCAAGAAACTAGAGAAACTGTAGACAGAAAAGAAAATGTTGAAGCAAATTGTTAGTTTGGTGATATCAAGAGACTCTCTAACAGAGACAGGAAAGTGCGTGGGATCTGAGATTCTTAACTCAGAGAGAGATCACTAAGGGCCCATTCACAATACTGTGCTGCAGCAGAGTGCACATGCTGCATTGCCATTAATGCTGCAAAATGCATACACACTTCCACACTGCATTGCGTTACACATATTGTGTTGCGCTATACTGCTATAAAATTCAGCCTGACCTATTTTGGCATGCATTCATTTTGAATGAGCTGTTTAACACAATACAGTGGGTGGATTTACTAAAGGTAATTGACTGTGCACTTTGCAAGTGCAGTTGCATTTACACTATATTACCTAACGTATTGGGATGCCTGCCTTTACACACACATGAATTTTAATGGCAATCCCAGTCTTAGTCCATAGGGTTCAATATTCAGTTGGCTCACCCTTTACAGCTATAACTTCTCTTTGCAGCTCTTCTGGGAAGGTTGTCCACAAGGTTTAGGAGTGTGTCTATGGGAAAATTTGACCATTCTTCCAGAAGCACATTTGTGAGGTCAGGCACTGATGTGGACGAGAAGGCCTGGCTCACAGTCTTTGCTCTAATTAATCTCAAAAGTGTTCTATTGGGCTGAGGTCAGGATACTGTGCAGGCCAGTCAAGTGCCTCCACCCCAAACTTGCTGATCCCTATTTTTATGGACCTTGCTTTGTGCACTGGTCCAACTTATTTGGCGGAGGGGGGATTATGGAATGGGGTTGTTTTTCAGGTTTTTGGCTTTGCCCCTTAGTTCCAGTGAAGGGAACTCTTAAGGCGACAATTTCATGCTCCCAACTTTGTGGGAACAATTTGGGGATGGCCCCTTCCTGTTCCAACATGACTGCACAGCATTGCACAAAGCAAAGACGTGGATGAGCGAGTTTGGGGTGGAGGAACTTGACGGGCCTGCACAGAGTCCTGACCTCAAGCTGATAGAACACCTTTGGGATGAATTAGAATGGAGACTGTGGGCCAGGCCTTCTCATCCACATCAGTGCCTGACCTCACAAATGTGCTTCTGGAAGAATGGTGTAACATTCCCATAGACACACTCCTAAACCTTGTGGACAGCCTTCCCAGAAGAGTTGAAGCTGTTATAGCTGCAAAGGGTGGGCCAACTGAATATTGAACCCTATGGACTAAGACTGGGATGCCATTAAAGTTCATGTGCATGTAAAGGCAAGTGTCCCAATACTTTTAGTAATATAGTGTATTTTCCCCAGAGCTTAGTAATTATGGTAAAGCTCTGCTGATTTCCATCATCCAATCATGTGCAAGCAAAAATGCAGTATCTGTTAAAGGGAACATAAGACAAATGCTTTCTTTTTGCTTCAGTACAATGTAAAGATAATCTAAGATGTAATCTTGGAGCTCTATAACAAAAATCATAAAATTTGCATTGGAACAATTGATGAAACCACTCAAACCTAGAACAGAGTTACACTCAAAAAATACTAAGTTGCAGATACATGTCCAAGATGTATACATAAAAAAAGCGTAGCTGCAAGTTCTGATGTCATTTATTCAGTAAATCATAGCATACCATTTCCAATCTATTTAACACTATTACAGCACTTAATTGCGAAACACTAGGGATGGGCAAACTGTTCGGCCAGAGCAGGAGTTCGGGCTGAACATTGGCTGTTCGCCCGTTCGCTGAACAACCAAATTATTTGGGCATTTGACCATTTGTTTGTCCCACCGAACGACCACAATGCACTGCGCTGCAGCACAGTGCATTGAAAGCCCTGATTGGCTGAAACAATGAAAGCTTCATCCAATCAGGGCACAGAACACTGTCAGAGCCATGATTATACGCTGTTATGATGACTCTATCCAATCATGGCTCATTGCTCTCAGTCCCGCCCCACACTATAAAAGTATTCTTTCAATAGTGGCCATTTTCAGTGTGATATCTGCAGCGTGGAGAGAGATAGAACTCTGTTCAGTACAAATAGACAGTTTGCTATTATGATTCCATTGTCAATGTAGAATATTAGTTTAGTGTGAATCTAGGGATAGTCAGTGTGAGTGTAGTGAAGACCACTCATCTTTACATTAATGTGAATCTAGGGAAAATCCAGTCAGTGTAGTGTGTGATCACCATTCATTTTTTCATTAGTGTGAGTCTAGGGACAGTTCAGTCAGCGTGAGTGTAATGACCACTATTCATCTTTACATTAGTGTGAATCTATGGACATTTCAGTCAGTGTGAGTGTACTGATTGTTTAACACTGTAAATTGCATTGCATTACTGCAAGAATATAGTTCTATGCGTCACTGCAAGTTTAACGCCATATAGTTCTGTACGTTATTGCAAGTTTAACGCCATATAGTTCTGTGCATTACTGCAAGTTTAACACCATATATTTCATTGTAATACTGCAAATTTAATGCCATATATTTCTGTGCATTACTGCAAGTTTAAAGCCATATAGTTCTTTGAGTTACTGCAAGTTTAATGTCATATAGTTCTGTGCATTGCTGCAAGTTTAACACCATATATTTCTGTGTGTTAGTGCAAGTTTAGTGCCATATAGTTCTGTGCATCACTACAAGTTTAACGCCATATAGTTCTGTGCGTTACTTCAAGTTCAACGCCATATAATTCTGTGTGTTACTTCTAGTTTAAAGCTGTATATTTCATTGCGTTACTGGAAATTTAATGCCATATAGTTCTGTGCATTACTGCAAGTTTAACACTGTATATTTCATTGCAATACTGCAAATTTAATGCCATATATTTCTGTGCATTACTGCAAGTTTAAAGCCATATAGTTCTTTGAGTTACTGCAAGTTTAATGTCATATAGTTCTGTGCATTGCTGCAAGTTTAATACCATACATTTCTGTGTGTTAGTGCAAGTTTAATGCCATATAGTTCTGTGCATAACTACAAGTTTAACGCCATATAGTTCTGTGCGTTACTGGAAGTTTAATGCCATATAGTTCTGTGCATTACTGCAAGTTTACCGCCATATATTTCTGCGTGTTACTGCAAGTTTTTTTTTTCAATAGTTTTTATTGAGTTTTTCAATACACATAACAAAATTATGCGGAACACTGTAAGATACAGATGAGATTATTCATATCACAATACAGCCTAATAACCATTTGGTTATAGTCCGTTGATAAGTAGCTTTACCCAAACTTGTTGCAGGCCACGAATCAACGGGGTACAGATGTAAAACACAGTTAGCATATAAAAGGAGAAAAGTGTGGGAGTCGTGGGGGCGCCACCCCCAGGGGGGGATGGCTCCCCCACATCCCACAAGACAACAGCTGCATATGACAGAAAGTCAATACCTAGCACAATTGGCAAATTAGTAGCAGTTAAGGTAAACGTGCATTGGTAGCTCCAAAGAAACAGCTGCTTAGACAGATAGTGTGCACTTGGGGTGTTCTATCCAGAGAGTCCATCTCTTTTGATACAGGGGATTTGTAAATGAGCCTTTGCAAACATGTATTCCATGAGTCCCTGTTCGTTCAGAGAGGAGAGGATGTCGAATATAGAAGGAGGTTTTGGTGCTTTCCATTTTCTAGCGATGGAAAGTCTAAGGGCGATGAGTACATGGGTCAGTAAGGCATGAGAAGGTGCAGGCAAGGACTCAAAGTCCAACCCAAACAAGATCAGTTGCGGGGAGAGAATTATTGGTTTATGGAGCAAATCTGTTAGTAATTTGCTAATATCCTGCCAAAGGGAGGATAGTTTAGGGCATGACCAACAAAAATGCATACTGTTGCCCTTTTGTCCATAGTCCCTCCAGCAGTTGTCTGTGGCTGAAGAGTATATCTTAGCGAGCTTGGTAGGGGTGAGATACCAATTGTGGAATATTTTTTGTACTCCTTCCCAATGGGTGAGACATTTGGAGACTTTCAGGGGGCGTTGTAAAGCCATGAGCCATTGCTGCTGTGTATATGTGTGATGGAGTTGGTGTTCCCACTTCAACATAGCGTAGGATTTATTGGCGGATGGGTTGCTGGTTAGCAGTTTATAATAGTAAGATATGCCCTTCTTTGTAGAGTTGGTGTTGCAATAAAATCGTAGCGCGTGCCACAACAGGGGGTTCTTCGACCAAATAGATTTAGAAAGAACAGAGCAAACTCTAAAGTATTTTAATAGGTCCGTGGCTGGTATCTGAAAGTTATCCCTCAGTTGTTGAAAGGAAAGGAGTGTGGCGTTGTCATATAAGTGGTCCAGTGAGGTGATTCCAGCTTGTGACCAATTGGTTAATGAAAATAGATTGCAACGTTAGCAGAGGCAGTACTTTCAGTACAATAGGTGATATTCCTCCCGACGCTTGTAGGATAGAATGCCACGTTCCGATTGTAGCGTTGATAGTATAAAAAAAGGTAAGTTGCTTATGGTTCAGTACCAGTAATGCTGAGAGAGTTAGTTTAGGATTGGTTGCAAGGGCTGATTGCTCGATTTGTAGCCATGGGAATTGAGTCACTGGAGTCCACCAACTTTTAGCTTGTTCCAGTATGGTTGCTTTATAGTAAGCAGTGATATTGGGTGGACCCATTCCTCCAGAGGCAATTGAAGAACATAGAGTCACTCTCTTAAGCCTAGGATGCTTAACACTCCATATGAAGGAAGATACCATCGCTTGTAATTTGTCTAGCTGAGAGCGGAGGAAAGGTACAGGTAGTGTCCGAAAGCAATAAAGGATATGTGGCAACAGGTACATTTTGGAAAGTGTGATGGGTCCTGCCAAAGAGGCCTGAACATGTTTTAGGTCTTGTATAGACTTTTGTAGTTTGCTCAGTAGCTGAGCATAGTTTAGTGGTAGCAAATGGGAGGAAGGCGAAGTCAGAGAGATACCCAGGTAGGGAAGTGTGGAGTTTGGGGCCCAGGAGAAGGACGTCAATTTTGTGATGTTATGTTTAATTTTAGTTCCTAAGTTAACACCTATCATGGCAGACTTTGTGTAGTTGATTTTGTAAAGCGAAGCCCTACTGAAAAGAACCAGCGTCTGGTGAAGATACGGGAGCGATAGCTGAGGTTCAGTGATGGATATAATCACATCATCTGCATATAAACCAATTTTGTGATCATAGGTGTCAATGGAGATGCATTTAATTAAGTCATTGGAGCATATGGAATGGGCTAAAGGCTCCATGATAAGTGAGAAAATGAATGGTGAGAGGGGGCAACCCTGCCTTGTGCTGTTTGAGATTTTAAAAGGTTCTGAGAAGATGCCCGAATTAATCACTCTGGCAGTTGGAGCAGAGTATAGAGCCATTACTGCTTTAAGCAGAGGACCAGAGAAGTCAAATTTTAAAAGAACTGCCTGTTGGAAGTTCCAATCGACCCTGTCGAATGCCTTCTCCGCATCTAAGGAGTGAACAGAGAAGGCGTTTGATTGCACTCCACACACTGGAGTAGAATAATATACCTCCTTGTGCCATCTGATGCCTGCCTCCGTTCATAAATCCAACTTTATTCGGATGAACTAGTTGGGGGATTACCGTGGCTATGCGGGATGCAAGGCGTTTGGCGAAAAGCTTTGTATCTGTATTTAGCAGAGATATTGGCCTGTAACTGGCTGGGTCTTCTGATGGTTTGCCTGGTTTAGGGATGGTGGTTATGGTCGCTTCCAGAGCTTCTTCCGGAATTGAGCCTCTCAGTAATGTGTGGTTAAATGTTTGGCAGAGAAATGGTTTTAATGTGTGTATAAATTGTTTATAGTATTCATTACAGAGACCATCCGGACCAAAAGCTTTATGGAGTGGCAAGGAGACTATGGCGCTTTTGATCTCTAACTCAGTAAAGGGTTCCGAGATATTTACAAGCTGTTCATGGGTGAGGGATGGTAACCTCAGGTGGTCCAGGAAAGGCGCTATATCACTTGTGGTGGGCGCATCAGCTTCTCCCGAGGAGGCTATAATATAGTTTTGCATAATATTGACTGAAACGGTCAGCTATGTCTTTAGGATTAGAAAGGTGAGTCTGATCTGTAGAGAGCAGGTATGGGATTTTTGCATGGAATAAGTGTCTTTTAAGTTGCTTTGCAAGAAGGGTCCTTGGTTTGTTATGATGGGCATAAAAATTTAGCTTCAATCTTTTCAGGGCTAGATCAAAATTTGAATTTAGGTGGACACTCAGGGACTTCCTAGCGTTATTTAAATCCTGTTCCAAGGAGGGAGATGGTGTTGCTTTGTGTGCTTTTTCAAGGGTTCTAATTTGTTCTAAAAACTTGGCTGTGGTGGCATTGCATTTCCTTTTTTCCTGGGCCTCAAACTTTATAAGAAGACCTCTTATCACAGCCTTGTGGGCATTCCAGCATGTAAATGGGTTTGTAACAGACTTTGCATTATGGTGGAAGTATTCTTTTATTGCGAATTCAACATGCTTCTGGTAATGTGGATTGGTCAATAGGGAAGTGTTGAGTCTCCATCTTTTGCCTGTAGGCACGTAATCCGGGGGGAACACTTTGAGTGAAATTGGGGCATGGTCGGACCATGTGATGTTGCCAATCATGGCCTCTCGTACTGCTTAAAGCGTGAGTTTATCTACCAGAAACATGTCTATCCTGGAATAAGCTTTATGCGTATGTGAATAGAAGGTGAAGTCCTTTTCAGTACCATGTAGGCATCGCCACGGATCATATAGATCTTCAGAGGAGAGGAACTTGGAAAGGGCAGCGGTTTGTTTCCGTAAGGGGTTGGAGGAGTCTAAGGTTGTGTCTACTACTTGGTTAAAGTCCCCGCAGATAATGAGGGGGTGTTGTCTAAAGGGTGCCAATTTTCCTACGACTGTCTGGTAGAAATGTTCCAGGTGGGTGTTAGGGGTGTAAATATTGACCAGGGTCAGTGTTTGGTCATTGACGGTGGCATGTAGGATAATGTATCTCCCTAACAGGTCAATTTCGGAGTGTAGTAATTTAAATGCCACAAGGAGCGGATAGCAATTAAGACTCCTGCTTTTTTCTTGGGCGCATTTGGCATAAAGCAAAGAGAAAATAATTTGTGGCTGCAGGTGGGTGGCTTAGATTGAGCAAAATGTATCTCTTGGGCACAGATGACGTCTGCCTTGCTGGTTGATGCCTCCTTCCAGAATAGTTGGCGCTTGAAGGGTGAGTTAAGACCCTTGACATTTAGGGAGGTTATGCTAAGGGCCATGGCTCAGAGTAGCTAGTTCAGAGATAGACTTTTAGGGGAAGATACCAAGGAGGACATCTGTTAGTCAGCGAAGTTATTGTATGCAACTGCGAATGGAAAATTCTAAATATGAAATATTAAATGAACAACTCTATACTTTTGTTGGTTGACACAAAAATGGAAAGCAAAAAAAACCAACGTAAATAGCAATAATACAGGTCACTAGTAATATATACTATATGTGCAATCAAATGCGTAGCACTTTTTTATAACCTAGGGGTTGCAAGTAGAGTTGAGTGAACCTGAACTTTGGGGTGTCCGTGACCTGGACCCGAACCCGGACATTTGAAAAAAGTTTGGGTTCGAGTTCTGGGTTCGGGTATGTGATCACGCATGTTGAATAGCTGCAGGGCAGCCAATCAACAAGCGTTTCAATGGTTTGCCCTTAGAAGCCATCACAGCCATGCCTACTAATGGCATGGCTGTGATTGGCCAGTGCATCATGTGACCCAGCCTCTTTATAAGCTGGAGTCACTTAGTGCTGCATGTCACATGCTCTCTGGGTGGTGTAGGGAGAGGATGCTGCCGGTGCTGTGAGGGACAGATTGTAGATAGATAGGTAGAGATTACTACTACTACTGCTTTTAGGGACAGATTGCAGATAGATAGATAGGTAGAGATTACTACTACTACTGCTTTTAGGGACAGATTCCAGATCTCATCCTGCATTACAGAAAGATCTGACTGGACTAGGTAGAGTCTACTGCTTAGAGGGACAGATTATTGTTCTAAAATCATCTTCTAGTTCTATAGGGTCAGGTTCCTGCTGTTGCTGTAAGGGACAGATTATTGTTCTAAAATCATTTTGCAGCCCTCTAGCACTTTCCAGGACTCTTTTACAGTCATTTTTGGGCCGAAAAGTTTGGGTCCCCATTGAATTCAATGGGGTTCGGGGTAAAGTTTGGGTCAAGTTCGGTACCAAACCCGGACTTTTTTCCGAAGTTCGGCTGAACCCACCAAACCTGAACATCCACGGGTTCGCTCAACTCTAATTGAGATGTGTTTTCTCTTTTTATAGTTATAATTTCTTCCATTTTATAAATGGATTTGACCTTCAAAAGCCATTCTTTCAGGGTTGGGATGGTTCTTGTTTTCCAATATATTGAAATCAACGCTTTGGCCGCATTTAGTGAATGGCGTACAATAGAGGTTTTGTACTTCTTGTAAAATAGATAATTTATGTGTAATAAACAACAAGCGGCGTCTAGGTTTAACTGGGTGTCAGTGATGGATATAATCCATTTCTTAATGTGTTTCCAAAAAGGATTAATATGTTTACAGGACCACCAAAGCTGGAGAAAAGAGCCCTTGTCCTCACAACATCTCCAGCTACCGTCTGACTCTGACGATGATCATCTATGTAATTTCTCAGGTGTTAAATACCATTGAGTTCAGATCTTAAAAGAAACTTCCTGAATGTATGTATTTAATGAGCATTTATGTGTAAAAACACAAGCTTTCTCCTACTGAGCTTTAGAGAGTTATGTGTCAAGATCCTTTTCCCAAATCGTTTTATATTTATCTTGTGAATCGGGCGTTGGCTGTGAGATCCAATTATATAGGAATGAGGTTGCTCCTCTTATTGGTATCTGGTTATTACAAATATGCTCAAAGTTGGTGAGGGGTCTCAGTATTAATTTTTTTTTCTTATTGTTAATTAGGAAATTATGAATTTGTAGGTATAGCCAAAAGCTGAGTGACTCACTATTGAGATACTGCTTTAATTTGGTGTAGGATTTGATTTTGTTCTTAAGTGATAATCTAATAAAGGTTGGTTGGTTTTGGTTTGAGAAAGCATGTTGTTGCCTAAGCCCGGTGAAAAATAAAGGTTATTTGCCAGGGAGGGGGGGGGGGGGGGTCCAGGATTAGGGGATAATTTACATTTGGTTGTGAGTTTATGAAATATCTTGAGGGTTGTGCTAATTAGAGGGTGTTTTTTTTATTTTTAGGGGATAACGAGAAAGCTCTGACCAAGGCAAATAGTGTGTTGCCGCTTCTGACCAAGTTCTTTCTAGATCTACCCAATCCTTATTCTTTTTATGGCAATGCCAGTAAATAATTTTGGTTAGGTGAGTCGCCTGGTAATATTTCTTAAAATCCGGTAACCCAATTCCACCTTTCAGTTTCGAAAATTGTAAGAATTTTAGTTTGTGGATCTTTTATTGACCCATAAAACGTTTCTTTGTACAGTTACAGTATCAGTTTCCTTAAAAAAAGATTCTGGAAGCTCGATGGGTAAAGTGTGAAATAAATAAATGAGTCTAGGCAACTGTCTGGACCTTTTTTAGTACATGTGCAGCCAATCGCAGTGTTGCTATTTGCAAACTTTGTCTCAAGCACATCAAGCGTGGCAAAAACACCAGCCATTTGGGTACCACATGCTTGACAAGGCATTTAACCTCCCACCACTCAGCCCGTTGGCAAGAGCATCTAAAAGCCACACAAAAGGGGCACAGATCTGTCCCTCCTCCTTACTCACCTCAATCTGCCCCTGATATACCTAATGACCTCTCAACAGCCTCCACTGACAGGGATGATGGTATAGCGCAGGGTGTCCCAGGTCCTTGCCTCACATCTACCAGAAGCACGCCACCAGCTGTAAACTATAGCCGGCAAATTTCTCTGCCCCATCTGCTGCAGAGGAAAAAAAATAGAGTCACCGAAACCTACATGCCCAGTGGCTAAATGCAAGCTTGTCAAAGCTGCTGGCTCTACAACTTCTGCCTTTTCATCTGGTGGATTCTGCCCCCTTCTGTGAATTTGCAGAATGTGCTGTACCACAATGGCAGGTTCCGAGTTGCTATTTCTTTTCATGTAAGGCCATTCCAGCTCTCTACCATCACGTGGAAGGCAATGTTGTGGCATCGTTGGGAAAGGCAGTCAGCCGCAAAGTCCACATTACTGTTGACATGTGGTCCAGCAAGCATGGGCAGGGACAATATATTTCGTTCACAGCACACTGGGTAACTCTGCTTGCAACTCGGAAGGATGCAGGACAGGACTCAGCACCGCAGCTTGTTGTGCCTGGCACATGTCCTCAATTTGGTTGTGCAGCGTTTCCTAAATAGGTACCCAGGGTTGGAAGATATGTTAAAGCAGGCCAGAAGAGTCTGTAGTAATTTCAAGCAGTCATACACAGCCAGTGCTCAGTTGGCTTAAATTCAGCAGGAATTCCACCTGCCCATAAACCACCTGATTTGTGACATGCCCACCAGGTGGAACTCGACTTTGGCAATGCTGCAGTGGCTGCACATGCAGCAAAGGGCTGCATGTGCAACAAGTACCTGTGTGAGTATGCTACAATGACAGGCTCAGGCCTGGCTAGGCTTTTTTTCACCCCACACCAATGGCTGCTTATAAAGGATGTATGCACTCTACTGTCACCATTTGAGGGACCACAAGGATGGTGAGCCGTAACAATGCATGCATCAGTGACACAATCTCTGTTGTGTTGCTGCTGGAGGAGACTCTTCATGACATTATGGACAGGGCACTCGAGGCAGAGCAGCAGGAGGAAGAGGGGGACTTCCTTTCCTCTCGAGGACCACTTTATGCAGAGACCATTGTTCCTATGCTACAGAACAAACAAGAGGAGAGAGGAGGAGGAGCAGGAGAAGGAGGATTCTGGCAGTTTTGGAGGCATTGAAGCAGAAGAAGACATATATCAGTAAGAGATGGCTTTCCATCCTCAGAAACCTTGGGAGTAGTACGTAGCTGGGAGGAGGCAGTTCCAGATACAGTTATCCCGAGTGACCCTAAGGAGTCTGCTTCTCATGCCTCCGCAATTTTGCAGTGCATGGGCTCCCTCATGCTTCAAAGCCTGTGAAAGGACCCAAGAATATGTGACATAAAGGAGAAGGATCACTATTGGATGGCAACCCTCCTTGACCACCGTTACAAGGGAAAGGTCTCAGAACTCATCCCGTCCCCAAAGAGATTACAGAAGATGAAATCTCTTGAGGACACCTTAAATATGAGTTTATCAAATGCTTTCCCTGACTCTGGTAGGTTACAGTGTCATGGAAAACTTAGTTGTCAGGCTTTTGTTGGTCAAGAGAGGAGCGGGGGAGAAAGCGGCCGCCTAAGTGATGCCTTTCTCAATTTTTTAGTCCTCGCCGCCCAGGGCTGTCAGCTTCCACATTCCATCGGCAGCGTCTGCATCACATGGTGGGTGATTATCTAGGGGCGAAAACAGAGATGGAGAGCTTTCCAGTTGACAATCCACTCGCTTACTGGGTCATAAGAATAGACCACTGGCCAGAACTTGCCCAGTATGCAATTGAGCTGTTGGGCTGCCCTGCATCCAGTTTGCTTTCTGAATGGGCATTCAGTGCTACTGGAGGTTTTTTTTACTGATAATAGAATGCGTCTGTCCACAGACTCTGTGGAACGTCTGACTTTAATCAAAATGAATCAGTCCTGGATTACCACAAGCCATGAAGCCCCTGATGCCAATGTCACCGAATAAGTGTTTTTGGGATGTGGAATCTCTACAGGACTTCAAGGTTGCCTAGCGTTGTGGGTGTTGATTTCATCTGGAAGAATGTTTTTGGTGTAGGTTTCATGGGCACAATTAACATCCAAAGACCAATTTTTCCACACCTGTTTGACAGGTGCATATCATTTCAATTTTTGATAGCAGGGCCAATTCTTGCTTTCATCAAGAGTACCTCAATAGGGTTACACTGTGAAGGTGCCGCCCACACCCAAAGACCAATTTTTCCACACCTGTTTGACAGGTGCATATCCTTTCAATTTTTTACAGCAAGGCCAATTCTTGCTTTCATCAAGAGTACTTCAATAGGGTTACGCTGTGAAGGCGCCACCAACAAAGACCCACCCAAAGACCAATTTTTCTGCACCCCTTACTTCTATCCAAAGTCTGTGGAAGAGACACCATAATTTATCCAAAAAATCTCTAATCTTGTTCCCAGTGCACTACATTGTGGCTTCATCATACAGACTGGCTCACCAAGCCGTTGCTTACAAAATAAAGAAAGCTTGCAGGGAAAATGTATTTTTATTTATTTTTTTGTCTTTATAAATGCAATTATTGCTGCAGCAGCTTCTATACACAGTATAGATGTGCTCACTTTACAGGTAGATTAAGGGGACACCCCAACTATAGAGTTGTGCTCATATGTTTACATACCCTGGCAGAATTCATGATTTCTTGGCCATTTTTCAGAGAATATGAATGATAACACAAAAACATTTCTTTCACTCATGGTTAGTGTTTGGCTGAAGCCATTTATTATCAATCAACTGTGTTTACTCTTTTTAAATCATAATGACAACAGAAACTACCCAAATGACCCTGATCAAAAGTTTACATACCCCAGTTCTTAATACCATGTATTGCCAATCAACATCAATGGCAGCTTGAAGTCTTTTGTGGTATTTGTGGATAAGGCTCTTCTCTACTCAGATGGTAAAGCTGCCCAATCCTCTTGGCAAAAAGGCTCCAGTTCCTGGAAATTCTTGGGCTGTCTTGCATGAACTGCATGTTTGAGATCTCCTCAGAGTGGCTCAATGATATTGAGGTCAGGAGACTGAGATGGCCACTCCAGAACCTTCATTTTATTTTGCTGTAGCCAATGACAGGTCAACTCGGCCTTGTGTTTTGGATCATTGTCATGTTGCAATGTCCAAGTATGTCCCATGCACATTTTCCTGGCTGATGAATGCAAATGTTCCTCCAGTATTTTTTGATAACATACTGCATTCATCTTGCCGTCAACTTTGACCAAATTTCCTGTGCCTTTGTAGCTTACACATCCCCAAATCATCAGCGATCCACCTCTGTGTTTCACAGGCCTTGTTGACTTGTCTCCAAACTTAGCGTTTATGGTTGTGGTCAAAAAGCTCAATTTTGGTCTCATCACTCCAAATTACATTGTGCCAGAAGGTTTGAGGCTTGTCTCTGTGCTGTATGGTGTATTGTAAGTGGGATAATTTGTGGCATTTGAGTAGTAATGGCTTTCTTATGGCATCTCGACCATGCAGCCCATTTTTCTTCAAGTACCTCCTTATTGTGTATCTTGAAACAGCCAGAGAGTCCTGTATTTCACTTGAAGTTATTTGTGGGTTTTTCTTTGCATACCGAAAAATTTTCCTGGCATTTGTAGCTGAAACCTTAGTTCTACCTGACTGTGGTTTGGTTTCAACAGAACCCCTCATTTTCTACTTCTTGATTAGACTTTGAACACTGCTGATTGGATATCCTTGGATATCTTTTTTTATCCCTTTCATGTTTTATACAGTGCAACTACCTTTTCCCGCAGATCCTTTGACAATGCTTTTGCTTTCCCCCTGACTCAGAATCCAGAAATGTCAGTGCAGCACTGGGTGAAAGATGCAAGGGTCTGTCAGGAGTCCAGAAACTCATTGACCTTTTATACACACACACTAATTATAAGCAAACAGATCACAGATGAGGATGGTTACCTTTAATGGGCCATTCAAGCCCCTTTGTGTTAACTCGTGTGCACATTATCACGCCAAAATCACCAGGGTATGTAAACTTTTGATCAGGGTCATTTGGGTAGTTTCTGTTGTCATTATGATTTAAAAAGCATAAACACAGTTGATTGATAATAAATGGCTTCAGTCAAACACTAACCTTGAGTGAAAGAAATGTTTTTGTGTTATCATTCATATTCTCTGAAAAATGGTCAATAAATCATAAATTCTGCCAGGGTATGTAAACTTATGAGCACAACTGTATTGAAAGGAATTTTTCATTTTTATGCTTTTACTTTAAGCATCAATTAACAACCGCTCATTTAAAAATTAGGTTTTTTACAAACTTTTTTTCATTGATGCATGTCTCCCAGGGCAGTACCCAGACCCCCATAACCATTGTATGTCCAATTACTTGCATATAGGCCTTAAAAATGGGCATTTTTGATTTTTCACATTCCGGTCCCATAGACTTCAATGGGGTTCGTTATTCAGTTCCGAATTTTCGCGATGTTCGAAAGTTCTGGTGCGAACCAAACAGGAGGTCGTTTGGCCCATCCCTACTAAGCACTGCCAATAGTGTGAAACGTGTCAAAATGCTGCTGTTACCTGCTGTCTTCTCTATAGATGTGGTTCACTGAATAATATACCTCTAGAACCAGCAGCTAGAAAGTGAAGATCGTGTTTTTCTTTATTCTCTTCTTTATTGATGTGTTTTTAATCCTAGGCACGAAGTATAATCTAAATAAAATGAAATTGCCCCACGTCAAAGCATGTTTTCAGCCTTGTGTTGGAGTTAAAAGCGTGTCACCTTTTATAGAGGATAATGTTGATTTCATTTCCTCAGTGATTACATTATAAATAAAACTGTTGATGAATATATTTTGGGAATCAGAAAACGTGTAATGCACTCAAGAGCAAAATATGTTTTGTAGCTTGGGGAATTTTGAGAACACAATCATTGCTTTTGATGGTGAATTCACCAAGGATTTAAAATGCCTGTAAGCAAATCTTTTTAAATTCTCTACAAACACAGCTGTATGATTCATTATACTTCAGATAAGGTTAACAAGACAACAAGTTGGTGTGCATTACTGATTTCCTGAGACTTGGAGCTATCACTGATATATATATATATATATATATATATACACACACACACACACACACACTATATATATATATATATATATATATCTGTATGTATTATATGTTTATGCTATATCAGGTATCATTTTTGACTAAATAGTAGGACATATCCATATATATAAAAAAATAACCATCAGATGGACGCACACAGCATGAAAAAATGAATGAATGTTTTCTCTTGCATATGCTCATTTGTTGATCTATGTATCATGCTTACAAGAATTTAAAATTCTGCACATGTCCTTCTAAATTTTACAAATATTTTTAATAAAAGTTTACCATCTGCCGTGCTAGCAAAGAGTTTTGTGCTTGACTGCTGTCTATATTTGCATCTACAAATTACACCAGATCATACTTGTTGTTTTCAATAATTATTGCAGGGAATATTTCTAAATTCGGTAACATTCTATATTTATCTACACTGTTATTTAATTGTGCATCTCAAAAAATAGTAAATAGCAGCTAACAGTAGTGAAAAAGAACTAAAAAGCACAGTAGTCAGAAAGGCAGAAATATGGTCCAATAACTAGTTTGTGAAGTGAAAAAAATATACTAGCAAATTATCTCATTGACTTCTAAAGTCATAGTTAGGCTTGGGCCCGTGGTTTGAGTCTAACGTAAGTCGAATTTAGAACATTATGGGGCATTCGTAGTGACTTCGCCACCGCAGAGCGCCCCATAATGCATTGCACACAGACAGTGCGCAGCTCCTCCTCCATGGGAGGGCTGCCGCCGTCTGCGCTGGCTTTGTTTTGACGTTTTATTTATAGTGCAGGGCGGGGCCACCGGGTGCCGTTTGAGTGTCCCCGCACCCTTTTGACGTCATGTGATGTCAGAGGGGTGGGTCACTCAATTATGTCACTGGGTGGCCCCACCCTTCACTATAAATAAAAAGCTAAACCAAAGAGAGCTCAGTCGGCTGGAGCCCTCCCATGGAGGAGGAGCCGTTCATTTTTGTTTTGTTTCCTTTTTTTTCGGGTCTGCCGCTTGTCGTGATTGACGATGGATTACAATGGGGGACACGTATTTTTATTTTTTATTTTTTTAACCACTTCCCTACAACCGTATTCAGAATGACGGCCAAGAAGTGGTTGAGTTATCCTGACTGGGCATCATATGACGTCCTTAGGATAACATGCCGGCATCCCGGGGGGCGCGCATCACCGCGATCGGTGGTGTGGGGGGTCAGTCTGACCCCTCGCATTACCGATCTTGGTAAAGCGCTTCCATGAGAAGCACTTTACCATGTGATCAGCCATGACCAATCACGGATGGTCACAGTGTAAACAGGAAAGCCATTTATCGGCTTTTCCTGTGCTTGGGTCTGCAGATCTGAGCTGTGGAGAGCCGATCGGCTGCTCTCCTGACAAGGGGGGTCTGTGCTGATGGTTTATCTGCGCAGCCCCCCCTCGGATCGCCACCCTAGACCACCAGTGAGCCTGCCCAGGGACCACCAGGGATGTGCCCACCCCCAACAGTGCCAATCAGTACTGCCTCATCAGTGCCCATTAGTGTAGCCTCATCAGTGCCCATCAGTGATGGAGAAAATTGACTTATTTACAAAGTTTTGTGACAGAAACAGAGAATTTTTTTTTCTACATTTTTGGTCTTTTTTTATTTGTAACGCAAAAAATAAAAAACTGCAGGGGTGATCAAATACCACCAAAAGAAAGCTCTATTTGTGGGAACAAAATGATAAAAAATTAGTTTGGGTACAGTGTTGCACAACCGTGCAATTGTCATTCAAAGTGCACCAGCACTGAAAGCTGAAAATTGTTCTGGTAGGAAAGTGTTCTAAGTGCATAGTATTGAAGTGGTTAATAAAGGACTTGTCCCTAAATGTCTCCTGTCATTTTTTTCCTTTTGACACTTTTGTACGATGCACCTGATACTAATTCACATAGGGGGGTTGGGATCTGAGGGCCTTCCAGATTCCGATAAGCCCCCTGCCTGCACACCCCCAACCACAGCCTAGGGTTGATCAACATGGGGACAAGGTGCTTTGAGGTGGGGGGCACAGAGTTCCCCCTGCCCCAAAGCACCCATACTCCCCATGTTGAGGGCATGTAGCATGGTACGGTTCAGAAGGGGGGCGCTCGCTCGCCCCCCCATGTTGCATGCTAGGATAAGGGTCTGGTTTGGATTTTAGGGGGGACCCCACGTCAATTTTTTTTACATTTTGGCACGGAGTTCCCCTTAGAATCCAAACCGGGAACAGGCAATACACTACCGCCGCAATAATAAATGACAATTTTTCTTTCACAAATGTCATTTTGCTCTGGCTATGTTCTAAACATCACAGAGGTGTGCCCTTTTACAGGCAGACTAAGGGACCCCCCCCGGCACGATATTTAAAGGAATATTTAAATCCCCATACACTTTACGGGTCCCCATACACTTTTTAGGGCAAAAACTTGCATATAAACCTTTAAAATGAGCACTTTTGATTTTTCATGTTCGGGTCCCATAGACTTTAACGGCGTTCGCACAAATTTTTTGCCTGTTCGCATGTTCTGGTGCGAACCGAACCAGTGGGTGTTAGTAGGTGGGTGTTAGTCATAGCATATGAGCCTTATGGTAGCTCTGTTCTGCTGTGAATTTTTTAATAAAGAAGTCGTCTTGCATTCTGACTAACAATAATTCACAATTCCAATCATTAGAAAAAATTTGGAATGGAATCTGAAAGGAGGTCAGAAATTTGTGTGGGAACACAACTTGATTGTGGATGAATTTAGCCAAAAAAAATGACATGAATGAATGTGTGAAGGCTTATAGAGGGTTTAGGGTTATATAACATCAGGGATACATTCTATAATCAGACCCAAGATATAAGTTCTAGGCACACCCAACAATAGACACTGAAATAGAAATAATTCTTACTGGAAAATAAAGACTGTTAATTACTCAGGGCAATATTGGTAAATACACTGGTCAAGATAGTGCCCACCCTAGAACAACATGCTATGCGTTTGCAGGGAAGAATCCTTAAAAAAGCTTCAAAAGATCAAAGCTTTGTAGTACAAAACAGTAACAAGTTTAAGAGCAATAAACTATCTGTTAATGAATGATTTAAAACAAGCACAGAATTGCACAAAGAACCAGCTAGATCCCATCTATGCACTATATGCAGATTTAATAAATGTAGTGACTGTAGTTAAATTTAAATTACGTACTGGAACAAAAGTTAATGTGAGATCAGTTTAGCGATTGATTTACTGCCTACTCATGCAATAACTGAACCTACTATCACTGTGTTGGCATCATAGAGTGGAACTAAGTTGATTCCTAAAGGATGTGCAAGAGAGCAAGTCATGGTAAAAGACAAGAAAACAAATGTACAATTTTAATACAAGTGGGAGTATCACACCTGTTTAACCTCCCTGGCGGTATGATTATGTCAGATTTTTGCATCTCAAAGCGGTACAGTTTTTCTCATAGAAATTTGGCATTTTATATTGTAGGCCTGTAATTCATAGGAATAACTCACTTAAGACAAGAGTCTAGTAGACATCCCGGGTATGATAAAGTTTGAAATAACGAAATCATAAATTATAATATATATGAAAAAATATATATATGCTATAATAAATAACTATAAATAATTATCAAAAATAATAATATAATAAAAAAAAAATATTCAATAATGTAATCAAGTAAAAAACACTGAAATTTGCTCAGTTGCAGAATTGTCGCTGTCGTCACTTTCAGTGTCTGATGATAAATTCACCAAAATTCACCAATGTCTTTGGTTTGATATTAAAACAAGAACTGAAAAATCATATACAAAAATAAAAGTTTTAGATTTTAAAAGGACAAATTTTGCTGAAATGGGGAAATTTCTAAAAAATGAACTGAAAGGTTGGAGTAAAATGACAGGAGTAAGTAATCAGTGGGCACTATTAAAGTCTACCATCTTGGAGGCAACTAGATTATATATCAGGCAAGTTAGTAAGAATAAACGGAAGTTAAAAAACCAATATGGTTCAACAAAGAGGTAAGTAGGATAGTAAAGGGAAAAAAATGGCATATAGAAGATTCAAGTAAACAGGAGGTGCAGCTGACAGAGAGGAGTATAAAAATAGACAAAAGGAGGCCAAACACATTATCGGTGCTGCAAAAGCACAGAAAGAGGAGGAAATTGCTAAGTCTATTAAGGAAGGAGATAAAACCTTTTTTAGGTACATTAGTGATAGAAGGAAAAAATACAATGGGATCACTAAAATGAAAACTGGGCACAACACATATGTTGAGGGAGACCAGGATGTAGCAAACCATTTAAACAATTACTTTTGTTCAGTCTTCTCAGAAACAGACTGCACTAATGATAACAAGTTAGGGAATCATATAGGTTCTAGTAATGATGGTTCATTTCTAGGATTTCTGGAGACAGAGGTAGCTGAGGAACTGGCTCTGTTAAAGCTTAATAAAGCAATGGGACCTGATGGTATTCATTCCAGAGTTCTAAGAGAACTTTGCGATATAGTTGTTGGACCATTACCAAATCTTTTAAATAAATCTCTTCTAACAGGAGAAGTTCCTCATGATTGGCGGATAGCTAATACTGTACCTATCCACAAGAAGGGCAGCAAGGTAGAAGCTGGCAATTACAGGCCAGTGAGTTTAACATCAATTGTAGTCAAGGTAATGGAATCACTTCTCAAAAGAAGGATCATTGATCACCTAAAAATACACAGCTTGCTGGACCCAAAGCAACATGGCTTTACTGAGGGCAGATTGTGCCAGACAAATCTGATTGAATTCTTTGACTATATTACCAGTGTTTTGGACCAGGGTGGTGCTGTGGACATAGCATATCTTGATTTCCGCAAGGCATTTGATACAGTTCCACATAATGATCTGATACAAAATTTGTACAAGCTTGGACTTAACCCTTGGGTGGTTCAGTGGATATGCAGTTGGCTAAAGGATAGATCCCAGAGTGAGGTTGTAAATGGGGTTCACTCAGAACAGAGACCAGTCACTAGTAGGGTACCACAAGACTCTGTACTGGGTCCTGTTCTATTTAACCTATATGTAAGTGATATAACTAAAGGTTTGTTGGGCAATGTATGTCTCTTTGCTGATGATACAAAGGTGTGTAATAGGGTTGATATCCCTGGCGGTGTCTGTAACATGGAACATGATTGCGCATTGCTGGAAGATAAGTTCAATATTTCTAAATGTAAAATAATGCATCTAGGGAAAAAGAATCCCCTTAGAGAGTACAGTATTGGGGGCACAGTGTTAGCCAGCACTAGAGAAGAAAAAGATTTGGGGGTGTTTATTTCAGATGATTGTAAAATGAGCAAACAGTGTGACCAGGCAATGGGAAAAGCAAATAGAATTCTGGGATGTATCAGTAGAGGGATCACCAGCAGGAGGAAGGAGGTTCTTATTCCTCTATATAGATCTTTAGTGAGACCTCACTTAGAATATTGTGTCCAGTTCTGGAGACCACACTTACAAGAAGATATTGATAAGATAGAACGAGTTCAGAGACGGGTAACAAAAATGGTGAAAGGTCTGGGGGATAAAACATATCAAGAGCGACTTCAGGAACTTAATATGTACAGTCTGGAGGAAAGAAGGGAGAGGGGAGACATGATTGAAACCTTTAAATACATCAAGGGGGTGAATAAGGTTCAGGAGGGCAGTCTTTTCAATATGAAACCAAAATCAAGAACACAGGGACATGGCCTCAAACTAACTGGGGGGAAGTTCAAAACTAATCTTAGAAAGTATTATTTTACTGAAAGGGTGGTTGATGATTGGAATAAACTACCAACAGAGGTTGTGAGACAGTCAACAGTAAATGGCTTCAAACATGCTTGGGATAAACATAAATCTATAGTCAGACAACAAGGTTAATGTAAAAAAAAAATAAATAAATAAATAAATAAAAAGGGGCAGACTCGATGGACTACTCAGTCTTTTTCTGCCGTCTCTTTTCTATGTTTCTATAAATTTCCCCAAAGATCAGTATCACTCAATTCAGCAAATGATTCTTATTTACTATCGCTGTTTACTAGCTGATCAAAAACACTTTTGACGTAAAGGGACACTTTTTGGTTGCCATGGACATTCTCATGTTTCCAGGCAGAAAGAATGACATATATAATATAAAAGTGCATGCAGGGCTCTGGGCAAACCACTAGGGACAAAAGGGATGTGAAATGATTTCATACAGTAATGTAATCTTACAGATTACAGTGTACTGTATACAGATTACAGTGTACTGTATGTTTACTGTGTGTTTCACTTTTTGAATTTGCCGCCGGTCTTCGCCCCGTGCGACGTGACGCTCGCAGGGAATGGAGCCTGGCATACAGAGGCATCAGGCAGAGGACAGAGCCGGCAGACATGGCGGGGGACATCGCTGGATCCAGGGGACAAGGTGAGTAACAATGCCTTGGATCCAGCGATGCAATCCCAAGTGTGGCTCGGGGGTTACCGCTAATGGTACTGAAATTCCACCCCAAGCCACACTCAGGAAGGTTAATGTTTTTTTTACCATTGGGGTTTATTTACTAAAAACAAATAAGCTGTTCAATTTGCAAGTGATGTACTTTGCAAAGCAATTTTCCCCAGGGCTCCCCAGAGTAAATGTGGTGAAGTTTTACTTTGCAAAGAATACCCAATAACATGCAAGGACTTTAATAAAAATGTATTTTTGCTTGCACATGATTGAATGATGGAAGTCAGCAGAGCTTTATCTGATTCACTAAAATTTGCTTGCAAAGTGAACAGTCTATTTGCATTTAATAAATCAACCTTAAAGGTAGAAAGAAAGTTAAAAAGACTATTTTCATGATTTTAGCCTATAGAGCCAATAAGCCACAAGACAGGCATATGACATTTCAACAGGCATTATGCACCTCCAGAAAGGGAGAGCTACTGGGAAAAATGCCAGTTAGCATACAATAAATTTACCACTTTATCAATCACTTGCATTTCCATTGACTCAAGCCAAACGTTTAAATAACGCTTGAAAACTTACATACATACAACTTACATACAGTTCAAACAATTTGTGCTTTAAAGCAATTTCCCAAAAATTTAACCCTTCCTTGCTATATTTAAAAGTTAAAAAAAAATGTTTTGTCTATACATACACTTTAAAGATGAATACCAGATTTAGATATTTTATACATAGTTACATTGGTCCAAGTTGGGTCAAAGTAATTATGCATATACCACACCTGGCCACGTGCGTCTGCAAGGGAGGGCAAGGGGGGGTGAGTGCCCCCCCTGGAATCAGCAAGGTGACAGTGGCACCGGCCACAACATCTACAAGGGCGCATCCCGTGCCGACCATCAATGTCACACTGCTGGTGCGCTCCAAGCCCAGCTCAGCGATGGGATAGTGGGCTCCCTGTGATTGGCCGAATGGGTGATGTGCGGGCGGCGGACATCAGGGTCTGTGATTGGACTGACGTGGTCGGTCACATGTGGAAGTGGGGCTGGACTGTGGGTGATCATGGCCGTCTGTCTGTCAGCCCACCCTGTCAGCCACGCCCCTCTGTCAGCCACCCCCTCTCTGTCAGCCACCCCCTTGTCAGCCCCCCTCTGTCAGCCACCCCCTGTCAGCACCCCCTCTGCCAGCCCCCCCGTCAGCCTTCCCTCTGTCAGCCACCCCCTCTGTCAGCTACCCCCCTCTGTCAGCCACCCACCCGTCAGGAACCCCCTATCTCTCAGCTGTCCACTGTCATCCACCCCCCCTGTCAGCCATCCCCCATCACCCTCCCCTCTGTCAGCCACCCCCCTGTCAGCCCCCTCTCTCTCAGCCACCCTGCCTCTGTCAGCTGTAGTGGGTAAGCCGGTTAGTGTCCCTCGGGTGATAGGGTAGCGACTCGACCCGAACCTCGCGTGGTCGTCACACTGTAACTACCAGCCGTGCCCTACGCGGGAACATCTACAACACCGGCCACGGTGAC
>BLSH010520269.1:373128-390868 GCA_018402905.1 Glandirana rugosa | reverse complement strand
TATATATGCATACTGTATGTATGTGTGTGTGCATACTGGGTGTGTATATACTGTGCTTATATTGTATGTAAACACACAGTATACATACAATATACATCCAATATACACCCAGTATATACACACCCAGTATGCACACACACACACACATACATACAGTATGCATATATACAGTCACACACTGCAAAGGTCAGAAATAAGGAAAAACATTTGAAATAATAATATCTTATTATAATTTATAATAAGTAAAAATTATAAAGTAATAACTTATTATTTCAAATGTTCTTCCTTATTTCCGAATTTCGGAAATAAAAAAGAATATTTGAAATAATAATAAATAACTATTAAATATAGGTATTGACATTTTCTTGAAAGTATGACTATTAGTGCTAAATTTCATATTAAGTTCATTAACAGCCAAACTTTAAAGGAAATTCCAATACCTAAAATTTAATAGTTATTAGTTAGTTATTATTTCAAATATTCTTAGTTTTTTCCAATTTTCGGATTTCTGAATTTCCGAATTTCGGATTTTCGTCTGTTCCAATTGCCGAATTTCCGAATTACCGCAATTGCCGAATTACCGCAAATTTCCGAATTACCGCAATTGCAGAATTACCGCGAATTTCCAAATTACCGCAATTGCCAAATTAACGCGAATTTCCGAATTAACGAAATTGCCGAATTACCGCAAATTTCCGAATTACCGCGAATTTCCGAATTACCGCGATTGGGAAAAACGAAAATTCGGAAAATTCGGAAATTGAAAATTCGGAATTCATCTGAATTGCCGAATTTTGCAAAATTCGGTAAAAACGAAATTCGGAACGAAACAAATTGCACAAGCCTATTAAAAATCCAACAAACCTATTCAAGAAGAACTACCTAACTTACAAGGAGAAATTCAGTCAAGCGCTTGCTGGTTTGAGCAAACATGAATTCTCAAGGCTGGGTAGGCTAGCTGGGTTCAAAATGACCGTCCTTCCCCAACTTATATACTTATTCCGTACTCTTCCCATACCAATCCCAAAAAGCTATATAGCTTCTCTCCAGACTACCCTACAAAAGTACATATGGGTAGGAAAGAAACCAAGAATAGCCAACCATAGATTAATTAAACATAAACTAGCTGGGGGCTCTGGTTTGGTGGACATTTCAGATTATTATTGGGCCAGCATTCTAACCCAAGCAAGAGAGTGGTTCCTTCCGAAACCCGCAACGAGATGGGGGGTTATAGAAACACAAAACACTCCAAACCAACATCTGAAGAACTGGTTATGCAGGATCCATCCCAAAGCTAAGCTACATAGGTCCCTCCCACTTACCATGATAGCTACAGTAAAAGCCTAGCACAAGCTGATAAACACAAGATGGAAAGACACCATGAGAACTGACCTTAACCTCACACTAGACTCATTAGGGAGCTGATTCCTTCCCTGCAACTTCCCAATCAGGTAAAACAGGGCCCAGCACTTATACACCAGTTATTTATAAATGGGAAAATAAAGTCATACTAGAACCTAAAAGAGGAGTTAAACCTAAAGCAGAATTCACAATTGAAATACCTCCAAATAGCACATTGTTTGAAAAACAACCCACAACTCTGGACTAAAATCCTCGTAACAGTACACACCTTCTTATCAAAGGACTCCGAAGGGAAAAAAGGGATATCTATTTTTTACAACACGCTCCAAGAAAAAACACACTTCACTCACTCACTACCCTATACCCAATGGGAGGGTGACTTAGGTATGTCCTTTTCAAAGGACAATTGGCACAAGGCGCTAAAGTACACGTATGCAGCCACTAAATGCTCAGCTCTATGAGAAACAGCCCAAAATATCTTCCAAAGGAGATACATGACTCCAACTAGGCTGACCACATTTGATAAACAAATCTCCCCCCTGTGTTGGAGGAAATGTGGAGCCATAGGGTCCCTCCTGCACATATTATGGGAATGCCCAAAACTGACACAATACTGGGGAGAGGTCGTCTCATTGATCTCTCAAGTTACTGGGAAAACCGCAATTCCCTCTCCCGAATTAGCACCGTTAAATTTAAAAATGGAAGATATCCCCCCGCAATTCAGGCTAATCACCTCACACATACTTCTAGTGACTAAACACTGCATCACCAAATACTGGAAAAACCCAGAACCTCCACCCTTCAAAATGGTAGTAACATCTATTCACACACATCATGAATATGAAAAAATTATGTCAACAATCAACCACTCACATACGAAAGTGAATCATATATGGGCACCATGGTGCACATGGTCCCAAAAACAAGGCTTAAGCAAAAACCAGTAAAACTATTCTTAAGGAGCACATGCATGATTCTAAGTTTGTTCTTTTCCTTCTCTCCTTCCCTCACCTCCCCCCTCCCCCCTCTTCCCCTCTTCCTTCCCCCTCTTCCCCTCTTCCTCCCCTTACACAAGCTCTGTGCTGATGTTATATCATCAACGCCCTAAGTGATACTGAGCAAACAGACCTTAAAAGGGCAGTAATTTCAAGATACAGAGGGATAGTATTATAGAACTTTCTTACATGTAGAACCTCCTTAGGCACAGTATTGGTCCCATAGGGGTGCCTAGAGGAGAAAAACAAGTGAACTCATAGCTGAGGACAAATCAGACGGCTTGTATGTCAACCCTATGTAATAGTCTTGAGTGATGGTTTATAAAGTTTGCTATAGAAAATTACTTCTAAATGTAAGTTACTGTAATACGTGAAATGTATAAATGTTGATTATTTTGGCACATCTCTGTATTTCGTGACAAAAATAATAAAAAAAACATTGAACCCAAAAATAAATAAATATAAATAACCATCCAAAATATATTTAACTCCTTGCCTACCGCCGATCGGCAATTGACGGCGACAAGGTGGCTCGTGTGCACAAATCGCCGTCATACGACGGCGGCCGCGCTCACGAGCCTAGTGAACGCGCGCGCGCTGCCGGAGGCGCGCCCGTGCGCTCACTGTGTTTGGGGAGGGCCAGGGAGAGGGTGCGGCGGCTTCGATTGCCGCCGGCTACCCGCGATGCCCCCCCCGGAGCGAAGGAACAGAGGTCCGTGTATGTAAACACGGACCTCCGTTCTGTGTGAAGGGGAAGGGCTGTGATCACAGCCTTCCTGTACATGGAGGCTGTGACCACTTCCCTTCCCCAGCTAGGGCAGTCCCCCCACAGTTAGAACACGCCCAGGGAACACAGTTAACCCTTAGAGCGCCCCCTGCAGGTTAACCCCTTCACTGCCAATGGCATTTACACAGTAATCAGTGCATTTTTATAGCACTGATCGCTGTATAAATGCCAATGGTCCCAAAAAAGTGTCAAAATGGTCCGACATGTCCGCCGAAATATCGCAGTACCGCTGAAAATCGCAGATCGCCGACATTACAAGTTAAAAAAATAAATAAATAAAAACCCCAAAAATGAATTCTCATCATCCGTAAACGCGACCACTTTTGCGCAAACCAAATCAATGAACGCCGATTGCAATTTTTTTTATCACAAATATGAGGAAGAATATAAATCGGCCAAAACCGATGAAAAAAAAATGTTTTTTTTTTATTTATTTTTTTGAATTTGTATTTTAGCAAAAAGTAAGAAATTTGGGTTTTTTTGCAAAATTGTCGCTCTTCTTTTGTTTATAGCGGCGACCAGAAATGACGCAGCGGTGATCAAATACTACCAAAGAAAGCTCTATTTGTGGGAAAAAAAGGACGCAAATTTTGTTTGGGTACAACGTCGCACGACCGCGCAATTGTCAGTTAAAACGATGCAGCGCCGAATCGCAAAAAGGGCTCCGGTCCTAAAGCTGGAAATCCTTCTGGGGCTGAAGTGGTTAAGCCCCAATCCACTGCTGTGAAAATTAGAAAAATCTTGTGTGGTCCAATGCTTGTAACACCCAAGTGCACCATCAGCTCAGATTGAGAGGACTCTTACAGGTTAAAATCTCATCAGCAGGGAACCCGATTAACCTCCCTGGCGGTATGATTATGTCAGATTTTTGCGTCTAAAAGTGGTACATTGTTTTGCATAGAAATTTGGCATTTTATATTGTAGGCCTGTAATTATTAGGAATAACTCACTTAAATCTGTCCAAACAAGAGTCTAGTAGACATCCTGGGTATGATTAAGAATGAAAAAAGAAATCATAAATTATAATATAATAAATAACTATAAATAATTATCAAAAATAATATTATAATAGTAATAAAATGTATTCAATTATGTAATTAAATCAAAAACACTGAAATTTGCTCATTTGCAGAATTGTCGCTGTCGTCACTTTCAGTGTTTGATGATAAATTTCCCCAAAAATCAGTATCACTCAATTCTGCAAATGATTCTTATTGACTATCAGTGTTTTCTAGCTGATAAAAAAACACTTTTGACGTAAAGAGACACTTTTTGGTTGCCATGGACATTCTCAAGTTTCCAGGCAGAAAGAATGGCATATATAATATAAAAGTGCATGCAGGACACAGGGCAAAGCACTAGGGACAAAGGGGATGTGAAATGATTTCATACAGTGATGTAATCTTACAGATTACAGTGTACTGTATGTTTACTGTGTGTTTCACTTTTTGAATTTGCCGCCGGTCTCTGCCCCCGTGCGGCGCCGCGCTCGCAGGGAACGGAGCCCTGCACACAGAGGCACCGGGCGGAGGACACAGCCAGCAGACACTGCGGGGGGACATCACTGGATCCAGGGGAAAACGTAAGTAACGCTGCCTGGATCCAGCAATGCAATCCCGAGTGTGGCTCGGGGTTACCACTCTTGGTACAGAAAATCCACCCCAAGCCACACTCAGGAATACCGCCAGGGGGGTTAATACACCAACTACAGGGGACCTGATATCAAATCCAAATTTCCAAACAGGATCAGCTCGGTATCCCATCCAGTGGCCCAGAATGGTTCACCATACCGGCTCCCCGATCTTCACACTCAGGCTGTACTAGTTGGAGCACTCATTTTATTGTATGCTCCCCTGTCAGTGGTAAATAGCTTGTCTCAACTCTCTAACTGCCACTCTTGCTTGGTCTGGTAAAGGAAATTCAAAAACAACAGACTTCAGGCTCGTTCACACGTGAGTTGATTGTGAAGAATGAAGCAATGCTCATTATACTATAGCATTTGTAACATGTTTTTGATGTTTTTGTTGTGTTTTGAAGCACTGAAAAAACTGCACGATAAATGCCCATGAAAGTGTTTTTTTCTAAACGTGTTTCAGCAGAATGTATTTCTTTACCCATTTTTCAAAAACTTGTGGCAATAAAATTAAGTCTTCATTAGACTCACAGTGCCTCTTAAAAATACCTTGGGTTGTTTACTCTTAAAAATGTGACCATTTTGTGGGTGTTTCTACTGCCCTGGCTCCGGGGCCTCCAAAAATATGATAGGTAGTCAGGAAATTAGTGTAATTTATGCCCCTAGAATGCTTGAAGGTGCTTTCTTGCATTTTGGGCCCTTTTATATCGCTAGGCTATGAAAAAGTCTCACACATGTGATATCACCATTCTCAGGAGGAGTCGCTTTGGGATGTAATTCTAAGTGTACCTGTGATGTATGTTAAAAATATCTTATTATTTGACAAAAAAAAATTAGGTTTGCACTGATACCATTACAGTATCACTGCCAGTACTGAGCATTTGCATGAGTACCTGTGTTTGTGCAAATGCTCCAATACCTTCAGACTCGGTTCACATTTCGCAATTTCGATCAGTGGTTTAGGTGCAATTTCAATGCGAATTGTCGTGTATGAGATTAGAAATCGCACCTGAACTTGACTGAAATCGCACAGGACTCTTTTTCAAGTCGAACTGCAGCCTGCCTGCACATACAGTATGTGAACAGGCTGTAAAAACTCACTGAAATACACATGAAAACTGATGTCTCTGCAAGTGAAATCAGTGCAATATTCCCATTGGTTTTCATGCATGTATGGTGTGAACAAGCTCAAAAAAACTGTTACATGACAGTAGCCTCCTTAGCGGTTATCCCGAGTTTGGCTCGGGGTTAATTTTCATTACCATTACCCCCGGCCACACTCTGGATCGCATCACAGGATCCAGGCAAAGTTACTTACCTTATCACCAGGATCCTGGGATGCCCCCCCCCCCCCCCGCTGTGTAATCTGGGGGAATCTTCGCCCGGTGCCTCTGGGTTTCTGGTCTCTGTTCCCTGCGAGTGCTGCGCTGCATGGGGGCGGAGCTGCCGGCAAATTTAAAAAGTGAAACACACACAACACATAAAGTACACTGTAATCTGTAAGATTACATTGCTGTTTCAAATAATTTCACATCCCTTTTGTCACTAGTGCTTTGTCTAGTGCCCTGCATGCACTTTTATGTTATATATGCCATTCTTTCTGCCTGAAAACTTGAGAATGTCCATGGCATCCAAAAAGCGTCCCTTTACGTCAAAAGCGGTATAAGAATCATTTGCAGAATGAGTGATACTGATTTGTGGAGAAATTCGTCATCAGACACTGAAAGTTTCGACAGCAACAGTTCTGCAACTGAGCAAATTTCAGTTTTTGATTTGATTACATTATTTAATACATTTTATTATAATTATATTATTATTATATTAATATTTTTGATAATTATTTATAGTTATTTATTATATTATAATTTATGATTTTGTTGTTTCAAACTTTATCATAACCGGGATGTCTACTAGACTCTGGTTTGAACAGATTTAAGTGAGTTATTCCTATGAATTACAGGCCTACAATACAAAACGCCAAATTTCTGAGCGTAAAAAATGTACCGTTTTGAGACGCAAAAATCTGACATAATCATACCGCCAGGGAGGTTAAAAATAGGTATCGGTAATTAGTATAGGCGAGTACTTGAGAAAAAGTATTGGTATTCGTACTCAGTCTTTAAAAAACTTGTATCCGTGCATCCCTAAAGAAAATACATTTTCACTTTCTTTCCTGCGTTTTCTAAAAACTTGTGGTGAAAAATGAAATTTTCATAAGACTCAATATGCCTTTCAGAAAATGCCCTGGAGTGTTTGCTTTCCAAAATTGGGTTATTTTGTGGGTGCGTCAACTGCCCTGGTGCTCCAGGGCCTCCAAAAGTGCATTAGGTAGTCAGGAAATTAGATGCATTTGGACCCCTGTATGCAACTAGGCTGTGAAAAGGTCTCACACATGTGGTATCCCCATACTTGCGAGTCATAGCAGAATGTGTTTTATTGTGTAATTCAAAGTAAGCTTATTCCGTGTGTGAGGAAAAAAAACACACTTCATTTTTTTTCCAAATCTTCATTTTCAAAATAATTGTGACAAAAAGTACAAAAAATTCACCAGGCATCTTAATAAATACATTTGGGGGGGTGGGGGATGGGGATTTGTACTGTCCTGGCATTTCAGGGTCTCAAGAAATGAGATAGGCAGTCAGTACTTTAGGATTATTCAATTTTCAAATATACTGTTCATACCATACTTTGAGGTCTCTATAACTTTCACATAGATCCCCGTTCAATGTGGAACACATCTGCGAGTCAGATGCGTTCCCATTGAACATAATGGGCTGGAAATTCGCACCACACTGCACAGAATACGCACACGTTTTCTGTGCAATGCGGACTGTAAATGCACCGCACCTATGTGAACTGGACACATTGAAAACAATGTGTTTTCAAGTGTCCTGCGAATTTGATGTGGTTTAAGCTGCATCCAATTCGCATAGGTGTGAACACAGCCTAAATGTTTATTTGCAACATTTTATAACAGAAATTAAGAAAGATGAGTTTCCTTGAAGCTGGAAATCCCTAAAGCTGCTCCAGCTTGTCCTCGTAGACAAGCAATAACTGTGTCTTAATGTAAAAGTATATCAGCTAAAAAGTCTAAAATTGTCCAGTGAAGGGAATTCATTTAACAAAACAATCTCCATGGTTTCTCTGTGAATCTAACTGAAAAGTATATTTTCACAGCAAATTCATTAGAAATTCAGTTGTTAGTAATTAGAGTTGAGCGAACACCTGGATGTTCGGGTTCGGTGGGTTCGGCCTAACTTCGCGAAAAAGTTCGGGTTCGGTACCGAACTTGACCCCGAACCCCATTGAAGTCAATGGGGACCCGAACTTTTCGGCACAAAAATGACTGTAAAAAGTCCTGGAAAGTGCTAGAGGGCTGCAAAGGGAAGTAAAATGATTTTAGAACAATAATCTGTCCCTTACAGCAACAGCAGGAACCTGACCCTATAGGAGTAGGCGATGATTTTAGAACAATAATCTGTCCCTTACAGCAACAACAGGAACCTGACCCTATAGTACTAGAAGATGATTTTAGAACAATAATCTGTCCCTCTAAGCAGTAGACTCTACCTAGTCCTGTCAGATCGTTCTGTAATGCAGGATGAGATGTTATTAGATCTGCAATCTGTCCCTAAAAGCAGTAGTAGTAGTAATTTCTACCTAATCTACAATTGGATCATTCTGTAATGCAGGATGAGATGTTATTATATCTGCAATCTGTCCCTCACAGCTCTGGCAGCATCCTCTCCCTAAACTAGCCAGAGAGTATGTGACATGCAGCCCTAAGTGACTCCAGCTTTTAAAGAGGCTGGGTCACATGATGCACTGGCCAATCACAGCTATGCCATTAGTAGGCATGGCTGTGATGGCTTCTAAGGGCAAACCAGTGAAACGCTTGTTGATTGGCTGCCCTGCAGCTATTCAACAGGCGGGATCAAATACCCGAACCCAGAACCCGAACCCAAACTTTTTTTCAAATGTCAGGGTTCGAGTCCAGGTCACGGACACCCCAAAGTTCGGTACGGACCCGAACTTTACAGTTCGGGTTCGCTCAACTCTATTAGTAATTTCTTTCTTTTTTTATAAAAGTGGATATAGCTTTTACATAAACATGGGAAGTGATAAATAGTTGGAGTGAACAATATTCTAAGCATAATTTCTCTAGTTATCTAGGCACATTGATACCACTACTTCAATATCTTCTAGTGAACTGGTTTATGAGGAAAATACAGAAACATCCCACATGTCAATAAAAACAGGAACACAATTGGACTATGTCAGATACATTCCAGTAGTTTCCCTAGATTTCCCCTCTTGCAATACTTTATATGTTTTCCTCTCCAGAAGGACAGTGTTATCGTTATTCAACATCAGCCAGGGTAACCATCAACTTCCTTCACTGAGATGCTTCGTCAGAGATTACATAGTCGTGTAAATCCTGGTGACTGTGCAGATCCGGTTGTGTTCACAAATGTTGAACACAGATCAAACCTTACTGCAGCCTTTCACCTTCTGACTTGCTAAAAAGTTATGTTGAATTTTTGAGTTATGTTGATTTTTTATCACTGAAGGGAAGAGACAAGGAAATGCTTCTCCCCTCTTGCAGCAGGCTGATGACATCATTTCAGCTCAGGCAAAATCATTGGACTGGATTTTAAAATTAGTTTTTTATGATAAAACATGGAACTTTTCTGAAATAATGATACTTTTGATATATATTGACATATCAGGAATTTATGCAGACTTGTCCACTAGTAGTACATGCTTAATTTGAGGTCTATATTTGCACTATATATGCACGGGCAATTACCTAAACTTCCTGCGCCAGAAAACAGACCTCATTAGGTTCTATCTGACCCGAGTTCACCAGAATATCTTTCAGGGCAAAACAAAAACTGGCCTGAGTTCTGCGACTAATTTACAAAAGGAATGCGGCAGTCTTCAGTATAGAAATCTTCTGCAGATCCCTGCAGGTCAGACCTGGGGTATGGGATGTGAACTATCAGGAGAAAGCTCACATTCCTCTCTCTGCTCTGCCTGCACAGCCCTATCTCCTTTATCCCACCTGCTGAGGAAGGAGGGGCAGGGAGGAAGGGTCAGGCATAGGAATCTGGGGCTTGTAGCTCCAGCTTTATTGTTCTGTGCTGTTTATGTCACAGACACGACATAGAGCAGGTAACTGGTCAATACTAATTAAGTTTAGAAGAGTGGTGGAAACATTCTGCTTGCACCACTCTTTGGTAATTCCCTCCTATAAGTCTCTTCTGTAATAAAGGACCTTTACTTTTCTATTTTCAAACTGCTTACATTGTACACTGAGCTGTGCATGGGGGCGGAGCTGTGACCTCATATGGGGCGGGACCTCCAGGTGATGTCATCTGGTGGCCACGCCCCATGCCAATATAAGGCACAGCACAGAGCGGCGAGGGCATTCGTGAAGGAGATCGCGTCGTGTCAACATGGGAAGAAGAAGAAGAAAAGAAGAAGAAGAAGAGAGGGAAGAGGACAGCGGAGAAGACCGGCAAAAGAGCAGAAGACGCTGCAGAGGAGAAGAAAAGACCCCTCAGAAGATGAAAGACCCCGCAAAAGAGCCGAAGAAAAGACAACCGGAGCAGATTTAATAAAATATTTTAAAAAGCTGTGTGTTTTTTTTGTGTACATATTTCTTTCCAGGTAAATGGGTAGGGGTACGATGTACCCCATACTCATTTACATAGGGTGGGGGGCTGGCATCTGGGGGCCCCCTTGTTAAAGGGGGCTTCCAGATTCCGATGAGTCCCCGCCCGCAGACCCCGACAACCACCGGCCAGGGTTGACGGGAAGAGGCCCTTGTCCTCATCAACATGGGGACAAGGTGCTTTGGGGTGGGGGGCGCAGAGCCCCCCCTGCCCCAAAGCACCCATACTCCCCATGTTGAGGGCACGCGGCCTGGTATGGTCCAGGAGGGAGGGGGCCGCTCGCTCGTCCCCACCCCCTTTCCTGGCCTGCCGGGTTGCGTGCTCGGATAAGGGTCTGGTATGGATTTTGGGGTCTGGTATGGATTTTGGGGGGACCCCACGCTGTTTTTTTTCGGCATGGGGTTCCCCTTAAAATCCGTACCAGACCAAAGGGCCTGGTATGCTCCTGGAGGGGGACCCCATGCCAGTTCTTTTTTTTTTTTTAAATTTGGCGTGGAGTTCCCCTTCAAGATCCCCAGAGCATAAAGTGCCTGGCATTGTCGGGATCAAAGTCGGATCTCTGTTCACAGACAAACGGTCCGACTTTGACCCCATGTAGGACCGTAAATCGCACAGCAGTGTAGGATCAAAGTAGGACCGTTTTTTTGTCGGATAGTGTGAACCCAGCCTTATAAAGCACATATGCAGCTGAAACATAACCACAGTTTGATTGTGCCAGTTAACCCTTTAGTGTGGGGCATTCTGCTGTATATATAAAGGATACAAAAGATGCAAAACACCATACTCTACAACATCAAAATAAATCAATGCACACATAGTAACATTGTAGAAAAAAAGGGAAAACAAAGAGAAAAACGTTCTCCCTGTGCGGAGAAAATAAACAGATCACATCCGCACAAAGAAGAAAAAAAAATGGAAAACACCATTTCAGACCTAATACTACCAGTGAATATTGCATAGATCAATTTAATCATACAATAAATATAAAGGAAGCTAGATCTAAGGAAAATGAAACAAAAACCCACTAAACCAATGGATAAATGCAGCAGAATCCATTTAGAGTGATCAAACCTATTAACCTATAAATGTCATGTTCTAGTCCACTAGTGGTAAAAATGTCAAAACATCCATCTGGAACAGCCGCACCCAATGAAAACAGAGATGTATTTGTGTATCCAAGGTCCCGGACATGCACCAACTGGTGCCCATAAACTTGGAACTACAAAGCCATCCCAAATGATTTGTTTAAATGTGTGTTACTCCGCATGTCACAAAAATAATTCTTCAGTGTTATCAGAGGACACTCTGGATAACAATAGAGGTTAGGGTTAACTGGCATAATCAAACTCCGGTTATGTTTCAGCTGCATATGTGCTTTATAAGGTCATCCTTACTGGTTTCTGTTAGATTATGACTAAGCGAATAAAATTTTGTGAAACGCATTCATCTTTTGCCTCTTTGCATTTTTGTTCTGTCATGTTTTTGGACTTTTTTGGATGAATTTATACATGGAATTTTATCTTCAATAAAGTTGATTTTATACTTCACACCCAGGAGTGCTCTCAACCCCCAATTTTGCAAGCCTGGTTTCCTGCACAGTTCACGGACTGGACTTGCACCAAAGGAGTGAGGTAATCATTGCTTTCACCTGGAGCTATTTAGCTTGGTTTTGGACTTCTCTCTCCATGAGTGCTGCCGGTTCATTGAAGGAACCATGAATGCCAACATGTACTGTGACATACTGAAGCAGAGCATGATCCAACATGGTAATGACCCCAAACACCCCTGCAAGATGACCACTGCCTTGCTAAAGAAGCTGGGGGTAAAGATGGTGGACTTGCCACGCATGTATACAGACCTAAACCCTATTGAGCATCTATGGGGCATCCTCAAGCGGAAGGTGGAGAAGCGCAAGGTCTCTAACATCCACCAGCCCCATGACATGGAGGAGTGGAAGAGGACTCCAGTGGCAAGCTGTGAAGCTCTGGTGAACACCATGCCTAAGAGAGCACATGCCTAACAGTGCTGGAAAATAATGGTAACCACACAAAATATTGACACTTTGGGCCCAATTTGGACATTTTCACTTAGGGGTGTATTCACTTTTGTTGCCAGCGTTTTAGACATTAATGGCTGTGTGTTGAGTTATTTTGAGGGGACAGCATTTTTTTTTTTTTAATCAGAATAGAAGTTTATTATACAATCTGATCCATACATTGTCATATACAGTCACACATCATTGCAATATATGTTACCGGAGACATGTGAACAATAGGTATATAACGTACATCTGGATATAATATAGCTACAGTTTTACATATGCAGTTTGAATGTATCCAGCATATTCCATCGGTTTCACTATTAGATCCAGTTGACAGATCAGTGCATGTATTGACAAGATCATATAGAGAAAAACGGTTCCAAAAGAGAAGAAAAACAGCTCAGAAGAAATCAACCTAACAAAAAAAAAAAACTAATGAACTGTTTTCACCACGGCACTGAGCCTCTCTCTCCAACTCATAGGCATAAATAATCAGTTGTTATCATACTTCTTTGGTGTTAGTAGCATGTTTTCACATTTGTAATAATTCTGTCTTTGATCAAATGATGTGGGGCCAGGACGGGATTATCCAGCCATGGCTGCCACATTGAATAAAACTTTGTTACAGCATTTCTGTGTTGGTATGTAATTTTTTCCCTCATCAGGGTTGCATTGACTGCTTCCACCCATTGCTTGCTCGTTGGGACCTGTGGGGATATCCAGTATTTGGCTATCAGTTTGCGGGATATATACAACAACTGCAGAACTGCTATGTGTCTATTTGGTGATAGTGATTCTATGTCTAGAGCTCCTAATAAACATATAATAGGATCTTGTGGTATAAGTATCTGAAAAACTTGAGATATAGTGGAGATAAAGTTCCAGTACCTAAACAAAACATGTGTAGGAGATTGCCCTCATCTCTAACACATTTTGAGCATAGTGGTGAGTTTCTTCTCCCCCATTTATGAGGTAACACTGGTGTCCTGTAGGCTCTATGTAATAGATAGAGGGGAGATAGTCTATGGGACATTGAAACTGAGACCAGGGGAGCGGATGTTAGACACAACTCCCATTGTTCTCTGTTCATGCGGCCCACATCTCTCTCCCATTTCCTCCTGCAGGGGAGTGTGGTTGCGTAGTGTGTGGAATGTAGTAATATTGAGTATACTCTAGAGATCAATTCCTTTTTACCTCATTTCATTAAAACATCAATGGATGATCAATAGACATGTGCGGTTAGTTTTTTTCCAAATTAAAATTCAGATGGATTTTCAATTTTCAGAAATTCGTGTGTATCCGAATTTCCAAATTACAATAGTACCGAATATAAAGGAATTTGAATAACGAAAAAGAAAATTTGGATAAAATTTGAATTCTAATAATTTTTAAATACTTTTCAAATTCGAATAGTTTTCAAACTCGAATTTGAAAAGTTTTCAAATTCGAATAGTTTTCAAATTTGAATACTTTTCCAATTTCCAAAGAGAACAAAATAGAATAGAAAACAAAGGAATAGAACAGAAAAAAAAACAACAGACTAGAAAAGAATAGAACAGAAAACAAAAGAATAGAATACAACAGAGTAAAATAGCTCTGTTCCACTCCACCACATTATTTTCTTTCATTTTCTCTTATATTCCCCTATATTGTATTCTATCTTTTTCACTTTCCACTCCACCCCATTCTCCTTGGAAATTGGAAAACAATTCTAAAACTATTCAAATTTGAAAACTATTTCAATTTGAAAACGAATCTAACTAAACAAACTTAATTAAATAATGAATCAAAACTAAACTAAGCAAATGTTTTCGCTCTGCGCATGTCTAATGATCAATATATTGGAGTGTGGAAACTCTAACTTCCGCTTGGATGGCGTGTTTCATCTGCAAGAATTTGTAGAATTGATGTCTGGGAAGGTTAAACTCAGTCTGTAGGGGACAGAAAATGTACACTGTTATACAAGCTGTATACTCACTACTTTACATTGTAGTAAAGTGTAATTTCTGCAGTGTTGTCACATGAAAAGATATAATAAAATATTTACAAAAATGTGAGGGGTGTACTCACTTTTGTGAGATACTGTATGTGGTACTTGCAATATAAACTGTATTTATCAATATTATTTAAATATAAGGAAATGGTACAAGATTTTTTTTTTTTTACAAATATGGCAGCTTGTGCTGATTATTAGAGTTGAGCGAACCCGGAATGAAAAGTTTGGGTTCGTACCGGACTTTGGGGTGTTCATGCCCTGAACCCGGACATTTGAATTTGTATTCGGGTATTTTTTGCGCCTTTTCTATAGCTGCAGGGCAGCCAATCAACAGGCGTTTTACACGTTTGCCCTTAGAAGCCATCACAGCCATGCATACTAATGGCATGGCTGTGATTGGCCAGTGCATCATGTGACCCAGCCTCTATATGAGCTGGAGTCATGTATGCCGTGTGTCACATCGCCTCAGGCTAGTGTAGGGAGACCATTCTGCCAGTGCTGTGAAGGATAGATTACCAATCTAATATGATCTCATCCTGCATTACAGACAGATTCCTGGTGGTAATGCGAGGGCAAAGCTTAGCGTTCTAAAACCATCTGATACTGGACTAGTTACAGTTTACTAGTGCTGTGAGGGATAGATTACCGATATAATATCATCTCATCCTGCATTGCAGACAGGTTCCTGGCAGTGCTGTGCGGGGAAAGCTTAGCATTATAAAACCTTCTGATACTGGACTAGGTACAGTTTACTAGTGCTGTGAGGGATAGATTACCGATCTAATATCATCTAATCCTGCATTACAGACAGGTTCCTGGCGGTGCTGTGAGACGAAAGATTAGCATTCTAAAACCATCTTATACTGGACTAGGTACAGTTTACTGGTGCTGTGAGGGACAGATTATTGTTCTAAAATAATCTCATATTGCTATAGGGAGAGGTTCCTGCTGCTCCTGTGAGGAACAGATTATTGTTCTAAAATAATCTCATAGTGCTACAGGGAGAGGTTCCTACTGCTCCTGTGAGGGACAGATTATTGTTCTAAAATCATCTCATCATAGTGCTATAGGGAGAGGTTCATGCTGCTCCTGTGAGGGACAGCTTATTGTTCTAAAATCATCTCATCATAGTGCTATAGGGAGAGGTTCCTGCTGCTCCTGTGAGGGACAGATTATTGTTCTAAAATCATTTCATAGTGCTATAGGGAGAGGTTCCTGCTGCTGCTGTGAGGGACAGTTTATTGTTCTAAAATCATCTCATAGTTCTATAGGGAGAGGATCCTGCTGCTCCTGTGAGGGACAGGTTATTCTTCTAAAATCATCTCATCATAGTGCTATAGGGAGAGGTTCCTGCTGCTCCTGTGAGGGAAAGATTATTCTTCTAAAATCATCTCATCATATTGCTATAGGGAGAGGTTCCTGCTGCTCCTGTGAGGGACAGATTATTGTTCTAAAATCATCTCATAATGCTATAGGGAGAGGTTCCTGCTGCTCCTCTGAGGGACAGATTATTGTTCTAAAATCATGTCATCATAGTGCTATAGGGAGAGGTTCCGGCTGCTCCGGTGAGGGACAGATTATTGTTCTAAAATCATCTCATAGTGCTATAGGGAGAGGTTCCTGCTGCTCATGTGATGGACAGATTATTGTTCTAAAATCATCTCGTCATAGTGCTATAGGGAGAGGTTCCTGCTGCTCCTGTGAGGGACAGATTATTGTTCTAAAATCATCTCATAGTGCTATAGGGAGAGGTTCCTGCTGCTCCTGTAAGGGACAGATTATTATTCTAAAATCATCTCAACTTAGTGCTACAGGGAGAGGTTCCTGCTGCTCCTGTGAGGGACAGATTATTGTTCTAAAACCATCTCATCATAGTGCTACAAGGAGAGGTTCCTGCTGCTCCTGTGAGGGACAGATTATTGTTCTAAAACCACTTCATCATAGTGCTAGATGGAGAGGTTCCTGCTGCTCCTGTGTGGGACAGATTATTGTTCTGAAACCATCTCATCATAGTGCTACAAGGAGAGGTTCCTGCTGCTCCTGTGAGGGACAGACTATTGTTCTAAAATCATCTCATAGTGCCATAGGGAGAGGTTCCTGCTGCTCCAGTGAGGGACAGATTATTGTTCTAAAATGATCTCATAGTGCTAGAGGGAGAGGTTCCTGCTGCTCCTGTGAGGGACATATTATTGTTCTAAAACCATCTCATCATAGTGCTAGAGGGAGAGGTTCCTGCTGCTACTGTGAGGGACAGATTATTGTTCTAAAACCATCTCATCAAAGTGCTAGAGGGAGAGGTTCCTGCTGCTCCTGTGAGGGACAGATTATTGTTCTAAAACCACTTCATCATAGTGCTAGAGGGAGAGGTTCCTGCTGCTGCTGTGAGGGACAGATTATTGTTTTAAAATCATCTCATAGTGCTATAGGGAGAGGTTCCTGCTGCTGCTGTGAGGGACAGATTATTTTTTTAAAATCATCTCATGGTGCTATAGGGAGAGGTTCCTGCTGCTCCTTTGAGGGACAGATTATTGTTCTAAAATCATCTCGTCATAGTGCTAGAGGGAGAGGTACCTGCTGCTCCTGTGAGGGACAGATTATTGTTCGAAAACCATCTCATCATAGTGCTACAGGGAGAGGTTCCTGCCGCTCCTGTGAGGGACAGATTATTTTTTAAGTCATCTCATAGTGCTATAGGGAGAGGTTCCTGCTGCTCCAGCGAGGGACAGATTATTGTTCTAAAATCATCTCATCATAGTTCTACAGGGAGAGGTTCCTGCTGCTCCTGTGAGGGACAGATTATTGTTCTAAAACCATCTCATACTGCTAGAGGGAGAGGTTCCTGCTGCTCCTGAGAGGGACAGATTATTGTTCTAAAACCATCTCATCATAGTGCTAGAGGGAGAGGTTCCTGTTGCTCCAGCGAGGGACAGATTATTGTTCTAAAATCATCTCATCATAGTTCTACAGGGAGATGTTCCTGCTGCTCCTGTGAGGGACAGATTATTGTTCTAAAACCATCTCATACTGCTAGAGGGAGAGGTTCCTGCTGCTCCTGAGAGGGACAGATTATTGTTCTAAAACCATCTCATCATAGTGCTAGAGGGAGAGGTTCCTGTTGCTCGACATCTTGATACTACTCTACTAAAATCTTGTTATTAGACAGGGAGCGACCTCGTTGTCCTTGGAGAGGGAGATCGTGATACTACTCTACCAAAATCTTGTTATTAGACAGGGAGAGTCCTCGTCGT
>BLSH010520269.1:361269-373118 GCA_018402905.1 Glandirana rugosa | reverse complement strand
TGCTGCTCCTGAGAGGGACAGATTATTGTTCTAAAAAAATCATCTCATATTGCTATAGTGAGAGGTTCCTGCTGCTCCTATGAGGGACAGATTATTGTTCTAAAATCATCTCATAGTGCTATAGGGAGAGGTTCCTGCTGCTCCTATGAGGGACAGATTATTGTTCTAAAATCATCTCATAGTGCTACAGGGAGAGGTTCCTGCCGCTCCTGTGAGGGACAGATTCTTTTTTTTAAGTCATCTCATAGTGCTATAGGGAGAGGTTCCTGCTGCTCCAGCGAGGGACAGATTATTGTTCTAAAATCATCTCATCATAGTTCTACAGGGAGAGGTTCCTGCTGCTCCTGTGAGGGACAGATTATTGTTCTAAAACCATCTCATACTGCTAGAGGGAGAGGTTCCTGCTGCTCCTGAGAGGGACAGATTATTGTTCTAAAACCATCTCATCATAGTGCTACAGGGAGAGGTTCCTGCTGCTTCTGTGAGGGACAGATTATTGTTCTAAAACCATCTCATCATAGTGCTAGAGGGAGAGGTTCCTGCTGCTCCTATGAGGGACAGATTATTGTTCTAAAATCATCTCATAGTGCTATAGGGAGAGGTTCCTGCTGCTCCTTTGAGGGACAGATTATTGTTCGAAAACCATCTCATCATAGTGCTACAGGGAGAGGTTCCTGCTGCTCCTGCGAGGGACAGATTATTGTTCTAAAATCATCTCATCATAGTTCTACAGGGAGAGGTTCCTGCTGCTCCTGTGAGGGACAGATTATTGTTCTAAAACCACTTCATCATAGTGCTAGAGGGAGAGGTTCCTGCTGCTCCTGTGAGGGACAGATTATTGTTCTAAAACCATCTCATCATAGTGCTAGAGGGAGAGGTTCCTGCTGCTCCTGTGAGGGACAGATTATTGTTCTAAAATCATCTCATACTGCTAGAGGGAGAGGCTCCTGCTGCTGCTGTGAAGGACAGATTATTGTTCTAAAATCATCTCATAGTGCTATAGGGAGAGGTTCCTGCTGCTCCTGTGAGGGACAGATTATTGTTCTAAAATCATCTCATCATAGTGCTAGAGGGAGAGGTTCCTGCTGCTCCTGTGAGGGACAGATTATTGTTCTAAAATCATCTCATACTGCTAGAGGGAGAGGCTCCTGCTGCTCCTGTGAGGGACAGATTATTGTTCTAAAATCATCTCATAGTGCTATAGGGAGAGGTTCCTGCTGCTCCTGTGAGGGACAGATTATTGTTCTAAAATCATCTCATCATAGTTCTACAGGGAGAGTTTCCTGCTGCTCCTGTGAGGGACAGATTATTGTTCTAAAATCATCTCATACTGCTAGAGGCAGAGGTTCCTGCTGCTCCTGTGAGGAACAGATTATTGTTCTAAAACCACTTCATCATAGTGCTAGAGGGAGATGTTCCTGCTGCTCTTGTGAGGGACAGATTATTGTTCTAAAATCATCTCATCATAGTGCTAGAGGGAGAGGTTCCTGCTGCTCCTATGAGGGACAGATCACTGTTCTAAAATCATCTCATACTGCTAGAGGGAGAGGTTCATACTGCTGCTGTGAAGGACAGATTATTGTTCTAAAATAATCTCATAGTGCTATAGGGAGAGGTTCCTGCTGCTTCTGTGAGGGACAGATTATTGTTCTAAAAATATTTTAGTGCTAGAGGGAGTGGTTCCTGCTGCTCCTGTGAGGGACTGATTATTGTTCTAAAACCACGTCATCATAGTGCTAGAAGGAGAGGTTCCTGCTGCTCCTATGAGGGACAGATTATTGTTCTAAAACCATCTCATCATAGTGCTAGAGGGAGAGGTTCCTATTGCTCCTGTGAGGGACAGATTATTGTTCTAAAATCACCTCATACTGCTAGAGGGAGAGGTTCCTGCTGCTGCTGTGAGGGACAGATTATTGTTCTAAAATCGTTTCATAGTGCTATAGGGAGAGGTTCCTGCTGCTCCTTTGAGGGACAGATTATTCTTCTAAAATCATCTCATCATAGTGCTACAGGGAGAGGTTCCTGCTGCTCCTTTGAGGGACAGATTATTCTTCTAAAATCATCTCCTACTGCTAGAGGGAGAGATGCCTGCTGCTCCTGTGAGGGACAGATTATTGTTCTAAAATCAGCTCATACTGCCAAAGGGAGGGGTTCCTGCTGCTCCCTTGAGGGACACATGATTCTAAAATCATCTCATACTGCTAGAGGGAGAGGTTCCTGCTGCTCCTGAGAGGGACAGATTATTGTTCTAAAACCATCTCATCATAGTGCTACAGGGAGAGGTTCCTGCTGCTCCTGTGAGGGACAGATTATTGTTCTAAAATCATCTCATCATAGTGCTACAGGGAGAGGTTCCTGCTGCTCCTGTGAGGGACAGATTATTGTTCTAAAATCATCTCATATTGCTATAGGGAGAGGTTCCTGCTGCTCCTGTGAGGAACAGATTGTTGTTCTAAAACCATATCATCATAGTGCTACAGGGAGAGGGGAGAGGTTCCTGCTGCTCCTGTGAGGGACAGATTATTGTTCTAAAATCATCTCATCATAGTGCTACAGGGAAAGGTACCTGCTGCTCCTGTGAGGGACAGATTATTGTTCTAAAATCATCTCATAGTGCTATAGGGAGAGGTTCCTGCTGCTCCTGTGAGGGACAGATTGTTGTTCTAAAATCATCTCTGTGAGGGACAGATTATTGTTCTAAAATCATCTCATACTGCTAGAGGGAAAGGTTCCTGCTGCTCCTGTGAGGGACAGATTATTGTTCTAAAATCATCTCATCATAGTGCTACAAAAAATTCAGTGAGGTTCTACTGCCTAGATTAACTAGTTACGCCAACTCCATTTCTGCATCCTTAGCCCTTCGTCCGGAATCACTCACGGCACACATTACAGTACTGCTCAAACCTAATAAAGATCCCACAAACTGTGGGAGCTATTGCCCCATTTCATTATTAAATGTAGATATGAAGCTTCTGGCTAAGGTAATGGCTAACAGACTGCTTCCTCTTTTACCCAAGTGGATCTCGGTGGACCAATCAGGATTCATACCGGGAAGGGAAGCCAGGGATAACGCACTACGTTCTCTCTCCCTGATCCACTTTGTCCATAGATGTGCCCAGCCCACTCTACTCTTATCTACTGATGCCGAATCCTACAACACTTTGGACTCGGCCCCCGAATGTTGGACAGGATATTCGCACTGTATTCCCTCCTGACGGCTCAGGTCAGGGTGAACGGGGTACTGAGTGAGCCCTTTGCACTGGGGAACGGCACTAGGCAGGGGTGCCCATTGTCGCCCCTGCTGTTTGCCATATCCCTAGAACCATTCTTAGCATCTATCAGAAACAACCCCAACATTCATGGGATAACGGTTGGCCACAAGTTACATAAATATGCGGCATATGCGAATGACATCCTCTTCTATATTCAACAACCCCGAACCTCTTTACCCAATCTCATGTCAGCTCTGCAAGAATTTCAATCTTTGTCCAACTTTAAAATTAATATGACTAAATCAGAAATTCTAAACATTAATATCCCCAGTTCAGTGGTTACATCGCTAAAACCAAACCTACCGTTCCGTTGGCAGTCGGCAACCCTAAAATACCTGGGCATTCATCTGACCCCCCACCTCCATTCCCTGTTTAGATGTAATTATATGCCCCTGCTGAACACCATTACAAAAGTTCTTAGATCCTGGTCTTACCTCTCCCACTCCTGGCTGGGGAAGATAGCAGCGATTAAGATGAATATTCTTCCTTGTATTCTCTTTCTATTCCAGATGATACCAATGGGGATTCCACTTGGCTTTTTCACAGCACTCCAAACCATGATCTCCCACTTCATTTGGGGGGGCAGACGCCCCAGAATCTCCAGAGCCACTCTCTTTCGCTCTAAGGGATCTGGGGGTCTGGCTCTACCAGACCTGAAAACATATTATTATGCTATTGTTTTATGTAGAGTTTCAGATTGGAAGTACCAGAGAGACAATAAGCTATGGGTCAGACTAGAGCATGAACTGAGTGGCACAGCATTGGATGGCACTCCTTGGATCCCTCCCAGGTACAGATCTCTCTCACCCTTAACCTCCCCCTTAACAATCTCCTCGCTATCCTCCTGGGACACGCTTCATAAGAAACTTTCCTTTTCTTATAATTCCCCCCTTATGCCTTTAACGAACAATGACTACTTTCTTCCGTGCAGACTGGATAAGGGATTTAATGCATGGTCCTCTGATGGCTGTCTCTGCCTACACCACGTCCTTCAAACCAACTCTCTTAAACCCTTACAATCTATTGTTGGCTCAAGATCGACTATCTTCATGGAAGGATGGAGATACACACAGCTTGAACAGTTCTTGCAATCTCTACCACAACCACTTAGAACTGTCGAGAGTTAACAGCCATCGAGGCCATCTTTCTCCCAAAAGAACCTCCGTTACACGCAATATCACAATTTTATAGAGCCCTTACCTCTCTACAATATCCTGGCTACCCGGAATATCTAGAACGCTGGGAAGCTGATCTAGGCACCTCACTAACAGATACCCAAAAGGACAAAATACTGGCCCTCACCCACACCTCCTCCATTTATTCAAAGACGGCCGAGATAAACTATAAACTGCTTGCAAGGTGGTATTATACACCAACCGAAATGCACCATATATCTCCCACCAACCCTGCTCTATGCTGGAGGAACTGTGTTCAAGTGGCCTCACATGCGCATATATGGTGGAAATGTCCACTCATTCAGCCCTACTGGTTAGAAATCATCAGACTCGTCAACTTAATTATAGGTTCCGCCCTCCCACTGGAGCCTTGGACTGTACTTTTTCACAACACCGCAGGAATTATTGGTCAGTACAAACATTCCATGACCCCACACCTCCTTAACGCGGTTAAGTCCCTTATTCCTCTCATGTGGAATAAACCGCAAGTACCCTCTAGTAAATTATGGTTACAGAAGGTGAACGATTTGTGTTATATGGAGGAACTTACATACCTATCGTGAGGGGAATCTGGCAAACACACTAAAATATGGGCCTGATGGTTTGAATTTAAGCCCACGAGCACTTACAAGGATACCATCTCATCCCCGGATCCAGTGTTGATGGGGGGCCCTTCTGCATCTACGCCAACCACTCCTCCCACACATTAGGCCCTTAGCATTAGCATTAGCAGTGTGTCACATTGTGTACTCATCTATAAGCTATTGTTTATGATATTGGTCTCAAAACCTTCCACCCCATGCCTGCAGGGAACTTCTTGATCTACCCTTTATTCCCCCTATCTATATCTCTTCTTCTCTCCACTATTCTACCCTCTTTCCTCTACCTCTCTAACTGTCCTCTTTGTCTCTGAATTATGTTGATTTTCTTTTCTTGGTTGAAAGCAAAGGAGGATCATCAAGGATTTAATGTTAAAGTTTAAATAAGTTGGGGGCGTGTCCAAGATGGCGGAGTGACCAGACGTCTTTTCAGGAGCTCTGCCGGACCCAGCTTAAATCGTTTATCCGTACCTGAGTAACAGCGCCTATTTCTCCTCCTTGACGTTCCGTGGATGCCTGGCAAGCCGCGGGGGAGAGGTAAGGGGGGCAAAAAGCTGCACTTTCCCCCAGAGATCCCAGCGCTTCCCGATCCTCCTTCTCGGCCTGCGACGCAGGTGCAGCCTCGGCCTAGTATGGCGACGCAGACAGAGGCTGAGACCCCCCCCGGAATCCCAGAGGTGATGGCGGCGATCGCTTCTTGCCAGGCAGCAGTAGCCGGATGTCAATCGGCGCTTACAACTAAAATAGAGGCCGTGCAGTTGGATGTTGGCCTGCTGCGACAGGATCTAGACAAAGTACGCTCTCGGGTAACAACGGCGGAGATGAGAGTCGGACATGTGGAGGATGTGGTGGCGGAGCACGAAGGCATTCTCCGTTCGTTGCAATCCAAAATCAAGACCCTGGAGTTCCGAGCGGAAGACGCCGAAAATCGGTGTCGCCGAAATAATATTCGGATCGTTGGTCTGGCGGAAGGAACCGAAGGGAAACATCCCACAGCATTTGTGGAGGAGTTTATTAAGGCCCTACTACCTGAGGCCCAGCTGTCGCCCTACTTCACCGTGGAGAGGGCTCATCGGGTCCCGCCACGGCCGGGTCCTCAGGGGGCCCCTCCACGTACCTCCATCCTGCGACTTCTACACTTCCGGGACCGGGATGAGATCCTGAGAGCGGCTAGAGCAGCAGGGGAGTTGGCGTATCGAAATAACACCATTATGTTGTTTCCTGACTATTCAGTAGAAACCCAGCGCCAGCGGTGTTCCTTCGATGCAGTTAAGGCAACGTTGCGGGCCAAAGGCTTCAAGTATAGTATCATGTTCCCGGCCAAGCTGCGCGTGGTGGATGGGGAAACTGTCCGTTTTTTCATGACGCCCAAGGAGGCTGCAGACTGGCTGGAGACTGTGCCTCCGCGGGGCTGATGGGGCTCCTTTCTCATGTTGTTCCAGGACTGATAAGGCTCTCCTCAACCCCTCTTCACAACCGTGATTATTTATTCCTCACACCTGTCCGGGCTGGGGGGATTTCGTTCACCATCTTTGACTTATTTTGGAGTTAACCCCACGTTTATGGTCCACTTTATTTGTAACGGCCTCTTTCAAGTACTGTGCCCCTGGCCTTGGCCAGGTGACTTCTTAGACTCAGGACCTATTATTCCTGTGCTCCGGTATCTCCCTGCAGGAATACAACCAGTTTGCCTTCTATTGTTTTGTTCTACTATCCCTAGGACTATGCAGATGGAGTTAGGGGGCATTCCTTAACTTGAGACACGTCTCCCATAAGTACTGTTGCCTTCGGGCTAGTTGTTTGGGATCCAAGCAGTTCCCCAATATGTGGGCTCTGCGGGGTGGGGGGAATGGGTTGTCGGCCGTTGCTGACCATGTTGGAATAGTTTGGTTTGTGGTATGTTCTTTTTGTAAGTCCCTGATGTGTTGTCATATGAAGATATATCATTTTAAACAGCTTGGAGTGAATGAGCTAACAGCTATACTGTTTACAGATCTGCTGGGGGATTTGATGACTAGATGTCTACAAGTACGCATGTCCCGGAAAATATGCATCCTGTTATTGATGTCTGTTGGAATGTGCGGGGCCTCAATACGGCGATTAAGAGGTCTTTAGTATTTAACTACCTTAAGAAATATACACCACAGATCTGTGTTTTACAGGAGACCCACCTTTTGGGCCCCCGCACTCTGGGACTTCGACGGGCATGGGTGGGAATGCACTACCATTCTACATACTTCACCTATGCCAGGGGAGTCAGTGTTTTGGTGCACCGCTCCCTTCCATTTCAACTACTGGACCTCAGGAGTGATCCTGTAGGGAGATTTGTTATTTTGCATGCACTGATATCTGGCTTCCTGATGGTGTTGGTGGGTGTGTATGTACCCCCCCGGCTGATGTTTCTTTGCTGGGGGACATTATGCAGCAGACTCTTGTGTATGGAGTGGACAACGTCCTGATGGTGGGTGACTTTAATATGACCCTTTCTCCGGACCTGGATAGATCCTCCGCAGCATCTCGGTGGTCACCAGGCCTCTCGCACTGGGCAGATACGTATCATCTGACTGAGGTGTGGAGGCATTTCCACCCAGATACGCGTGCATTTACTTGTCACTCGGCATCATATAAATCCTTCTCGAGGATCGATATGATCTTTGCCTCTCAGACCATGATCCGGAAGGTATCAGAGACGAATATCCTCCCCAGAGGAATTTCGGATCATGCTCCGATGAGGGTTGTTTTGGACTTGGGCCCGCCCGGGGAGCGTCTGTGGAGGTTGTCCAGGTTCTGGATAGAGGATCCGGGGGTTCGGGAGGGCCTCCAGGAGGCTCTCGCACAATACTGGCATTTTAATGCAGAATCCACCCCACACACGGTGGCCTGGGATGCATTTAAGGCATGGATAAGGGGAGAATATATAGGACGTATCACTGCTGTAAGAAAGAAGGCTGCACAGTCCTTGGAGGAATTGGAGGAGAACGTTAGCACGGCAGAGGAGGCATATATAGCGAACCCTGACCAGAGCACTTACGGAGACTGGCAGTGTGCACTTAAACGAGTCTCTTTAAAGCGGATTGACATGACGGAAAAGTCCCGACTTAGTACAGCACAAAGAGTTTTCGAATACGGCAATAAAAACGGTAGGCTCTTGGCCTGGTTGGCCAAAGGGCAGCATAACATGACACACATTAGTGGCATTAGAGATCCCTCGGGGATTCTGTTGAGAACCCCGAGTGACATTAGCAATAGATTCCTACACTATTATAGACTCCTATATTCATCCAGAGTTGACTACAGTGCCTTAGACCTTAGAGCTTATCTGGACAGGGTCTCCTTCCCTACTATTGAGGCTGAAACCAGTATTATCCTAGACAGAGATATCACCCTAGAGGAGGTCCAATTAGCAATCACGCAACTTAAGGCAGGGAAAACCCCGGGGCCTGATGGGATCCCCGTGGAATTCTACTCACAGCAAGGGGAGCTCTTGGCCCCCCGGTTCACGTCCTTGCTAGAAGGATTCTTTACTATGGGGGTGCTCCCTGATTCTATGATGGAGGCGGTGGTGGTTCTGGTGCCCAAACCGGGAAAGAACCCGGAGGAATGCTCCTCGTACAGGCCAATCTCACTCCTCAATGTGGATGCCAAAATTTTGGCCAAAATTCTGGCGAACCGCCTCGCTGGGGTCCTGGAGGAGGTGATCCACTCAGATCAGACGGGCTTCATGCCTGGGAAGGGCACTGACATCAACCTCCGCCACCTCTTTCTCAATCTCTCCATTTCCCACGAGAATAGTGGTCAGAGGGTCATCGCTTCCCTAGACGCCGAAAAGCCGTTTGACTCAGTGAAGTGGGGATACCTGTGGGAAGTATTAGATAGATTTGGGTAAGGCCCTCGGTTTATCCAATGGGTGCAGATGCTCTACAGGGCCCCGCGCACTCGGATACGCACCAATGATCAATTATCGTAACCGTTTCTGATTAAGCGGGGTACCCGTCAAGGGTGCCCTCTCTCCCCCTATCTATTTGCCCTTGCTCTGGAGCCTTTGGCTATTCTGATTAGGGGATCTCATGGGGTGAAGGGATTTAAAGTGGGATCTCTTGAGGAGAAAATCTCGCTTTATGCGGATGATACTCTGCTATACCTTCAGGATGCAAACTCCTCCCTACAGGCAGCTTTGGCCATTTTTACTGAGTTTGGACGGTTCTCAGGGGTCCGGATTAATTGGGATAAATCTACCCTATTTCCCTTGGACTTGGGGGCTCGTAGCACAGCCCATCCTACGCAATTGAATTGGGTCGAGCAATTTCAGTATTTGGGTATCCAGATTAGTAGGGAACCGCAGCAGTTCCTGGAGTTGAATGTCCTACCTCTGCTGACTCAGCTGAGGACCAGGTGCGCCTCATGGGCCCCCCTGCCGTTGAACCTGCTGGGCCGGATTAATCTCCTGAAGATGGTTTTCTTACCAAAATTTTTATACATTTTCCGGAATAGTCCAATCTGGATGCCCAACTCCCTGTTCCAGGAGGTGCAAAAGTGTGTTGGAATCTTTATCTGGGGAGGAGCTGTCCCAAGGCTAGCAAACTCAACGTTGATCCTCCCCACCAGATGCGGGGGGCTGGCTATGCCGGATTTCAGAGTGTATTATTGGGCGGCGGTATTGGTAACGGTAAGATGGTGGTTCACTCTTGATAGGACTAATGCTGCAACCTGTCTTGAAGCGAGCATCCTGGGGTCCCTGACAGAGCTTGGGAATTTAGTTTACAGGGGTGGCAAGGCATATCCCCATCTACCGTCCCCTACTAGAACCACCCTTAGGTGCTGGGCAGTGGCCAGGACCAGGTTCCGTAAGCCGAATCGGTGGTCTCCGACCACCCCGTTGTGGGGCAACCCGAACCTGCACCACTTCCGATCTGTTCCGGACCCTCAGCTATGGGCCCGCTACGGGATCAAAGTGCTGGGAGACATAGTAGTGGCTGGCTCTCTCCTTTCCTTTGCCGATTTGCAGGCCAAATTCCATTTACCTGGTTGGATGCTGTTCCGCTGTTTTCAATTACGGCACGCAATGAGGGCACAATTTGCAGACCCCCCTAGCCTGGAAAGAGATCCGATTGAGGACCTATTGGCCCAAGAATCCCTGAACAAAACACTGTCCACTCTATATCTAGGGTTACTTAGTGTGGAATCTCCTAAAATAGAGCGCCTCTGGGAGCAGTGGAAGAGGGACCTGCCCGACTTAGATAGGGAGGACTGGGAGGACTCTCTTGAAGACAGTGTTAGCCCCTTAATTGCCTCTCGAGATAAACTGATACAGATAAAATTTTTACATATACTATACACCCCAGAGACTTCATAAGATTTACCCATTGAGATCCCCGGACTGTACTAGGTGTGGAGAAGACATAGGTACATATGCCCACATGTTCTGGGATTGTCCCAAGATTCAGCAATATTGGACACAGAGAATAGACAATATAAATAACCGTCTGCAGTTGACCTGCCCTGTCGCCCCGGAGCTGTGCCTTCTAGGTATGCAGAGTGATGAGCAGAGACCCAGATGCACTAGGTTATTGATTACTTACCTGTTGTATTACGCGAAAAGGGAAATCATACTCAAATGGAATTCCCGTCCCCCCCCCCCTCGGTGACATCTTGGGAGAAGTCTATTGACCAGGTGTTGCCTATGTACAGACTGACCTATATTAATAGGAACTGCCCATGGAAGTTTGATAAGGTCTGGCAGCCGTGGACCATGGAGTAGATGTGTCCCCTTATGAGTCAATGCCTTGAGGGACATGGCTGGCCTGACACTTCAAGGGTTCCACCTCTGTATTTGGGTAGAATGTAAACTGTTGGCTGGCACGCCGGTCTGGGGCTTAATTCTTAAATGTGTAACTAGTCTGAATTTTCCCCTTTTCTAGGTTTTTTTTGGTTTTGGACTGAATGAACTACTCAAATTGTTGATGATTTACACCATGCTGATGTTATCTACATACGCTGTTTTTTGATATGACCTGTATCATGTTATGTTTTTTAATAAAAAGAACATACTGGTATTATAAAAAAAAAGTTTAAATAAGTTACTAATCGGTTATTAGTGATCTGACAGTTGCAGAGCCGCAACTAACAGTCTATGTTGATCACTGTGGTGTCACAACACGGGAGACAGTATATAGAAGGGGGATGGCCCCCCTGCCCGGCACAGTTAGCTCCTGGTTGGGGTGTCGGCGGGGGGGACCTTCCTACCCCTAGGTAACTTTGGAGATAGACACCAGACTTCGATCATTTATGGGTAGCTGTGGCGGGACATGGTCTCAAAATAGGTCAGACACATTTGTATATGTATCCTTGTTTTTTCGCCTTTGCCTTATATGGCTATGTGTAACCTTGTATGTGATTTTTTTTTGCCTTGAAAATCAATAAAAACTTATTACACAAAAAAAATCACAGTGCTACAGGGAGAGGTTTCTGCTGCTCCTGTGAGGGACAGATTATTGTTCTAAAATCATCTCATAGTGCTATAGGGAGAGGTTCCTGCTTCTACTGTGAGGGACAGATTGTTGTTCTAAAATCATCTCATAGTGCTATAGGGAGAGTTTCCTGCTGCTCCTGTGAGGGACAGATTATTGTTCTAAAATCATCTCATACTGCTAGAGGGAGAGGTTACTGCTGCTCCTGTGAGGGACAGCTACTAAAATCTTGTTGTTAGACAGGGAGTGTCATCTTCGTCCTTGGAGAGGGATATCGTGATACTCTACTAAAATCTTGTTATTAGACAGGGAGTGTCCTCGTCGTCTTTGGAGAGG
>BLSH010520269.1:335961-361259 GCA_018402905.1 Glandirana rugosa | reverse complement strand
ATTATTGTTCTAAAACCATCTCATCATAGTGCTAGAGGGAGAGGTTCCTGCTGCTCCTGTGAGGGACAGATTATTGTTCTAAAACCATCTCATCATAGTGCTAGAGGGAGAGGTTCCTGCTGCTCCTGTGAGGGACACATTATTGTTCTAAAACCATCTCATCATACTGCTAGAGGGAGAGGTTCCTGCTGCTCCTGTGAGGGACAGATTATTGTTTTAAAATAATCTCATACTGCTAGAGGGAGAGGCTCCTGCTGCTGCTGTGAGGGACAGATTATTGTTCTAAAATCATCTTATAGTGCTACAGGGAGAGGTTCCTGCTGCTCCTGTGAGAGACAGATTATTGTTCTAAAATCATTTCATAGTGCTATAGGGAGAGGTTCCTGCTGCTCCTGTGAGGGACAGATTATTGTTCTAAGACCATCTCATCATAGTGCTATAGGGAGAGGTTCCTGCTGGTCCTGTGAGGGACAGATTATTGTTCTAAAATCATCTCATCATAGTGCTACAGAGAGAGGTTCCTGCTGGTCCTGTGAGGGACAGATTATTGTTCTAAAATCATTTCATCATAGTGCTACAGGGAGAGGTTCCTGCTGCTCCTGTGAGGGACAGATTATTGTTCTAAAATCATCTCATAGTGTTATAGGGAGAGGTTCCTGCTGCTCCTGTGAGGAACAGATTATTGTTCTAAAATCATCTCATCATAGTGCTACAAGGAGGGGATCCTGCTGCTCTTGTGAGGGACAGATTATTGTTCTAAAATCATCTCATACTGTTAGAGGGAGAGGTTCCTGCTGCTCCTGTGAGGGACAGATTATTGTTCTAAAATCATCTTATCATAGTGCTACAGGGAGAGGTTCCTGCTGCTCCTGTGAGGGACAGATTATTGTTCTAAAACCACTTCATCATAGTGCTAGAGGGAGAGGTTCCTGCTGCTGCTGTGAGGGACAGATTATTGTTCTAAAATAATCTCATACTGCTAGAGGGAGAGGTTCCTGCTGCTCCTGTGAGGGACAGATTATTGTTCTACAACCATCTCATCATAGTGCTAGAGGGAGAGGTTCCTGCTGCTCCTGTGAGGGACAGATTATTTTTCTTAAATCATCTCATACTGGTGTAGGGAGAGGTTCCTGCTGCTGGTGTGAGCGGTGCATTTCTTGCACAAAAATAAAAGGTGCGTCTACGTTGCTGTTTTCTAAAGAAAAAAAAATGAATAATTTATTATTCTTTTTTTTTGTAATAATAAACAGTGCTACATAGTACATTTGCGTCCAGAATGAGGAGATCGTCAAATTAGGGACGTGGTCGTGGTGCTGCTGGTGCTGCTGGTGTTGGTGGTGTTGGTGAATTTCCTGTTGCAAGGAGAGGTCGTGGTCAATTTGTGCCAGCTACAGGCACAACTGAAACACCTTCCTCAGGTGTGAGTAGCCAACAGAACCTTCAACGTTATATGGTAGGCCCGAATGCCGCTCAACGAATGGTGAGGCCAGAACAAGTACAGGCGATAGTAGATTGGGTGGCTGACAATGCCTCCAGTTCCTTCACATTGTCTCCCACCCGGTCCCTTAATGAAAGCTCAGAGATGGCACCTGAACCCCATGGCCATCTGTCTTTCACCTCAGCCCCTTGTAAATCAGCCAAGCAGTCTGAGCCCCAAGTCATGCAGCAGTCTCTTATGCTTTTTGATGACTCTCCTGGTGTGCTTTCCATGGGCCATACACATAGCCCTGCCCCAGAAATGGAAGACATTGAGTGCACCGATGCCCAACCACTTCTGTTGCAGGATGAGGACATAGAAACACCAGCGCAGCACGTCTCTGATGATGACGAAACACAGGTGCCAACTGCTGCGGCTTTCTACAGTGTGCAGACTGACAAGGAGGGCAGTGGTGAAGGGTGGGTGGAAGATGATGGGGAGGAGGATGATGAGGTCCTAGACCGCACATGGAATGAAGGTCATGCGAGTGACGTGTGCAGTTTGGAGGAAGAGGTGGTGGTCGCACAGAGGCACCAGCACAGCAAAAGAGGAAGCAGGTTGCAAAAGTGGAGCGAGCGTCCCCTAGACAGTAGGCCTGCTACTACCCACCGCACCCAGGGACCTAGCACACCAAAGGCAGCTCCAAGGCATTCCCCGGCGTGGCAGTTCTTCAGACAATGTGCTGACGACAAGACACAAGTGGTTTGCACGCTGTGCAATGAAAGCCTGAAGCGAGGCATAAATGTTCTAAACCTGAGCACAGCCTGCATGACCATGCATCTAAATTCAAAGCACGAGCTGCAGTGGAATAAGTGCCTCAAAATCCAAGAAAGGTCTTGGCCTCCTCCTGTTTCCTCTTCTGCTGCTGCCTCGGCCTCTTCCTCCACCTCTACAGTGCCAGTGTCACCTGCCACCCAGCAAACAGACCATGTGACAGCAACGCCACCATATCCGCCACTGTCCCCAAGCATTTCCACACGGTCCCATGGAAGCTTACAGCTCTCCATCTCCCAAACACTGGAGAGAAAGAGGAAGTACCCCCCTACCCACCCGCGATCCATGGCCCTGAATGCCAGCATTTCAAAATTCCTGGCCTTTGAAATGCTGTCACTCCGTCTTGTGGAAACAGACAGTTTTAACAACCTGATGGTGGTGGCTGTCCCACAGTATGTGGTTCCCAGCCACCACTACTTTTCCAGGCGAGCCATCCCTTCCCTGCACAAACAAGTCGGGGATGAGATCAAGTGTGCACTGCACAATGCTATCTGTGGCAAGGTTCACATAACCACTGATACGTGGACCAGTAAGCACGGGCAGGGACGCTATATCTCGCTAACTGCACACTGGGCAAATGTAGTGGCGGGTGGGCCTGAGGCGGCTAGCCATTTGGCGCATGTCCTTCCGCCACCGAGGATTGCAGGGCATTTCTCTTTGCCTCCTGTTGCCTCCTCCTCCTACTGCGCTTCCTCCTCTACCACCTCCTCATCTGCTCAGCGTAACACCTCCACCACCAACTTCAGCACATCCAGGGGGAAACGACAGCAGGCTGTTTTAAAACTGATATGTTTGGGGGATAAACCCCACACTGCGCAGCAGCTGTGGATGGACATTGAACAACAGACCGATGAGTGGTTGATGCCACTGAGCCTCAAGCCTGGCCTGGTGGTGTGAGATAATGGGCGAAATCTCGTAGAAGCTCTGGGCCTAGCCGGCTTGACGCACATCCCTTGCCTGGCGCATGTGCTGAATTTGGTGGTGCAGAAATTTCTAAAAAACTACTATATGTCAGAGCTGCTGCAGAAAGTGCGGGCCATGTGTGCACGCTTTCGGCGTTCTCACCCTGCTGCTGCTCGTCTGTCTGCGCTGCAGTGGAACTTTTGCCTTCCCGCTAATCGCCTCCTATGTGACGTGCCCACAAGGTGGAACTTCACCTTGCAGCAGCAGCAGGCAATAGTGGAGTTTCAGCTGCAGCCTGCACGGGTCAGTCGCTCTGCGGAACAGCTCCACTTCACCACCAACGAATGGGCCTCCATACGAGACCTGTGTACCATATTGCGGTGTTTCGAGTACTCCACCAACATGGCCAGTGCCGATGACGCTGTTCTCAGCGTTACTATCCCACTTCTATGTCTCCTTGAAAAAACACTTCGGGCGATGATGGAAGAGGATGTGGCACAGGAGGAAGAGGAGGAGGAAGAGGGGTCATTTCCACGGTTATCAGGCCAGTCATTCACAAGTGGCTCGGAGGGTGGGTTCCTGCACCAGCATAGGCCAGATAAAACATTTTCAAGCCAGGGCACAGTTCTGGAGGATGAGGAGAATGAGGATGATAATGAGGAGGAGGAGGAACCGTGTTCACAGCAGGGTGGCACCCAATGCAGCTCCTGGGCATCACTGGAGCGTGTCTGGGGGGATACGGAGGACACAGATGATACCCCTCCCACAGAGGACAGCTTGTCTTTGCCTCTGGGCAGCCTGGCACACATGAGCGACTACATGCTGCAGTGTCTGCTCAACGACAGCCAAGTTGCCCACATTTTAACTTGTGCTGATTACTGGGTGGCCACCCTGCTGGATCCCCGTTACAAGGACAATGTGCCGTCCTGAATTCCCTCACTGGAGCGTGATCGGAAGATGCATGACTACAAGCGCACGCTGGTAGACGCGCTGCTGAGGGCATTCCCAAATGACACAGGGGGCTCAGTGGAAGCACAAGGCGAAGGCGGAGGAGGAGGAAGAGGTCACCAACGCTGCTGTGGCACTGCCAGCACCTCAGAAGGCAGGGTTAGCATGGCCGAAATGTGGAAAAGCTTTGCCAGCAGCACGCCACAACAAACAGCACCACCAGCTCATAGGCAATGTCTTAGCAGGAGGCAGCACTTCAGCAACATGGTGGAACAGTATGTGTGCATACACCTACACGTACTGACTGATGGGTCTGCCCCATTCAACTTCTGGGTCTCCAAATTGGCCACATGGCCTCAGCTTGCCCTTTATGCCTTGGAGGTGCTGGCCTGCCCTGCAGCCAGTGTATTGTCTGAACGTGTGTTTAGCACGGCAGAGGGCGTTATCACAGACAAGCACAGCCGCCTGTCCACAGCCAACGTGGACAAGCTAACGTTTATTAAAATGAACCAGGCAAGGATCCCACAAGACTTGTCTGTAACTTGTGCAGAATAGACATTTAGACCGGCCTCACACAGCCATTGGTATACTTGTTTTCTTGGAATATGCCTCAATATTTTGGGGGCTACCCCAATTAGAAAAAAAAAACAGTGTTGGCTACCTCCTCCTCCTCTTCCTCCTCCACCACCACCACTTCCACCTACACCACCACGATCACGTCCTACTCAACCTCCTAGTCCACATCCACCTCCTCCTCCATTTTTTTTCTTTATGTGATTTTAAGTTATTTCCCTATCCACATTTGTTTGCAGGGCACTTGTCCTACTCTTACCCCCATTTTGCTTCCTTTTGCAGCCCTCTAGCCCTTTCCAGGACTTTTTTACAGCCATTTTGTGCCCAAAAGTTTGGGTCACCATTGACTTCAATGGGGTTTGGGGTCCAGGGTCAAGTTCGGGTCAAGTTCGGTACCGAACCCGAACTTTTTCGCGAAGTTCGGCCGAACCCGATGAACCCGAACATCCAGGTGTCCGCTCAACTCTACTGATTATTAATTATTCAAGTTACTAAAAGTGGTTGTAAACCGTCGCATATACCCAGTGAAGTGAACTGCCTCAGAAGATACACAGACAGTAAACAAATTCTCCTACATAGATTTTACTTATTTATCTACAGGCTTCTCTTCCCTACATCCCATTTAAAAGGACAGAAAAGTGTTAAAATCTTTCTTCATCTGTCAGGAGCACAGGGGAGGGGTGGAGATGCTGCAGTTACAGTGTGTGAGAGCTGATTGGAGGAAAGTCACAATAAAAATGTTTGCCAGTGCACCATGGATCGATAAGGTAGCGTCCAAAATGGGTTTATATTGCATGACCACATCACAGAGCAGAGCAGCGTTTCTGAGTCACACAGGACCCCTTCGTCAGGCATGTGATCTTACCACGTGCCTGCCTGGGTAAACATAGACCAAGTGGGCTTTGTTCCCAGCAGAGAGGCAAGGTATAATACTATCAAGGCCTTAAATTTACATCATTGGCTCTGCCCATATGGAAGGTTTCTTTTTGGCAATGGATGCAGAGAAGGTATTCGACCATGTGGCCTGGGACTATATGGAGGCAGTTCTGAGAGCTCTGGGGATCAAGGCACATATGAGCGCCTTTATTATGTCCCTATACGCACATCCCAGAGCTAGGGTAAGAGTCAACGACCACTTGTCAAGCACCTTCTCCATCCATAATGGCACCAGGCAGGGGTGCCCACTTTCCCCCATACTCTATATACTAACACTGGAACTTCTCCACTGCATTCGAGCCAACCCGAATATCAGGAGCATAGAGCTGCATAAACGAGAGTTCAAGATTTCCGCCTTTGCAGATAATATTCTACTTTTCCTCACCTCACCCCTGACATCATTGCCTTATCTCCTGCCAGTTCTTGAATGATTTAGACTTATTTCAAATTTGAAAATAAACTACTCAAAATCCTTTGCCCTGAATGTCTCACTGCCAGGTTTAGGGATACAACTCCTGGTGAATCTATCTGAACTCTATAGCAGGAACTTCTTAGCAGAGCTGGGTGCTATACAACAGGGCCTACACCGTAGGGATGTCCCTACAATATCCTGGTTTGGGCGAGCCTTGATACTAAAAATGACAGTTCTTCCTTGCCTTCTATATAAACTTCAGACCCTCCCAATCCGCTTGCCTCCATCTTTTTTTAAGGCGTACAAGACTATGTGTAGGGCGTTCTTATGGAGTAACAGACCTGTGTGAATGGGAAAGCTGGTGTTACCTAAATCTAGGGGTGGAATTGGTCTCCTCGATCTGCAACTGTACTATTGTGCAGTTCATTTGACTCGAGTAGTGGACTGGAAAGTGCACTCTCAATGGAAAAGCTGGGTGAATCTGGAACACTAGGAACATCTCAGAAACGGAATTATGCTCAGTTTCCTGGTTCTCCAAAAGGCATGTGTCACCCACGCTGTACTCCCACCCCTTTATAGGGGCCACTCTTTATACCTTTGACAGATCGTGAGTGGTGCATCCTTTGACAACCAGGGACTGCCCGATTACTCCTGTTAGGGAGAATCGAGATTTCCTCCTAGATCTGTCTAAGACTCACTTAACAGCAGAGTGGCCGTTTGCGAAGATGCATTCAAAACATTTCTTTTGCAGAGGTAAATTCCTATGACATAGGGAACTTGCAGATCTCTCTAATACCATATACTAAACTGTTCCCACTATGGTCGTATATCCAATTGAAACATTTCCTGGATAACCCATCCTGAAGAGAAACATTTACCAGAGCTCCTACAGCATTTGAAGCTCTTTGCTCCAGCTCTTACCCCCAGAGTCACATGATCTCGATGTTATATGCCTTAATGTTTAAAGGTATGCAAACGTCCTTGAGCTCTGAACACACTTCTTGGGAATCAACTCTAAACACAGAGATTGATGACACCAAATGGGACCGTATTCATCTGTATATCCACAAAGGTTCTTTGAACGTGGTCAACCAAGAAAATGGATATAAAATTAATACGAGGTGGTATAAGATGCCAGATCTGCTTCATAAATGTATTCCATTGGTCTCCGACCAATGTTGGCAGTGTAATCAGGACAAAGGCACCTTTTTTCATATATGGTGGTTATGTCCCCTGATCCAGCAATATTGGCATAAGGTGCATGACACGACAGTGGTGATCTCTCACTCCCATTGGAGTTATCACCAGCACAGTATCTTCTTCACTGCTCTAAGATGCCCAAAAAAGATACTACAAGCCAATAGCCATGCACATGATTAACGCTGGTAGGCTTTGTGTCCCAGTCCATTGGAGATGGAAATCTCCCCCTTTTATGAAGGTGTGGGCTTGTCGAATCAATCACCTTACAGTGATGGAGGAGCTGATATATACTACTCTTGACAAGATAACCCAGTACTTGGCTACATGGGAGACCTGGACATGGACAATGTTTCGGAACTCACAATCATATCATTAATTAATTCAGGTAGGCAACTGAGATAGTTAGAATACTGTATAAACCTTCTTTAACATATCCTGATTAATGTCTTTCTCTCCTGAGCATGGAAACTCCTTCATATAGATGGACGTTTATACAGATAGATGAGTGCTACCCGGAGATGGATGGAGAGGGTAGTTGGTGGGATCTTTCCACTCCCCCTCCTCCCTTCACCCCCTGTATACCCTTCTTGGATTTTAAACCCCAGCCCCCCTCTTTTTTTTTCTTTTCCCTTTTCCCAGACCTCGCCCCTCTCCCCCTATTCAACCTTAACTGCATCGTGTCATGGGATAGGGGGCTGGATGTGATATTTGGCCCCTCTTTCCAGGCTCTTAGTGACTCTAGGCCGACCCAATACATGTGGACTCCCTAGTTTCACTAGTTTTCAGCAACTCACTGATACACAGCTCTTCTGGGTTTAACCACAGAAATGTGGTCCATTATTGATACAGATGTGCTTTTATTATGCCCCTACGAAAATACTTTTTCTGCTGATAGAATAATAAGACTATCAAACGGATTACCTATACTTTAGGCAGGTTTGTCTTACTGATATTACATTGCCTTACATGTTGTGTTGTATTTGTTTTCATGTAACCATAATTCTTATTATTCAATAAAATAAAAAAAAAGAAAAGAAAAGATATCCATGACAATGTGGTAAATTCAATAGGTTAAGATAAAATAGTGTCAAAGATATGGAACTACAAAATCTTTCTTTTTAGTAGAAAAGGCAACATAATTTAGTGTGTTTTTAACATAATTAAAGTAGGAGTAAACTCCCATGCAGGATTATTACCTATAGGTAAGCCTATAATAAGGCTTATCTATATGTACTGTAAATATATCATAAACATGCGATCATGAGAGATCATTAGGAGATATTCACTTTAGATGCTGCATACCCGTGCGATTCCTTCAGCATCCTGTGCCTTAAACGGCGGCTCCCACATGCATGCACGAGAGTGACGTCCTTGCGGTTCCAGCCAATCACACAGCCGGAGTCCATAAACCCGGAAGGAAGAGTGAAGATGGAAGCACCTTCAACGATGATATCATGCCACTGGAGGGCTTCATTCTAAGGTAAGTTTCACATAAATTGCTAGTATGAGATGCAAGGGGAAGGTAAGGGCCAGGACATCCAATGCATACTTGGCTAATTTTAATAGATTGATATTATGAAAAATGCATCGGGATGTGCTGAAATGTTTCGAGGAGTTTGGGAGCAATCAAAGCCCACTGGTGGACAGGGATGGTAGCATAAAAGCTGACTAATTCTTTAACCACTTGCCGACCGCCTCGCATACATAAACGGTGGCAAGTAGGCTCCGCTGCGCAGATCGCCATCTATAAGCGTTGATATGCGTGGCCGTAGCAGCCGACGGTGCACTCCCGTGCCCCCCGAAGTCTGCCTGAGTGAGGCTGTGAGTCGGGCGGACTTGATGTCCGCCGGCGACCCGCGATCACCTTCTGGAGAGGAAGAACGATGTAAACACGGCGGTTCCCCGTTCTGACAGGCGGCATGACAGTGATCCCTGTCATCGGGATCAGTTAGATCTGTCATGCCCCTGCCAGCCCAGCCCCCACACAGTAAGAACATTCCTAGGGAACACGGTTAACCCCTTGATTGCCCCCTGCAGGCTAACACCTTCCCTGCCAGTGACATTTATACAGTAATCAGTGTTTTTTTTTAGCTCTGATCACTGTATAAATGTCAATAGTCCCAAAAAGGTGTCAGAAATGTCTGATCAGTCTGCTGCAATATTGCAGTCCCGATAAAAATCTCAGATCACCGCCATTACAAGTAAAAATAATAAAATGATAAAAACGCCATAAATTAATTCTCATGGTTTGTAAACGCGGCAACTTTTGCGCCGATTGCGCTTATTTTTACCACAAACATGTAGAAGAATATATATCGGCCAAAACTGATGAATAAATTTGTTTTTTATATAATTTTTTTGGATATGTATTATAGCAAAAAGTAAAAAATATTTTTTTTTTCAAAATTGTTGCTCTTTTTCATTTATAGAGCAAAAAATATAAGACCGCAGAGGTGATCAAATACCACCAAAAGAAAACGACGCAGTGCCGAATCGCAAAAAGTGCTCTGGTCCGGAAGGAGGTAAATCCTTTCGGGGATGAAGTGGTTAAGAAATACTCAAGCTTTGCACCGATCAGTTATGTTTTAGAAAGTAAGAACAAATATAACAATTATACTTATAGTTAGCAAATTCTCCCCCAAATATTGAAATCAATTTACTGATGATAAAGGTCTTGACAAAATGAGTTTACATACTGAGGTTGATACTGAGGAGACTTTTTACTTAGTAAAGTGAATATTTTTTTTGCAAAGTGAATGTTTACTGAGCTTAGCGATTGTAGAGTTGAGCGGACACCTGGATGTTCGAGTTCATCGGGTTCGGCCGAACCTCGTGAAACCATTCGGGTTCGGTACCGAACTCGATCTGAACTTGACCCCGGACACCGAACCCCATTGAAGTCAATGGCTGTAAAAAGTAATGGAAAGGGCTAGAAGGCTGCAAAAGGAATCAAAATGGAGGTAAGAGTAGGACAAGTGCCCTGCAAACAAATGTGGATAGGGAAATAACTTAAAATCACCTAAAAAAAATAAAAATGGGAGGAGGAGGTGGATGTGGAGTAGGAGCCTAGAGGTTGACTAGGCCATGACCGTGGCAGTGTAGGCGGAAGTGGCGGTGGTGGAGGAGGAGGAAGAGGAGGAGGAGGTAGCCAACACTGTTTTTTGTTTGTTTTTTTTTTTTTTAGAATTGGGGTAGCCCCCAAAATATTGAGACATATTCAAAAAAAACCAGGGATACCAATGGCTGTGTGTGGCCGGTTTAAATGTCTATTCTGCACAAGGTACAGACAAGTCTTGTGGGATCCATGCCTGGTTCATTTTTATAAAGGTTAGCTTGTCCACGTTGGCTGTGGACAGGCGGCTGCGCTTGTCTGTGATAATGCCCCCTGCCGTACTAAACACACGTTCAGACAATACACTGACTGATGGGCAGGCCAGCACCTCCAAGGCATAAAGGGCAAGCTCAGGCCATGTGTCCAATTTGGAGACCCAGAAGCTGAATGGGGCAGACCCATCAGTCAGTAAGTGTAGGCGTGTGCACACATACTGTTCCACCATGTTGCTGAAATGCTGCCTCCTGCTAAGACGTTGCCTATCAGGTGGTGGTGCTGTTTGTGGTGGCATGCTGCTGACAAAGCTTTTCCACATTTCGGCCATGCTAACCCTGCTTTCTGAGGTGCTTGCCGTGCCACAGCTGCGTTGGTGACCTCTTCCTCCTCCTCCTCCTCTGCCTTCGACTTGTGCTTCCACTGAGCCCCCGGTGTCATTTAGGAATGGCCTCAGCAGCGCGTCTACCAGAGTGCGCTTGTAGTTGTGCATCTTCCGATCACGCTCCAGTGAGGGAATTAAGGACAGCACATTGTCCTTGTACCGGGGATCCAGCAGGGTGGCCACCCAGTAATCAGCACAAGTTAAAATGTGGGCAACTCGGCTGTCGTTGAGCAGGCACTGCAGCATGTAGTCGCTCATGTGTGCCAGGCTGCCCAAAGGCAAAGACAAGCTGTCCTCTGTGGCAGGTGTATCATCTGTGTCCTCCGTATCCCCCCAGCCACGATCCAGTGATGCCCACGAGCTGTGTTGGGTTCCACCCTGCTGTGAACACGGTTCCTCCTCCTCCTCCTCCTCATGATCCTCGTCCTCTTCATCCTCCAGAACTGACCACTGGCTTGAAAATGTTTGACCTGGCCTATGCTGTTGCAGGAACCCACCCTCCAAGCCACTTGTGAATGACTGGCCTGATAACCGTGGAAATTACCCCTCTTCCTCCTCCTCCTGTGCCACATCCTCTTCCATCATCGCCCGAAGTGTTTTTTCAAGGAGACATAGAAGTGGGATAGTAGCGATGAGAACAGCTTCATCAGCACTGGCCATGTTGGTGAAGTACTCGAAACACCGCAATATGGTACACAGGTCTTGCATGGAGGCCATTTTCATTGGTGGTGAAGTGGTGCTGTTCAGAGCGACTGACTCGTGTGTGCTGCAGCTGAAACTCCACTATTGCCTGCTGCTGCTCGCACAGTCTCTCCAGCATGTGCAAGGTTGAGTTCCACCTTGTGGGCACGTCGCACAGGAGGCGGTGAGCGGGAAGGCCGAAGTTCCACTGCAGCGCAGGCAGGCGAGCAGCAGCAGGGTGAGAAAGCTGGAAGTGCGCACAGACAGCCCGCACTTTCTGCAGCAGCTCTGACATATCCGGTAATTTTTTTGAAATTTCTGCACCACCAAATTCAGCATATACGCCAGGCAAGGGATGTGCGTCAAACCGGCTAGGCCCAGAGCTGCTACGAGATTTTGCCCATTATCGCACACCACCAGGCCGGGCTTGAGGCTCAATGGCAACAACCACTCATCGGTCTGTTGTTCAATGCCCGTCCACAGCTGATGCGCAGTGTGGGGTTTATCCCCCAAACATATCAGTTTTAAAACAGGCTTCTGTAGTTTCCCCGTGGATGTGCTGAAGTTGGTGGTGAAGGTGTTACGCTGAGCGGATGAGGAGGTGGTAGAGCAGGAGGAGGAAGCACAGTAGGAGGAGGAGGCAACAGGAGGCAAAGAGAAATGCCCTGCAATCCTGGGTGGCAGAAGGACATGCGCCAAATGGCTAGCCGGCTCAGGCCCACCCGCCACTACATTTGCCCAGTGTGCAGTTAGCGAGATATAGCGTCCCTGCCCATGCTTACTGGTCTACGTATCAGTGGTTAGGTGGACCTTGCCACAGATGGCGTTGTGCAGTGCACACTTGATCTCGTCCCCGACTTGTTTGTGCAGGGAAGGGATTGCTCGTCTGGAGACAGCCACCACCATCAGGTTTTTAAAACTGATGGAATGACAGCATTTCAAAGGCCAGGAATTTTGAAATGCTGGCATTCAGGGCCAGGGATCACGGGTGGGTAGGGGGGTACTTCCTCTTTCTCTCCAGTGTTTGGGAGATGGAGAGCTGTAAGCTTCCATGGAACCGTGTGGAAATGCTTGGGGACGGTGGCGGACATGGTGTTGCTGTCACATGGTCTGTTTGCTGGGTGACAGGTGCCACTGGCACTGTAGAGGTGGAGGAAGAGGCCGAGGCAGCAGCAGAAGAGGAAGCAGGAGGAGGCCGAGACCTTTCTTGGATTTTGAGGTACTTATTCCACTGCAGCAAGTGCTTTGCATTTAGATGCCTGATCATGGAGGTTGTGCTCAAGTTTAGAACATTTGTGCCTTGCTTCAGCCTCTCATTGCACAGTGTGCAAACCACTTGTGTCTTGTAGTCAGCACTTTGTCTGCAGAACTGCCACTCTGGGGAACGCATTTGAGCTGCCTTTGGTGTGCTAGGTCCCTGGGTGCGGTGGGTAGTAGCAGGCTTACTGTCTAGGACACGCTCGCTCTGCTTTTGCAACCTGCTTCCTCTTTTGCTGTGCTGGTGCCTCTGTGCGATCACCACCTCTTCCTCCAAACTGCACACATCACTCGCATGACCTTCATTCCATGTGGGGTCTAGGACCTCATCATCCTCCACATCATCTTCCACCCACCCTTCACCACTGCCCTCCTTGTCAGTCTGCACACTGTGGAAAGCCGCAGCAGTTGGCACCTGTGTTTCGTCATCATCATCACAGACATGCTGCAGTGGTGTTTCTATGCCCTCATCCGGAACCAGAAGTGGTTGGGCATCAGTGCACTCAATGTCTTCCACTTCTGGGGCAGGGCTATGTGGATGGCCCATGGAAAGCACAGCAGCGGAGTCATCAAAAAGCATAAGAGACTGCTGCATGACTTGGGGCTCAGACTGCTTGGCTGATTTACAAGGGGCTGAGGTGAAAGACAGGTGGCCATGGGGTTCAGGTGCCAAATCTGAGCTTTCATCAAGGGACTGGGTGGGAGACAATGTGAAGGAACTGGAGGCATTGTCAGCCACCCAATCTACTATTGCCTTTACTTGTTCTGGCCTCACCATTCGTTGAGCGCCATTCGGGCCTACCATATAACGTTGAAGGTTCTGTCGGCTACCTGAGGAAGGTGTTTCACTTGTGCGTGTAGCTGGCACACCTCAACCACGTCCTCTCCTTGCAACAGGAGCTTGAGCAACACCACCAACACCAGCAGCACCACGACCACCACCACGTCCCTTATTTAACCCTCTCCTCATTCTGGACACAAATGTACTATGTAGCACTATTTATTAATACAAAAAAAAGAATAATAAATTATTATTCTTATTATTTAAAAAAAAAAGAAAATTGTAGATGCACTTTTTATTTTTGTGCAAGAAACGCACTGCTCACACCAGCAGCAGGAACCTCTCCCTACACCAGTATGATATGATTTTAGAACGATAATCTGTCTTTCACAGCTCCGACAGGAACCTGTCCCTACTGCAGTATGAGATGAATTTAGAACAATAATCTCCCCCTCACAACACCAACAGGAACCTCTCCCTAATGCAGTAGGAGATGGCTTTATAACGATAAACTCTCCCTCAGAGCACCAACAGGAACCTGGCCCTAATGCACTAGTAGTTGTTATTAGAACGATAAACTCTCCCTCAGAGCACCAATAGGAACCTGGCCCTATTGCAGTTGTAGTTGTTTTTAGAACGATAAACTCTCCTTTAAAGCACCAACAGGTACCTGGCCCTAATGCAGTTGTAGTTGTTTTTAGAAGGATAAACTCTCACTCAGAGCACCAACAGGAACCTGGCCCTAATGCAGTAGTAGTTGTTTTTAGAATGATAAAATCTCCCTCAGAGCACCAACTGAAACCTGGCCCTAATGCAGTAGTTGTTTTTAGAACAATAATCTCTCCCTCAAAGCACCAACAGGAACCTGGCCCTAATGCAGTAGTAGTTGATTTTAGAACGATAAACTCTCCCTCAAAGCTCCAACAGGAACAAGGCCCTAATGCAGTAGTAGTTGTTTTTAGAACGATAAACTTTCCCTCAGAGCACCAACCGGGACCTGGCCCTAACGCAGTAGTAGTTGTTTTTAGAACGATAATCTCTCCCTCAAAGCACCAACAGGAACCTGGCCCTATTGCAGTAGAAGTTGTTGTTAGAACGATAAACTCTCCCTGAGAGCACCAACAGGAACCTGGGCCTAATGCAGTAGTAGTTGTTTTTAGTACGATAAACTCTCCCTCAAAGCACCAACAGGTACCTGGCCCTAATGCAGTTGTAGTTGTTTTTGGAAGGATAAACTCTCCCTCAGAGCACCAACAGGAACAAAGCCCTAATGCAGTAGTAGTTGTTTTTAGAACGATAAACTCTCCCTCAGAGCACCAACCGAAACCTGGCTCTAATGCAGTAGTAGTTGTTTTTAGAATGATAATCTCTCCCTCAAATAACCAACAGGAACCTGGCCTTATTGCAGTAGTAGTTGTTTTTAGAATGATAAACTCTCCCTCAAAATACCAACAGGAACAAGGCCCTAATGTAGTAGTAGTTGTTTTTAGAAAGATAAACTCTCCCTCAGAGCACCAACAGGAACCTGGCCCTAATGCAGTAGTAGTTGTTTTTAGAACGATCAAAGCACCAACAGGAACCTGGCCCTAATGCAGTAGTAGTTGTTTTTAGAAAGATAAACTCTCCCTCAGAGCACCAACAGGAACCTGGCTCTAATGCAGTAGTAGTTGTTTTTAGAACAATAAACTCTCCCTCAAAGCACCAACAGGAACCTGGCCCTAATGTAGTTGCAGTTGTTTTTAAAATGATAAACACGCCCTGAAAGCACCAACAGGAACCTGACCCTAATGCAGTAGTAGTTGTTTTTAGAACGATAAACTCTCCCTCAGAGCACCAACAGGAACCTGGCCCTAATGCAGTAGTAGTTGTTTTTAGAATGATAAACTCTCCCTCAGAGCACCAACCGGAACCTGGCCCTAATGCAGTAGTAGTTGTTCTTAGAACAATAATCTCTCCCTCAAAGCACCAACAGGTACCTGGCCCTAATGCAGTTGTAGTTGTTTTTAGAATGATAAACTCTCCCTCAGAGCACCAACAGGAACAAGGCCCTAATGCAGTAATAGTTGTTTTTAGAACCATAAACTCTCCCTCAGAGCACCAACCGAAACCTGGCCCTAATGCAGTAGTAGTTGTTTTTAGAACGATAAACTCTCCCTCAAAGAACCAACAGGAACCTGGCCTTAGTGAAGTAGTAGCTGTTTTTAGAACGATAAACTCTCCCTCAGAGCACCAACAGGAATCTGGCATTAATGCAGTAGTAGTTGTTTTTAGAACGATAAACTCTCCCTCACAGCAGCAACAGGAACCTGGTCCTGATGTAGTTGTAGTTGTTTTTAGAACAATAAACTCTCCCTCAGAGCACCAACCTGAACCTGGCCTTAATGCAGTAGTAGTTGTTTTTAGAACGATAATCTCTCCCTCAAAGCACCAACAGGAACCTGGCCCTATTGCAGTAGTAGTTGTTTTTAGAACGATCAAAGCACCAACAGGAACCTGGCCCTAATGCAGTAGTAGTTGTTTTTAGAAAGATAAACTCTCCCTCAGAGCACCAACAGGAACCTAGCAATAATGCAGTAGTATTTGTTTTTAGAACGATAAACTCTCCCTCAAAGCACCAACAGGAACCTTGAACTATTGCAGTAGTAGTTGTTTTTAGAACGACAAACTCTCCCTCAAAGCACCAACAGGAACCTGGCTCTAATGCAGTAGTAGTTGTTTTTAGAACAATAAACTCTCCCTCAAAGCACCAACAGGAACCTGGCCCTAATGTAGTTGCAGTTGTTTTTAAAATGATAAACACGCCCTGAAAGCACCAACAGGAACCTGACCCTAATGCAGTTGTAGTTGTTTTTAGAACGATAAACTCTCCCTTAGAGCACCAACAGGAACCTGGCCATAATGCAGTCGTAGTTGTTTTTAGAATGATAAACACACCCTCAAAGCACCAACAGGAACCTGGCCCTAATGCAGTTGTAGTTGTTTTTAGAAGGATAAACTCTCCCTCAGAGGACCAACAGGAACCTGGCCCTAATGCAGTAGCAGTTGTTTTTAAAATGATAAACTCTCCCTCAGAGCACCAACAGGAACCTGGCCCTAATGCAGTTGTAGTTGTTTTTAGATCGATAAACTCTCCCTCAGAGCACCAACAGGAACCTGGCCCTAATGTAGTAGTAGTTGTTTTTAGAATGATAAACACGCCCTCAAAGCACCAACAGGAACCTGGCTCTAATGAAGTTGTAGTTGTTTTTAGAAGGATAAACTCTCCCTCAGAGCACCAACAGGAACCTGGCCCTAATGCAGTAGTAGTTGTTTTTAGAACGATAAACTCTCCCTCAGAGCACCAACAGGAACCTGGGCCTAATGCAGTTGTAGATGTTTTTAGAACGATAAACATTCCCTCAGAGCACCAACAGGAACCTGGCCCTAATGCAGTTGTAGTTGTTTTTAGAACCATAAACTCTCCCTCAGAGCACCAACAGGAACCTGGCCCTAATGCAGTTGTAGTTGTTTTTAGAACAATAAACTCTCCCTCAAAGCACCAATTGGAACCTGGCCCTAATGCAGTAGTAGTTGTTTTTAGAACGATAAACTCTCTCTCAAAGCACCAACAGGTACCTGGCCCTAATGCAATTGTAGTTGTTTTTAGAACCATAAACTCTCCCTCAGAGCACCAACAGGAACCTGGCCCTAATGCAGTAGTAGTTGCTTTTAGAGTGATAAACTCTCCCTCAAAGCACCAACAGGAACCTGGCCCTAATGCAGTAGTAGTTGTTTTTAGAATGATAAACTCTCCTTCAAAGCACCCACAGGAACGTTTCCCTAAAGCAGTAGTAGATGGTTTTAGAATGAGAATCTCTCCCTCAGAGCAACAACAGGAACATTTCCCTAATGCACTATAAGATGGTTCTGAATGCTAATGTGTCCCTCACAGGACCGCAATGAAGGTCTCCCTAATGCAGTCTGAGATGGTTGTGAACGCTAATCTTTCCCTCACAGCAGTGGCATGAAGCTCTCGCTACTCTAGTCTGAGACGATCTGACACGTGGCGCTACGTGACTCCAGCCTCATATAGAGGTATAGTAGTAGGTTAGTAGGCATGGCTGTGATGGCTTCTAAGGGCAAACTAGTAAAAAGCTTGTTGATTTGCTGCCCAGCAGCTATAGAAAAGGCGCCAAAAATACCCGAATACCGAACCCGATCCCAGACTTTTTTATTTAATGTTCGGGATCGGATTCGGGGCACGGACACCCCAAAGTCCGGTACGATCCCAAATTTTACAGTCCAGGTTCGCTCAACTCTACAATTAAGGTGTAGGAGTATTACCTTCAATCATACAAAAAATCTATTTTTTTTCTTATTTTCCTTGCACATGTTTGGGTATTCAGTGTAAGTACAGATTTATCAACCCCACTGTGTATGCAACCCTGGTAAAATAGCAGTAATGTGATGGTAAAGCAAAAAGATCATTGAGATCTGTGATGAAAACTAAAGCTGATATGGATGGTTTAAGTTATAAAGAATTCTTATCAAACTACATAATTTAATAGAGAAGATAAGCTTATAGATAGCATAGATTGTCTTTGAGAGACATTTAAAGGCCACAGACATAACAGCTTTTAGCTAACAGTCACTTTTATCGCCTTGTAGTTAATGCCATTCTTCGGGAGTTTGTTGTGCCACGTGACTGGAGACAATGAGCAATGCACCCTAACCACCAAAACAAGAACATTTCTTAAAGCATCCTCAGAGAAAGATAGGAGTACAGGCTTGGATCACCAGATCTGTGACCCCAGCTGTTTAAAACAAACTCCCAGATAAGTTAGTTGACCCCCCTCTGATAGTGGCAAAGTATCTGTATGAGGGCTCACCTTGACTCAAGTGACCCTGCTGTACAGAGACTTTTATAATAAACACCTAAAACATCTGGCTCCACAAGAGTTGGAAGATTGAGAGACCTGGGGCATTGGAACAGAGAAGTACCTCTACAATGTATATCGTCATTTGACCCTGTAGATTTGGGACAACCAGGGGCCTTCAACACACTAGCCATTGTGTGTTCTCAGCCGCCAGAGTACACAAAGTCTTTGATCATGGGGAAGAACACCGAAATCGTCAGATGACTCCAAGCCCCAAAAGCATTATAAAGTGACTCTACACAAGAGGATACGCACCCTGGTCAGCGTACCAGCGATTGCTCCATGTTGTGGATGTTGTGGTAGAAACTGATCTGAATGGTGAAAAAGATTCCAGGATAGCACTAATCACTTTAATAATCTTAATGAGAGCACAGAAAAAGGCCAGGAACACCACTAACTCCCCAGTGATGTTACGGGCCTTAAAGATACTTAGGCATGTGAACTCAGTTACCCCATCTCACCATCTGTTTTGGTGTGGAAGCCAAAAATGAGATCCCTGCTGAACACTTCTACTCATCGAATACCCTGATCTCTTCTGAGTAGAAAGATTATTCAGAGTACTCAAACTCACACACATTCACAAGAAGACAAGCCATTCATAGAGAGAACCCTTGGAAGAATTAAGAGTGCAATTGGCAGGGCTAAAGAGAACTGTGATCATCAGAGAGTATAGAAGTATCCATGCTTTTCCCATAGTTGTGGTCTGGAAGAAGAATAGTTCCATCAGGATGAGCATCAACTATTACACTCTCAATTGGAGAACCAGGCCAGTACACTACTCTGCAAATAAAACGCATACTACAGCGCCTGTCTGGAGGTAAATGGTTTAGCATGCTTGATTTGAGAATCGTTTGCTAACAGTTCTCCTGCCAGAAAGGTCATGCCAGTAGACAACATGGTTCCTTTACTCTGACTTCTGTGCCCCTTCACAGGCTAATTCATGTTCCCTCTCATACACATAGGCATTTGGCTAAAACTTATATGCATGTATGTGTGAATGAATATCGGCACTCGCAGAGGTGTGTGCACACATGCACATACACGTGCACATCAGTGTGCTCACATGCACAGCTGATACATGTTGGCACCAAATGGACTATATAAACTGTGTCAGTACTCTGGTTCAGTGCTGCTTTGTCTTTCTGCCTCCTGTGTATCCTGTGACCTGTGGTTCTGTATCCTGATCCCAGCTGCTGACCCGGCTTGCCTGACCACTCTTTCAACTCCACCTGCATCGACCCCGGCTTGTCCTTGACCTCTGCTTCTGTCTGCTCCTTTGGCTTCTCTGCCACTGATTGGCTGCTGACCCATCTTGTACCCAGACCATGCTCCTCTGTACCTGATCCATCCTGCCAGTGTTTGACCTGGCTTACCTGACTCATCCTGCTGTTCCTGCTTCCCTACAGTTTGCTTCCAGTACATGCCTCATCTACCACTGTTAACGGTGCCAGCCTGCTTCAATCTGCTTCAATCTGCCATTGACCAGCTGTCTACCAGCCTGACTGCTTCTCTGAAGACTACTGATGACTCCCCTGCCTGCCGCAAATACCAGCTCTGCTACTCGCAAGACTTACAGGCACTTGTGACATTCTGTACTCCTGCGCCTTCTGTTTACATTACCAGAGACCCCAAGTCAACGGTGTAAGAGAGACCTCCCTCATCATTTCAGGCTCTGCTACCAGGTACGTGATATTCCCATGCATCTTGAGAACAGAGAGAAGAAAACCTCCATATGCCCACTGGAATTCAATGGGCTGCCTAGAGATCTGACCGGGGCCCTTGTAACCTTTCAGCATTTGATGGAGTGAACTGTGAGAGACATGAACATGATAGAGGTGCTAGTATATGTTGAAGACCTGATAGTCTTCAGAAGAAAACTGGAGAAGCATGGTAAATGACTGGAAAAAGCAGCTTCATAAAGAGGGGCTGAAGCCTTTCCTTGAAAAGTGTAATTTCTGGCAACTTTTTGTCACGTATCTCTGGCATGTTATCTCCACTGAAGGAGTCTCCACTGACCCTTAGACGTAGGCCATTGCCCTTAAATGGACTGAAATCATTCCTGGGATCCTGCTTATACTACAGAAGGTTTGTAGATGGGTTTGTGAAAATAGCCCAACCACTCAATGAACTTCTAAAGATGGAGAGAGAGGAAGATGGCTCATCATCAGGAGTCACCAGCTCAGGCCTGTCAAGTTAAGGGGCCTATAAAACTTTAAGCGTTAATGCAAGAAAGGAACCTTTTGTTGAGGAACTCTCTGAAGGGGCATCAGTTACAGATGCAAGACAGGGTAGTCTACCAAAGGGGCCCCTTGGATGATTGAAAAAACAAATGGCAACTGTTCCTTCATGAAAAGCTTAAAGGTACAGTGTTGACAACTTTCCATGATGAACATGGTCATCTGGAATCAGACAAGACCTTCAAACTAGTTAATGACTGTATCTACTAGTCTTGCATGAAAGCGGAATTTGAGAGTTAGTATCATTCTACTTTCAGAAATGTTATTTTCATTATAGACATAACATTAAAAGACAAAATACATCTTTGCATATGAAAACTGACAGAGAAACATTGAATAGGCAAGGATACCGTAAATGTTACTAACCTCGCGAACTCGCTTTCCTACTGCTTATAGTTGAACTGAAGAAGTCGGAGCCATACGACCATCAATCCGAAAAGGGAAGGGTGGTAGGCTCACACTTCCAGTTTCCAAGCACCCCTTAAAGGGAACAAGCTGTGCCTGGAGAGGGAGGTTTTGCTCCACCATGTGGTAAAAGGTCGGAGACTCGCCACCCTTCTCGTCAAATACTCAGAGGTGGGTACAGGAAATAGGGGTACTGGGCCAGATCTGTCACAGTCCTACTAGTAACGTGTCAACTAAGAAAGGAGACATAAAATCCCAACTAGAATGTAGGAAATGCATAACTGAGGTACCAAAAGAAGAGAGAGAGGAAGAAGAAAAGAGAGATATAAAGTGTAGAAGCAACTATATTTGGTTAAAGTCTGCCGTATCTAAGGATAGGATCTGTCCCGGTATGAAAGAGTTAGTTAGCCCACAATTCCCAGGTATCCTCAAACCTCTTAGTTGTATTTGAAAGGATGCTGGAGAGCTTCTCCTGGGACATGATCCAGGAGACTTTTTGAATGGTAGCTGCGAAAGAAACCTTTGTTTTTTTCCATGCTTTCGCTATCGTGAGCTTGGTTCCGAGCAAGATGAACTGCACTTGTTTCCTGTGATGTTTAGACAGGTTCGGGATACGCGCATTGAGCAGAGCGATCTCAGGGGACCTGGGGACCCGGGTTTGAGTCAACCTCTCAATAAGGTTGAATAATTTTCTCCAAAATGGTCTTATCCTAGGGCATTCCCACCAGACGTGTGGCATTGAACCCAAGAGGGAGCATCCTCTGAAGCACTGTTGGTTTGCCGAGGGATAAATGCGGGCCAGCTTGGTCGGGGTGAGATACCATCTGGTGATGACCTTAACACTCGTCTCCATGAGGACAGTGTTTAAGATGCCCCGAAAAGAATTAGATAGAGCTCTGTGCCAGGTCTCCAAGTCCCATGAGAACTGAAAATCCTCCTCCCAGTGATTCATATATGTGGCTTTTGTCGTAGGCAAGGAGAGTGCTTTGTAAACTACAGAGATGCCTCCCCTTTGCTCCGTAGCTTGACCGCACCAAGTCTCATAAGCTGTGAATTTGGGCGGAAGAGATTTGTCTTTCCAGATGTGGAAAAGAAAATGTGAGATTTGTTGAAATCTGAACTTCTCCGAATTTGGAAGGTCCAGTTTGCTTATACAATGGCCCAGAGTCATGGGACCTAAAGGAGTGAAGAAATGCCCTATACGGTACAGCCCCTTATCCAACCCCCGCCTGAATGCTTTTATGTCCAGCCCTGGAGGGAAATCCGGGTTGTGAAAGATATGCGTTAGGGGATACAGGGACAGCTAGTATCATTCTATGCTACATTGTATACAGAGGAGGACTTTGAGCTCCAGAGCTGCCTCCAAAGTCAAGGTCCCATGGAGTTGGTGTTCATTCATTTACTTGCCATGGAACCCAATACAAGCAGACAGGGCAACATCCTTGTGGTTAGGGATCGTTTCACCTGTTAGGCCCAAGTCTTCCCAACAAAAGATCAAAGAGCCTCAAATGTGGCTAAGATTCTGGTGGAAAAGTTATTTGCTAACTTTGGACTGCCTCCTTTTAGTATCCTTGGTATGGGAGCGGGGCGTGACCAGAAGAGGATGTGAGGAGACGCGTGTGAGGCTGTCTCTCCAGGCTCCATGGATCCCCTGACTAGCCCGTCGCTCGTAGCCAGCGGGGAATGTAGAGAAGGAGAGGTGGGAAACAAGACCCAGCTGTAACTGGCGCATCCCTGGCAAGCACAGAACACCGCGGTGGGAGAGCGGTGTCGGCATATGATCCCCGCACGGTCCCCGCACCCGGAGGAGAGCGAGAGCACCCGGAATATACAGCTGCCTGCAAGGACGTCGAGGCTGGGGGTAAGTAGTGCGGTGCAGTGAGAGTGCACCGCAACCCCTCGGACACGGCAGGCACAGGAACCTGGCTGGGAACCTGACCGGAAAATATAACAAGAGGAAGGTAAGCCACATTGGAAACCTGAGGAAGAGGGACGGATCCCGAACGGAGGGCAGAAAGAAAATTGGTGAGAGCCTTTTTCAAACAATTAATAACTGTTTGGTCCTTGAAGTATGCTGCAGTGGTGGGGGCAGGGAGATACGGCGGTGAAGGGGTGATGTGGTGAGAGCACATAGTACACCCTGAGTATAGCAGCTGCTGCAACCCCACACAATAAAATAAAAAGGAATACAAACATGAATAGAGGTATAACAGTGGAAAAGTATCTATAAGGAAATTGGTATAAGTGACTGTAGAAGTAACTTTAAAGAGCGGTCGGGAACCTTTCCCCTTTAAAACAGACTTACAGCAGCCGGGTAACGGATCATTGAAATTTTGCCGGGGAACTACGTACAAGGCCGTAAGGCAACCAGAGACCCTTGCTGGGAAAGTGTGAGAGTAAGTGCGGGTGGCCCTGCTATAATCTCATCTAGAAATCCTAGCCTTGGTGTATGGACTGGAGCCTCAGATAGTCAAAACAACAGAATAGACAGAAGATATATAAGATAAGCCGAAAAGGAACCTAGAGTTGGGAACTTCATATCAAGATATACCATGACCAAGAAAAAAGGGGAAGAAGGGGCCCCTCAGGAAGTGGCCCAAGCATCAGGCAAAGAGAAGGGGAAGGAAAAAGTGAGCCAAACAGCGACCAAACTCGACTAATTTGCACACTCCCCAGCAAAAGGGGTGCAGCCTCCGGGGACACAGGCTAAGGGGCAGACCAGTGGCACAGTAAGGAAGAGTCAAGGAACAGGAGTAAAATCGGATCAGGGTATTATGGGGCGACTAAGTGAAGAAACAGAGACCCAAGGGAGTCAAGAACCAACTTTGAGAGAAGTCCTGGAGGCAGTAAAGGACTGCAAAATGTCCATGATTGGAGTCACAGAACAGCTGAAAGGCTTGAGTGAGGAGATCAACCATCTAAGACAGGACGCTCAGAAGACAAGGGAAAGAACTACAGAATTGGAGAACAGAATCAGCCAAATAGAAGACGAGCACAATCCGTTGAAACAAAGAATAAAAGAGCTGGAAGATAAAATTAACCCTTGTATGGCGAGAATGGAGGAGTTGGAAAATAGAACGAGAAGATCCAACCTAAGAATTGTGGGTCTGCCTGAGAGAAGTGAAGGAATAAACCCTGTTGAATTCACTGAGAGGTTGCTGAAAGACATCTTTGGAGAAGGAAGCTTCTCTCCCCACTTTGCTATGGAGAGAGCACATAGGGTGCCATTTAGGAGTCCGGCATCGGGGGCCCCACCCAGATCCTTCTTGATCAAGATGCTGGCATTTAGAGACAAAGAACTGATATTGCGGAAAGCTAGGGAGAAGGGAGAAATAAGATATAATGGGGCTAGGATCTCAGTATATCCAGACTTCTCCCCAGAGGTTCATAAAAGGAGAGCCACGTTTGTAGAAACCAAGAAGAGACTACAACAGCTTAAAGCGGAGTTCCACCCAAAAATGGAACTACCGCTTTAAGCACTCCTCACCCCCTTACATGCCACATTTGGCATGTAATTTTTTTGGGGGGGAGTGTGTCCCCAGGTTTCAGAGGGACTTCCTGTCCCTCTTCCACCTTCCGCCTCTGGGCCGCCTAGGCGACTCCTCCTCTCCTCCTAGGCGGCCCCTCCCTCCTGGCAATCTTCTGGGACACGTCACGGCCAGCGCCCACACCTGAAATGCCGGCGCCGCAGGGAGGAGGGGGAGACGAGCGAGGCTTCGGGCGCAGCCGTCGCTGGACCGGGAGACAGGTAAGTTACAGTTTATTAAAAGTCAGCAGCTACACTTTTTATAGCTGCTGACTTTTAATAAACCAAAAATCTAGTGGAACTCCGCTTTAAAGTATCATATGCCATGCTGTACCCAGCAAAACTGCGTATAATAGCAGGGGGAGAAACACATTTTTTTTATTACGCCCAGGGAAGCGTCAATGTGGGTGGGGGAGAATGAGAATAGGCTGCGAGCATTATAAGTTAGGGAGGAAGGGGTAGAAATACCCATTCCCCCCCTTAATCATATGCAGGGGGGTGGAGGCTGGAGGGGATAGCCTAAATTGAGTGAAAGTAGGGGAGGTCGGAGGTGGGGGGACGT
>BLSH010520269.1:324799-335951 GCA_018402905.1 Glandirana rugosa | reverse complement strand
GGTAACGGATCATTGAAATTTTGCCGGGGAACTACGTACAAGGCCGTAAGGCAACCAGAGACCCTTGCTGGGAAAGTGTGAGAGTAAGTGCGGGTGGCCCTGCTATAATCTCATCTAGAAATCCTAGCCTTGGTGTATGGACTGGAGCCTCAGATAGTCAAAACAACAGAATAGACAGAAGATATATAAGATAAGCCGAAAAGGAACCTAGAGTTGGGAACTTCATATCAAGATATACCATGACCAAGAAAAAAGGGGAAGAAGGGGCCCCTCAGGAAGTGGCCCAAGCATCAGGCAAAGAGAAGGGGAAGGAAAAAGTGAGCCAAACAGCGACCAAACTCGAAAAATTTGCACACACCCCAGCAAAAGGGGTGCAGCCTCCGGTGACACAGGCTAAGGGGCAGATCAGTGGCACAGTAAGGAAGAGTCAAGGAACAGGAGTAAAATCAGATCAGGGTATGATGGGGCGACTAAGTGAAGAAGCAGAGACCCAAGGGAGTCAAGAACCAACTTTGAGAGAAGTCCTGGAGGCAGTAAAGGACTGCAAAATGTCCATGATTGGAGTCACAGAACAGCTGAAAGGCTTGAGTGAGGAGATCAACCATCTAAGACAGGACGCTCAGAAGACAAGGGAAAGAACTACAGAATTGGAGAACAGAATCAGCCAAATAGAAGACGCGCACAATCCGTTGAAACAAAGAATAAAAGAGCTGGAAGATAAAATTAACCCTTGTATGGCGAGAATGGAGGAGTTGGAAAATAGAACGAGAAGATCCAACCTAAGAATTGTGGGTCTGCCTGAGAGAAGTGAAGGAATAAACCCTGTTGAATTCACGGAGAGGTTGCTGAAAGACAATTTTGGAGAAGGAAGCTTCTCTCCCCACTTTGCTGTGGGGAGAGCACATAGGGTGCCATTTAGAAGTCCGACATCGGGGGCCCCACCCAGATCCTTCTTGATCAAGATGCTGGCATTTAGAGACAAAGAACTGATATTGCGGAAAGCTAGGGAGAAGGGAGAAATAAGATATAATGGGGCTAGGATCTCAGTATATCCAGACTTCTCCCCAAAGGTTCAAAAAAGGAGAGCCACGTTTGTAGAAACCAAGAAGAGACTACAACAGCTTAAAGTATCATATGCCATGCTGTACCCAGCAAAACTGCGTTTAATAGCAGGGGGAGAAACACATTTTTTTAATACGGCCAGGGAAGCGTCAATATGGGTGGGGGAGAATGAGGATAGGCTGCGAGCATTATAAGTTAGGGAGGAAGGGGTAGAAATACCCATTCCCCCCCTTAATCATATGCGGGGGGATGGAGGCTGGAGAGGATAGCCTAAATTGAGTGAAAGAGGATTTTTTCTTTTATTTTCCTTGTGTATTGTTGGCAGGTCTGTGGGTTTGGTTTTTTTTTTTTTTTCCTTCTCCCCCTCTGTCCCGGAGAACACATTATTATATGAGGAAAGGGAGTTCACATAAGAGACTAACATAGGGGAAGATATACACTGTGAGAAAAGGAAAAGAGGGTGGGGGGTGGGAGGGAGGAGGTAGGATTGCATGGGGAGGGAAGGTAGGTCAAAATGAAGGTCACAACGGAGGCCCCTGGAGTGGACCCAAAGAGGGTCAGGTTGGGGAGAGGATGGGAAAATGGGGTGGAGAGTCATATCATTTGGGGGGGAGGAGGGTGGGAGGGGGGGAATTGAGGTGGAGGTGTGTGTGTCGTATGAATGGAGAATTGGAAATAAAACTGAGAACACAAAAGAGGAGGAACCAAGGGCAAAGGTCACTGAGGAATTGTGAAAATAAATTAAATACTCACTGGAAGGGAAATACACAAGCACTGGAGAATAAAAGGGAAGCACCAAGGGGTAGATCAAGAATTATTATAACACAAGAAACTATTTTGAAGCTCTGCTGTTGCTCCCTCTCTTGCTCCTCGAGGCCTCCCTTAGCGTCTTTGAGCCTGGAACGATGCAGATTAGGAACATGAAAATTTGCTCCTGGAATATAAGAGGCTTGGGGGACGAGAGGAAAAGATCAGCAGTTTTCTCGTTAATGAAAACATATGAAGTAACAATAATATGCCTGCAGGAGACACACCTAATAAAAGAGACAACGGGCAGGCTGAAGCATCGTGGGTTTCAGACGCAGTACCACTCGGTCCACTCGACATACTCAAGAGGAGTGAGTGTGTTGATTGGAGCAAAGGTGGGGTTCTCCTGCAGGAAAGTGGTAATTGATGACAAAGGTCGTTATATTTTCTTGTATTGCCTAGTGGAGAATAGAGAGATTATATTAGCAAATATATACATCCCACCCCCATTCAAAGAAGAGGTATTATATAAGCTAATAGCATTTGCCACAGAGAAACCAGAGGTCCCGGTAATGGTAGTAGGGGATTATAACATAGTGGCAGAGGGGGATAAGGATAGATATCCAGTGAAGGATGAAATAATTACATCACAGAAGGGGAAACTGTACAGAATAATGCAAGAAGTAGGGTGGAAGGACATTTGGAGACAGAAAAACCCGATGGGGAAAGAATACTCGTGCTACTCTAAAACACACGGTACGTTGTCAAGAATAGATATGGCCTGGGCGAATGAAATTGCGTTAAGGAATAACATCACAGTTAAATATATGCCAAGAGGCCTTTCAGATCATTCACCAATGTTAGTGATAATAAGTACTGTGGAGAGCCATGGTAGAAGGGAATGGAGGATGAATCCACTCTGGTTGGGCCTAATAGGGGATTCCGGAGGAATGAAGGGCCAGATTAAGGAATACCTTGAGAGAAACCAAGGAACTGCACCCGTGGGGGTGGTTTGGGACTCCCTCAAGGCCTTCCTAAGAGGGATATTAATACAAAAGGTGTCACAAAACAGAAGGTTAGCTAAAGAAAAAGAAAGGGAGGCAATGGAAAAAGTGGCGGAGGCAGAGAGAAGGTACATAAGGAATCCGGCGCTGGTAGAACTGGACAAGTGGACAGAAGAGCAACAGAAGTATAAACAACTACTCCTGGTAGAGGCAGAAAGAGCTAAGATGCTTAGGGAACAAGAGTCCTATGTGGAGGGGGAGAATGTGGGGCGTATGCTAGCAGTGGTGGCAAGAGCTAATTCCCCTAAAACAAAGATCTTGGCAATCAGGACAACTGAGGGAAGGATTATTACAGAGGGGGTTGAAATTGGGGAGGAGTTTGGAAAACTTTTCAGGGAACTATATAGAGAAAGGCGTCAAGAGGGGGAAGGGGAGACACGGGACTTCCTTCTTGGTTTGGAGGTCCCGTGCCTCTCAGAGGAGCACAGGGAGAGATTGGATAGCCCGATAACCTTAGAAGAGATTCAAGAGACAATTAAGGGAATGGCAAACCAAAAATCACTGGGACCAGATGATCTGCCAGCAGAGATATACAAAGAATATGGAGAGGTCTTGGCACCAGCTTTGCTGAAGGTGTTGAATATGGCATGGGAGGAAGGGCATCTACCAGACTCTATGATGGACTCTACCATAGTGGTAATACCAAAAGAGGATAGAGACCCATTGGATCCAGCATCCTATAGGCCAATATCTCTCCTGGGATCAGATATCAAGATCCTGGCGGGAGTATTGGCCGCTAGATTGAAGGCAGTAATAACAAGATATATACACCCCGACCAGACAGGTTTTATGCCTGGATGGAGTATAAGCACGAATATTAGAAGAGCATATTTAAATCTTCAAATTCCAACAATAGATAAAGGATCAAGGGCTCTGTTGGCATTAGATGTAACAAAATCCTTTGATACTCTAGAATGGCAATATCTGTGGCAAGTGCTGGCAAATTTTGGCTTCGGAGAAGGGTTTGTTAGTTGGGTAAAGATGTTATATGAAAAACCAAGGGCGAAGGTACAGATAAATAAAGAGTGCTCTGAGGATTTCGGGTTAACCAGGGGAACAAGGCAGGGGTGTCCGTTATCACCCCTGCTTTTTGCCCTGGCACTAGAACCCCTAGCAATAGCAATTAGGGCATCAGTAGAAATTAGGGGATTCCAGAGAAGGGCAGGGGAAGAGAAACTCGCAATGTATGCGGATGATATCCTGCTATTCTTGGGGGATACCCAGGCATCCATGAAAGCGGTAATGAAACTAGTAGAGGCATTCGGGAAGATTTCAGGATTAGGCATAAATTGGGATAAATCATATTTACTACCGATTGATAAGGAAGGAATAGTAGGGAGGTTGGAAAATACAGGTATAAAGGTGGTGGACAAAATAAAATATTTAGGTGTCCATATAAGTAAAGATCCAGAGGATTATATAAAAGACAACTTGAAGCCACTAATAGAGAAATTCAAAAGCAAACAAAAAATATGGAGTAGGCTGGCGCTGACAGTGGCAGGCAGAAGTAATCTGATAAAAATGGTATGGTTACCCCAATTACTGTATATAGTACAAAACTCCCCGACTTGGATCCCTAAATGTTGGTTCTGGAGGATAGAAACAATCTTCCGGGAACTAATATGGAAAGGAAAACATGCTAGGATAGGATTACAAGCGTTACAAAGATCTAAAGAGGAAGGGGGGTTGGAAATACCTCAACCTTGGTGTTATTTCTTAGCATCTCAGCTGGTACACCTGGGGGGATGTGGAATGCAAGACGAGGGAAGTACAGAAAGGAAGTTGATGGATGAAGGAACAGTCCAGGGCTTGGTAGTGGAAGCATTGGAGGCAGGATCCTTTTCAATTAAGTGCCCTACGCTCGATCAAATTACGAAAGTATGGAGAACAGTGAAAAAGATGTTGGGCTATGAAGTGTATACAAAATACTCTCCGATATGGAATAATACATTTCTGGAGGAATTAGAAGAAGTTGGAAAAAATGGAGAGTGGGAGGGGAAAAAGATAAACAGGTTGACCCAATTATATAACAACACGACATTGAAATCATTTCAGGAATTAAAGGAGGAATATGGGATAACTAGACGGTCCTTTTATGTATATCTTCAGCTGAGACACGCCCTAGGGAAACAATTTAAAACTAGTCCATTAAAATGGTGTGAAGTAACAAAACTCCAAAGGGTAATAGAGGCAAAGCAAACTAAAGGAATGATAACAACATTATATAAAGATATATGCAGTGCATGGTTGGGGGGAAAGGAGGAACTTGGGTTTATGAAAAAATGGAGGGAAGACCTGGGAGAAATAAAAATGGAACAGTGGGAAAAAATACTGGAAATGGGATCGAAGATATCACTGTCTCCATCACAGAGGATCTCGCACCTATTTCTATTACATAGAACATATTACACACCCCGGAAGCTGTTCCGATTTGGTCGGAGACAAGATGCGAAATGTCCTAGGTGTGGAGGCAGAGAAGGTGACTTAATCCACATGATGTGGAGATGCCCAAAATTACATAGATATTGGGAAGAAATAGTAAAAAGTATAAACCAAGTCTTCAAAACAACATTAAAACTGGCCCCTGTGATATGTATACTGGGATATATAGATGAGAAAATGGCAAATAAGAAAAGAATAGCAATAGCAAGAAGCCTATTCTTTGCGAGGAAAATAATAGCAAAGAGATGGATAGCAGAGAAACCTCCGACCCAACTAGAGTGGCTTAGGGAAATTAATGTAATGATAAGGAAAGAAAAATTTGTTTATATTAAAAGAAGGAAAGAGGAGGAATATAAGAAGATGTGGGGACCTTGGGTAGAGCGCACAAATTCAAGCTTAAATAGTATTGTATAAACAAGAATAAGAGAGGGAAAGTGACAGTAGATTGGAGAGATAGATTGGAAAAAAGGTGAACAGGAAGGTGGAATGTAAGGACTGAATGAGTGGATGGGAGGGAGAGATGGGCTATTCTTATCTTTTTTTGTGTTAGTTTTTTTGATTGTTTTGGATATATTGTTTAATGGATATATGTCTGGATAATAGGTGATGGACTGCGTTGGAATCACTTAAATAATAGGAAAGCCTCTCCCCCGAAAATGGTTGGGGAATAGAAAGGGAAATAGTTTACATAATGTTTACAAGAAAAGGAATAAAATTAAACTATATATATATAATAAAAGAAAAAAGAAAGAGAGAAATTTGCATGAGAAAAATACCACGATTATGAGACGGAACCAGAGGTTGATCTGAGTATCAATATGAATAAAAATAAGATTTGGTGGTCTGCTGATGTGGTAAAAAAAAAAGGGAAAAAAGGAAAAAAAAAACAAAAACTTTGGACTGCCTCAAAATATCCACTCTTATCATGGTAGAGACTTTAAAAACAGTTGTTAGAAGTGGTGGGAATTCAGAAGTTATAGACAACCCCTATCATTCCTATAATTCCATTTCATTCACAAATTAACAAACAGCCTGAGCTATTTAATTGCACCCTCCTTGACATGCTACTATGTCTTAACAGCACAGGTTCAAGATTTGTAAACTGAAGATCAGGTGCTGTTGAGGAATTAGGGTCTTCCCAGATAAGCATAAGCTAGCTGACTGATGGAGTTCCTAGCACTACATAATCTGCAAACAATTGCTTGATCTCGTCATTTGATGAGTTGTCAAGTGCCAGCACAGACTAGTTTGCTCTCTACTGAATCACCCAATCACAGCCATCCCTCCTGGAAGGAGGAAGGTGAGTGGGACAAGATTTTGATATGGAATGGCTGTGGCAATTTGAGTCTACAAATTGAGCCAACTGGAGAGGTGGAAGTATGGAAGTACTCCCAACATTCCTCTTGAGCCTGTAGGGGAGACTTCTACACAGGACACACTCGAGCCTAGAGAACAGAGGGTGAAGAGACTAATTTGCCTCCCTAAAACCTTAAGAAAAACGAATTTTCAAAGGAAGACTCCAAAATAGGTTATTTTCACTGTTACCCCCTGATGTGCAGGTAAAGCCCATCCGGGCACCAGTGGATGATGCTCCCAATCCAGCTAGCTACACAGCCTGGTGGAACCTCCCGTGGCCTGTTTCTCTTACGAGAAAAGAATATAAAATAAGTTTGACCATTATAAAGGTTATTTTGTTGTTGTATTCTGCATTTGTTTTAATAGGGGACCAACAATTTTTGGTAGGGGCAGTGGGTAGCCTGGCTGGTAGCCCCTTCAAGCTGGGATGTTCTTCCCTGTTGCAACTTATATATTCCTTCCTGGTATTGGTGGACAGTGCTGGACAGGAAAATTGTCCCCAGTATAGTGGAAGCAGCAATCATCTTGGGGCAGACCAAGTGCTGAGGGGGGCTCCAACAGGCTGCATCTGCAGTGTCAGACCTGCCCCATGCAAGGGATGGACAAAACTGGTGGCAAGTGTCTGAGTGTGGAGAGCCATACAGGGAGATGGACTGAACTGCACAGGGCTGCTGCCAGAGTATACTCTGCAGGGGCAGTGAGCTCTACACAGTGCAGAGCAGGCTGCAAATATGGTGTTGTTATGAACAATGCCTCACTGCTATGCCACTGATAATGTGTCAGGAGCACTATCAGGAGTAAAGCTGTTGTGCTGTGCCCACCAGAGAGCTGCTGTTCCAGAGACCTACCATTTCAGTTCTGTTGTTTCAGCTGTGTCATTGCCATTAAGAAATCCAGAGTTTGAGAAGGTTGCAACATCATCCGACACCAGCTTCAGAGAGGGGCCTTTTACTGGGCCTTAATAGGATGTATTGGAATCCTTTGGATTGGTAAGAGGCCTGACAGCCATTTTATGGAATGGACAATTTACAGCAGTTAATTTTGTTACCTGTGGGGAGTTGGCCATGCAATTATTGACCTTTGAACCTTGGGATTGCAAGTGCATGACAAAGAGAGTGAGTGCTCCTACTAGCAGTCTAAGGGCCCCAATGCAGACAGACTTGTTAGTGTACTAGCCAGTGCTCTAGGCAGTGTTAACTATATGCTTAACTGGGCTGTTTGATAAGTACCATTTCCATAACTAATTGGCATCTTGTCCTTTGGTAATAACAGTGCATGTTTGTAATAGCAGTGCACTTATTCTCCCTTATTGTGTTATAATATACAGTAATTGTTGCTTGCTGCTGAATTTATTTATTATACTCTCAGGGATTTACGGCCCTATACAGTATTTCTCATTTAATCAAAGGTATGTTGGTGAGATTGGGTTCTACCAAGGGGGATCATCACCAAGGGAGAAAGAAGGAACCAACTAATCTGTGGCTGTAGTGCTATACGTGTTTTTTTTTTTTTTTTGTTTTTTAGCTTTCTGCATAATTGTGACTTGATAAATAAACGAGTATATATAATTTTTTTGTAACCCATTCTGGTGTTATGGGCTTCAACAGCACTTCTTCCTGGGTCCTCTCAAAACTTTTTTTATTGCTCTTCAACTAAATTCTGATGTGAAGAGTAGGCAACCAAATTTGTTTGACTTTTTCTTATTAAACCTTGACTTGAGTTTACTCAGGGTTTTCTTCTCTTTGTGTTGTGGTGGAGCTTAAACAGGGTGAGTATGTGCAGCTGGTGGGGCCGGTATTAAAATAAAACGATTAAGTTGCTCTGCATGGGAAAAGCATAGGCTTGTTTTACATAAAATACAATTTCAAAAGGTTAACAAACTTTTACTAGCAGATATGATTTTAATTAAAGAGAAATCTTTAAAAAATGGTAATTGTGTAAGGATGAAAAGTGCTACACGATTTACAAATGTGGAATTTTTAGAAACCAGCATTTTGAAATAACTGTGCATTCGTCAGTAAAGAAGAGACAATTTTAGATGTTCTCTGATGCTCTCATTGCTTTATGTGTTGCTGATTTTATGCTGTGATATATTCAGTATATATATATATATATATTGCGGCATTATGAAAGGCGAGGTGATTGGTGGACGTTATGTTTCACCTCTCATGCAGGAAACTAAGGTGGAATCCGGTCCGGTTTTTACCAGCCACCTTGGCAGAGTTAGTTCTGGAACAGATTTTGCGGTCCACTTATGTCCACCAACAGGTGGTATAAATAAACAGGAGTAGAGTAAGGGTTGTGGCCTAGGACTCAGGATCTATCAAACCTGAGAGAGCTTGAACTGAAGTTTGCTTTATGACTGAAACAGAAGGTTTGCATTGTCTTTGTTTTGTGGGTGACTAGGAAAAGCCTTTCACTGCTCAGTTAGGAAAACTGGAAATGTTTAGTAAGAGCGTGGATGTCAAGGATTTATTTTCTGCTTTGTTTGAATGATTTTCATGCAACCTTTTAAAATAAAACTGGCTACAAGTCAGCTTTTAATCAAACCTGCCATTTGGACTGCCTTTTCCCAGGAAAGGTGATCCCCACTGAGCTAACCCCCACAATATATATACATATATAGATTTGTCCACAGGACATTTTAATATGGACTATTCAATTGTGATAACAATATACTACAGGAAACTTTCTATTATTTAATGGGATGAAAAGTTAATGAAAAAGAGAGCTCTTGAGCTGTTCTTAGTAGTCATGCAAGGTATAGGTACAGCTTGGCATTTCCTGGCCTTTTTTGTATGCAGGTCTCATGTGGTGTCTGGCCTAACTGACAATGCCTGTGTCCTGTATCTGTCCAGTTCTGCTTCATAAAGAGTCTTTGATGACAAAAGCAAGGGCGGTTATCCCATCAGCTGTGCTTCTGTCATGGGTACTTGCATTCCTCTCACTAACATTTCTCTCAACGTTGACAGGCAGCTGTGCTGGAGAATGTGATCTTTAAGAAGAGAAAGGGATTAATTTGCCAAGGTGAAAGCTCATTGATACCTTAACTGTGCGTGTGGTGAATTCTCTGCATGAGAGAAAACGGGTGATGAAAATATAAGCTTAACTATTACATGGTAAGCACATAGCAATGCGAATAAAGTTGTCAGGACAAAGTAGTGACATTCAGGCCAGTATATGATTATACAGTAAACAGAGGGAATAACTTTTCAAATGCATGAATGAAAATAATAAGAGAGCAATTATCACTACCCTAAGTATATCATAATTTGTGCGTATTAAGAAGATACAAATGAATGCATTTGCAGGAAAGGGAGCATAGTGAAATTTGCCATTTGTCTTTAGTGTGATTTCAGTTTAAAATGTATCATTGAACACAAAACCATAGTTTAACTGAAGGACACAGGGAACCAAGATAATTCTTTATTAGAGTTGAGCGAACCCGGACTGTAAAGTTTGGGTCCGTACCGAACTTTGGGGTGTCCGGGACCCGGACCCGAACCCAGACTTTTCAAAAAAAGTCCGGGTTCGGGTCCGGGGTTCTGGTATTTTATTACACGTGTTGAATAGCTGCCAAGGGCAGCCAATCAACAAGTGTTTCACTGGTTTTCCCTAGAAGCCATCACAGCCATGCCTACTAATGGAATGGCTGTGATTGGCCAGTGCACCATGTGACCCAGCCTCTATATGGGGCTGGAGTCACCGTGCTGCATGTCATATGCTCTCAGGATAGTTTAGGGAGAGGATGCTGCAGGCTCTGTGAGGGACAGATTGCAGATATTATAGAACATCTCATCCTGTGCATTACTGAACGATCTGATTGTGATCTAGGGAGAGATACTAGTACTGCTGCTTTGAGGGACAGATTGCAGACCTCATCCTGCTGCACAGAACGATCTGACTGGACTAGGTAGAGTATGTTGCTTTAAGGGAAAGATCATTGTTCTAAAATCATCTCCAAGTTGTACAGGGAAAGGTTCCAGCTGTTGCTTTAACCACTTCAGCCCAGGAAGGATTTCCAGCTTTAGGACCGGAGCACTTTTTTTAATTTGGCACTGCGCCGCTTCAAATGGTAATTGCGCGGTCATGCAATGCAGTACCCAAACGAAATTTGCATCCTTTTTTTCCCACAAATAGAGCTTTCTTTTGGTGGTATTTGTTCACCACTGCGCTTTTTAATTTTTGCGATATAAGCAAAAAAGGAACGGAAATTTTGAAAAAAAATGATATTTTCAAATTTATGTTATTACAAAAATACAATAAACTAAATTTTAGTCATACATTTTTGCCAAAATGCATTCAGCCACATGTCTCTAAAGCAAACCCATGACGTAACGTACTGGCGCGTTAATGGTAAACTTCGCCGCGTCACGGTTTAATTTTTTTCACGAGGCCAGGATTTCGACCTTTAGGAAGGACCCGACTTCACCAATTTCGTTGTCGACCTTGGAAAGGGACATGTTGAACCTCTACTAAAA
>BLSH010520269.1:289346-300518 GCA_018402905.1 Glandirana rugosa | reverse complement strand
CAACTCAAAGCAGCGGTATTTGAAATCTCTAATTTCTGCTATCTGTCCTCAGAGCAACAGCACAGACAGCAGTAGTAAAGTAATCTATCTCAGGATGCAGGATCAGGTCTTAAAATGTCTCAAATCTGTCCCTCACGCAGTCAGCTACCTTTCCCTACACTAACCCAAGGAGCATGTGACTGCAGCACTGTGACTCCAGCTTATAAAGAGGCTAGGTCACATGATGCACTGGCCAATCACAGCAATGCCATTAGTAGGCATGGCTGTGATGGCTTCTAAGGGCAAACCAGTGAAACACTTGTTGATTGGCTGCCCTGCAGCTTCTCAACACGTGGAGTAAAATAGCAGAACCCCGGACCGAACCCGAACGATTTTTGAAATGTCCGGGTCCGGGTCCGTGCCCCGGACACCCGAAAGTTCGGTACGGACCCGAACGTTACAGTCCGGGTTCGCTCAACACTACTTTCTAAATTATGAATCATTATCACAAATATACAGTATATACACACATAAATAACGAATTGTCGGAAAATAAAAACAATTAAACAATAAAACGAATTGATTCGTTATAACGAATATCTATACTCTACAGAAATATCAAATTATCCAAAAAAGAATTAACGTAACATAATGAATATAACAGAACAAAAATATGTATATCAATGAAAACTAAATTAAATTTTCCATCGTGCACAATTTTAGTAGTAGTAAGCTGATAACATGATGCCTCTTCTGCACTAAAACCCAAAGAATCTTGTCAGTCTGCCCAGGTTACTTCTGAGATCTGCAGAACACAATGTCTCCTATATTATGGAGATAAAAAGAGGGGGGAGTTTTTTTAACCCAAATCAGGAAAGAGCAGCCTAATATTCCAACCTAGGACAGGAAGTGTGTTACTGGCAGGACCACCAGATAAAAATTAAATAAAAAAGCCAGGAAAAAAAAAAGAAAATAAATGCAACTGGTAAACTGCAATGTATTTTGTTCTTGGGTTTGGATACACATTAAGGCTATTAGATGCTCAACAAACTGATAATAGAACAGGAAATGTGTGTTAAAGAGAGAGAAATTCTGCCTCATTATATACAATTTTAAATATCAACTAAAAGTAAGAGCTATGGTTAGCCCCCCCCCCCCCGACCCAGAATACTTACAAGACATACACTTCTTATAGCTACATGCATAGTAAATATTCATGAGAACTTGCCAAGAAGACTCACTCTATGTGATTAAACAGTAATTTCCCATGATGCACTGAGGAAGCTCATTGGTTGCATAAAGCTCAGAGTCATGGGTCTACAGATAATGCAGTTTTACAGCTGATATTTTCAATAAAAGAAATGTTCTGTAAGCAGCCCCACACTGTAGTCTAGGTTGTAGAATGTATAGAGCATTCAGTATAAATGGTATATATTTTTAAATGCATAATACTATTCCACAATAAAACCACAGTAGCCATAATAAGCTTTATAAAGAGATTGAGACCAGGTATTTATCACATTACATATTAACAAATGCAGTTTGAATAGTTAGAATATTATTATTACCACTACTATTAATACCACTGTGCATTAACACAGACATGCACGCACATATCCACTTTTTCAGTGGAGATTTTCACTGTAAATAGCTTTATATTTGAGAAAACAGCTAAGTGTATGCTTGCTTATAATGCTTAAATAATATCGAGCACATTCGGTTCTGTATACAGCGTCTGGATGTTGAAGACTTGCATTGCTTTGTTGCTTGCTGTCATGGTGCCCATGTCCACCCTCTGTGTTTCTAAGTGATCAACACTGACAAGTTGGGGGGGTTCAGTATTTACTTGGCACAGCGAGATGGCATATGTCACGGCTGGTGGCACCAGCTGCTTTCTTTGGCAAAAACCCACTGCCTGATGTTATATAATATGGCACCTTGAAGCCTGTCATATTTGCTCCATGTGCTTTGATGAATTATAAACAATGGGAAAAAAAGAGCTTAGGTAGAATAGCATAAATAAATGTAACAGCAATATTTGCCAGTTTAACAAAACTCTGTACATTGCAGCTTTTCATTAAATGCCTTTCTTTCAGAGAAATAGGGAAATGGCAGCTGTTTAATCTACAAAAGATCAAGCTAAAGTGTGCCTTCCAGCTGCTGCGAAACTATAGATTTTTAACAATATAAATCCCAGGAGTAAGGAATAGTTATATTTGTTTTGGATAGAGTAGGGAATGGTTAAAACTCTGTCAGTTTAATCTTTTTTTCTGTCTGTGTCCCGTTGGGGTGATTTCCCTTCACTTTCCTTTTACGGTAGTTTTCACCAGAACAGGTTTCCCAAACAGTTTTCCCTAACATTCTGTATTGGTAAAAACTAAAATTTTGAATTATTCATCACACTGAAAATGTGAAAATGGTCACAGAGAAAAATATTGAGGCTAAAGCTCCCTAGAGCTGATATATAAAATCCTGACAGGTGTTCTAACCTTTAACCACTCTGTACAAAACTGGAAAATAATGTTTGGGGTGTACATTCACACGTCTGATGGACATAATCCAAAAAGACAGGGATGCCAAACCTATAGAGGCTGAGAATCTTACGTAATAAATTGATTTAATATTTGCTGCAATTATTCAATTGTGTGAAAAACAAAATCCAGTTTACATATTTCATCTGCACATTATTGGGTCTTCAAAGTAAATATAAATCAGCTTTTCACACAATTAACCACTTCAGCCCCAGAAGGATTTACCCACTTCCTGACCAGACCATTTTTTGCGATACGGCACTGCGTCGCTTTAACTGACAAATGCGTGGTTGTGCGACGTTGTATCCACACAAAACGAATGTCCGTAGAGCTTTCTTTTGGTGGTATTTGATCACCTCGGCGGTTTTTATTTTTTGCGCTATAAACAAAAAAAGAGCGACAATTTTGAAAAATAAACAATATTTTTTACATTTTGGCATAATAAATATCCCAAAAAAAATTAAGGAAAATAATTTCTTCCTCAGTTTAGGCCAATATGTATTCTTCTAATATTTTTGGTAAAAAAAATCACAATAAGCGTATATTGATTGGTTTGCGCAAAAGTTATAGAGTCTACAAAATAGAGGATAGATTTATGGGATTTTTATTATTATTATTATTTTTTTTACAAGAAATGGCGATTTTTAGCGGGAATTTCGACATTGCAGCAGACAGATTGGACACTTTTTTGGGACCAGTGAGATTTATACAGCGAAAGGGGTTAACAATAGTGGTGATCAAGGGGTTAACTGTGTCCTCTGGGAAGTGTTTCTAAATGCATGGGGCTGGGCTGACTGGAGGAGAAGAGAGATCGTTGTTCTCTATCATTGGGAATACACAATCTCACTCAACTCCCCTGTCAGAACAGGGATCTGCTTTGTTTACACTGGCAGATCCCCATTCTGCCTGTCTCTGGAGCGATCGCGGGTGGCCGGGGGTCATTGAGTCTGCCCCACTAGCCAATGAGCATGCGCACGTGCTGCCCACACCACACGTTCCCACGAGGGACGTACAGCTATGGCGATGCGCAGGAAGGAGCCAACCTGCTGACGTAAAACAATGGCAGCTGGTCGGCACGTGCTTAAAAGCATTGTACATTTTCAAATGTTTTTGTTGATTTAACTAGGTATTAGACCTTTTGCACACGAGAGTAAAAAAACAGCCACTTTGTTTTGCTGATCTGATCGCAGGTGCATTATTGAGTGCAGAGATGTAAAATAAAAAAACGTACATTTGAGTGCAGAAATGTATGTGCATACGCATGTATACACATATATACTTGTGCATATTGCAACAGTGGTAATTAGAAGAGGATGAGGAAGAATTTTACGCATGTATATGTATAGTCAAATTTGAGCACCTTAACGTATCTTTTCGAAACTTCTTACTCAGAATCTGTCAACAAGATTCTGAATATAAACATCAGTAAATTATTATGCCTGTGTGCAAGAGGCCTAAAGCCTCGTACACACGGTCAGAATGTCGGGAGACATTTGCAGATTTAAAAGAGAACCACCAACTTTCTGACCATGTGTACACCAGTCTATCCAACAGCAGCCAGCTGCTGTTGGACGTGCATGCTGGAAAACCAGCAGCCAACCGCTCCCGATCAGCGCTCTCAGCCAATGGCAGAGAGCACTAATCAGAGTGTTCTGGCGGGGGGGGGGGGATCCCCCTGTCAGAACACACCAGCTCAGAGGGGGAGCTCACTGAACTAACCTTGCATGGTTAGTACAACAGCTCTGACCGGAGCTCACATTTTTTTTTTCATTCAATCTCGCGGCTTAACCCGGCTTAAGTGTAGTTATATTACCTGTGTATGTTGTTTGCCTTACCTTGTGATAATGGGCTTACATGTTATGGCAGCAGATTATAGTGTCATGGTAGATTGATTCCCCTATGTCCATGTATTCATTCACCTAGCTTGTCCCTATTTGCTAAAGGGACAGGCAACTTCTTGTTCCAGGTCACGCATCATCCAGCACATGCCTCACCATCTTCTCTGTGTTGCATCACACATTTTGGAGAGTTAATGTATTGGAAATGTGATATGGGAGTGCTGATGTGATAAAAACTAATCTCTTCCAGCATGGTGATTTCTCTGTGGATGCCCTGCCTGTTTGTAGCTGAGTCAGATATAATTAATTCACTCTCACCAATGTTTGACTTAGAGACCAATGGATTTTGAGATATGTAGTTTCTTCACAGGAAGTGTCAGTTCTTAGACTTCAGACAGAGGTCATGCATTAACCTGTGCAGTGCCACGTGACATGCATTATGTTTGAAGAAATACAGAAATGTCTAAATTTGAAGATTTACTCTGCTATAAGCTGTGAGTGCAGGCCAACAAATGAAACTACGTTATTAATGCACATATTATGCAGGTGAAAAACACAAGGTACAGACAGAAGGTTTTATAATGCATTTACATAACTGATTTTTGTTCTGTGATTGATCAATTTATTTTGTGAAGATTCTGAATTCCTTTAGTAAATCAGGCAATGGCCCACAATAATACAATCTCACAATTTCTGTAGGAGGTTTAACCCTATGTTGTTATACAGTAAGGAAGTGAGCAAAGATTATCAGATGGGGGCTTGTCCAAGATGGCAACCGGGACGGATGTTTGAGTAAGGAGCTCTGCTGCCAAGGGGACTCTTATCCTGTTCTATTGCTCTGACCTACCTGTATCTTCCCACTCTGTCTCCCTGAATCTCTTCTGCAGGGGATGACACGCAGTAGGAAGAAATCCAAGTCTCAGAAACACACTTTGATGCCATCTAAGACTGCTGGAGCGGCCGCACATGTGCTAGAGGTGGGCAATATGGCTACACAGACAGAGGACTCTGAGCCTGCTCTCACGGAGCAATCCAATTTCCTCACACTAATGCAAGCTATAACGGGATGTCAGAACACTCTCACCACCAGGATAGACTCCCTGCAGATAGAGATGGGACCGGTGAGGAGAGATGTGGACAAGGTCCAGGGTCGGCTCACAGAGGTGGAACGCAGAGTTGGGGAGGCTGAAGATATTCAGCGGGATTACACGGCCCAGTTGCACACCCTCCAAACTAAAATGAAGGCCCTGGAGTCTCAAGCGGAGGATGCAGAGAATCGCAATCGTATATAATAGGCTTACCTGAGGCGGCAGAAAAGTAACAATAACAACCCCACAGTTTTCAGAGTTTAAGAAAGGCTCCTCCACTCTCTGTTCCTACAAGCTGCCTTCTCTGCATTCTTTGCGGTGGAAACGGCCCATAGAATGCCATCCACCAGAGGGCCTGTTGGCGCCCCTCCATGCTCAACTACCGGAACACAGATCTGATACTCTGGGAGGTGCGGAAAATGGACACGGTTCGCTTTGAGGCGACTAAATTGACGTTCATTCCGGACATTTTGGTGGACATCCAAAAGCTCCATATCAGGGAGCCCACGGAACAGTCCGTGCGTTTCGGCACATGCGCACTCGCGCATCAATGCGCACGGTTGATACGAACATTGGTGCCAGAAGCCCTATTTAAGCTGGTCTTCTGCATCGTCACTTTGCTGTTTGGTCTGCAGCTTCTGAGTTCCTGTAACCTGTGTTCCAGTACCCGTTTCTTGTGACCTTGACCCAGATCGTCCTTCAGCTTTGCTTGACTGCTGCCCGCCCTGGCCTTGGCTTGCCTTGTGACCTGTCTTTGCCTGCTCCCTCTGTTTGCTGTTGCCCAATTGTTGCCTACCCGGCCTGCCTGATCCTGCTCTGCTGTCCAGCCAGCCTGCATCAGCATCCTGCCCTGCTGTCCAGCCAGTCTGCATCAGCATCCTGCTCTGCTGTCCAGCCAGTCTCCATCAGCATCCTGCTCTGCTATCCAGCCAGTCTGCATCAGCATCCTGCTCTGCTGTCCAGCCAGTCTGCATCAGCATCCTGCCCTGCTGTCCAGCCAGTCTGCATCAGCATCCTGCTCTGCTGTCCAGCCAGTCTGCATCAGCATCCTGCTCTGCTGTCCAGCCAGTCTGCATCAGCATCCTGCTCTGCTGTCCAGCCAGTCTTCATCAGCATCCTGCTCTGCTGTCCAGCCAGTCTGCATCTGCATCCTGCTCTGCTGTCCAGCCAGTCTGCATCTGCATTCTGCTCTGCTGTCCAGCCAGTCTGCACCAGCATCTAGCTCTACTGTTTCCGGGACTGATCAGGCACTCTTACCCTGCCGCACTCCCGTGGCTGCTGTATCACTCCCATCGGCCCGTGAGCCGGAATTGTAGGAGAGGTCTACCTCTACCGTCTGGCTCACCTTCCAGGTATGTAACACTCCGCAAGACCTTTGATGCCGTTAAGCAATCTCTTCGGCAGAGGGGTATGAAATACAACATGCTATTCCCAGCCAGACTACGGGTCCAGGATGGAGAATCGGTGCGGTTTTTCACGTTGCCAGATGAGGCCTCTGACTGTCTCAACACCTTTCCCAAAATGTGATATGCCCTTTTGCTTCATTCACCCCAATGTGATTGTCGGAATTTGCCTCCCATTGCTAAGTGGAGTTTGAGACCTCCTGCAAATAAGGAAGACCGTTTTCTACTATTATGTTTGCTGTAGCTAAGGTGAGGCATGCCCCCCTCTCTTGTACCTTATCCCAGTTTTATCAGTGCCTGACATACTGTTCCTGTTTATTTTCTGGGACTGACGGGGTTTAGATCACATGCCTTGTACTACCGGGCTCCTCTCGACGGGAATCTGCTGAATACCCGCAAAGATGCTCAGTCAATTTGCCTGTTGAGCAGTGGGGCCCTATTGGAGGTTGTTCATGTACCTTTTTCCAATATACGCAGCTGACCTTTGCAATCTTTTTCCCTGCTTTGAGGAGAGAGCCACTCTCTGGGTCATACACTGTTTAACTGCTTTGGTCAGATCTTGGATAACAGTTATACCCTACCTAGTTTAATCATGTTTTTGAGATACTTTTAAGCTTGTGCCCCTGACGTAGGCCTAGACCAGTGGAAGAGACTGTGGATATTCCCCTAAGTACTGAACTGACAGCATCTCGCTCAGACAAACTTTGTCTTTTTTTACTCTACTTTGCAACCCGTTGGTTGCTCTCTGTTCGTGACCCCAGTTGGTTGGCAACCATGCTTAGTTTTGAGTATGAAGTGTCGTCTTGTGTTTTTTGGGACTACACGGGGTGGGTGTTGGGTAGGGGGGGTTTTGGGAGATTTTATGTTTGAGTTTTGGGTTTTTTCTTTTTTTCAAATTTGGGACTGCAGCTTTATGTGCAACCTTATGTCATGAACAGTGTGGGACAGTTCAACACTCAGCCCTGCTATTAATGTCTTCCCTGTGTTTGTGCGAGGGGTTCCCGGAGGTCCAGATGCGGTTTCGACAGGTCCGGAGAAATTGTCCTTGCCCCGTGAAATTGCTCCTCTGACTATACTCTTCTGGAATGTCCGAGGCCTTAATTCCAAAATCAAATGCTCCTAAAGCCTCGTACACACGATGCGACAGTCATACAACCGGACGTCCAAAATCATATGTTGGCTGTTGTCTCGCATACTGACATGCACTAAGGGATCGAACGTCCAAGCCTAACGTGGTGACGTGTTACGAGCGTATAAAGAGGAAGTTCAGGTGCATGTGATTTGTGAATTAGGAACGTAGGTTTACACAAACGGACATTTCTGCATGTACAACTTGTTGGACCAACTTCTCTGTACACACAGTACAACAGTCGTACGACCTCTTGCTGTACAGCAAAAGTTTTCTAGTCTGCTTATCCAACTTCTGTTGTATGACCGTCACACGTCGGCTGTTCTAATTGTGCGTACTAACGGTTGGGTGATCGTACAATAAGCTGTTGTATGACCATTTTCATACGACCGTCGCACCGTGTGCACGAGGCTTTAGTGTTTGTGTATGTGAAATCCTACTGCTCGGAAACTTGCATATTTTAGGAGACACAGTTGACCGGGAGTAAGATTTTATCTCTTAAAAAGCCCTGGGTTGGCCATTATTGTCATGCTACCCATTCTATGTACGCCTGGGGGGGGGGGGTGAGTATCCTTATCCATAAAATGCTGTTGTTTACATTGCTGGACCTGTATCCGGACCCTGAGGGCAAATTTGTGTTAATACACGCTGTAATTGATAGGATGCCTATGGTAATTGTGGGGCTTTACATACCCCCACCGGCTATGATTGCTTCCCTAACCAAGCTGACCCAATTGTTGACCAAGTATACCACTGCTGAAATGCTGATAGTGGGTGATTTCAATATGACTCCCTGTCCACATCTAGACAACTTTTCATTAGATGTGAACATGGATTCACCGTTAAGTAAGTGGGCATCCACATTTAAATTTACTGATGTTTGGAGATGGAAAAACCCTCAACTTAGGAGATATACCTGACACTTAGCTGGAGCGATGTCTCCCATAGATCTAGTTTATGTTAGTGACCTGATCCTCTCTAGGATACAAGAAATATCTATACTCCCTAAGGGAATTTCAGATCATGCGCCATTGTTGGTAAAGTTCCACACTTCAGTTGCTTCTGAACATCGGGTGTGGCGCCTAGATATATTGGATCTCCGATATCAGAGCAGAACCCCTAGTGGCAGAGGCAGAAGGACTACTGGGTCCACAACCATGACACTGCTAGCCCAGAAGTAGTCTGGCTTGCCTTTAAGGTGTATATAAGAGGCCAGTACCAAATGGCTATAGGATTGGCTTGCAGCCAGTCGGCTGAGGCCTTGTTGACAGCGGAAACTAAGGCACGGGAGATGGAGACTCGCTATTCCAAATTGGGGGTTTATAATGAATGGCAGGTGGTGCTAAGGGAGGTCTCACTCCTTAGAGTGGCAACGGCCAAGAAACCTACTCGGTCCTCCTTCCCGGTCCTCTCAGATCAGGCTAGAAAGATGCTGGATGCCCCATTCACTTTCAAAGAAATTCAGAAGGCTCTGTGCTCCTTGCAAACGGGCAATACTCTTGGGGACAATGGTCTCCCCTCTGAGTTTTTCAAATTCTATGAGGATGCCCTGGTTGAGAAGTTACAGGAGATGCTAACGACCTCCTTGGCAGACACTTTCCTTCCTGAATCCATTTCCCGAGCAATTATAGTGATGGTGCCAAAACCGGGTAAGGACTTGGAGCTATGCTCCTCGTACCGCCCTTCTGAATGTTGACGCCAAGATTCTTACTAGAGTGCTGGCTTCACATTTGAATTGAATGATACTTTCACTTATTCACAAAGACCAAATGGGTTTTATGCCGGGGAATGGCACAGATATAAACCTGCAAAGGCTATATACTATAACCGCTCACACTGCAAAATCTGAGGTTTCCGGGGGTAATGGCCTCCCTGGACACAGAAAAAGCTTTCGACTCAGTGGAGTGGGACAATTTTTGGAAGGTGTTGCACAAATTTGGCTTTGGACCCAACTTTATCTCCTGGGTCCCGAAGTTGTACTGGGCTCCTATCGCCAGAGTGTGTACGAATAATATCCTATCTGACTCCTTCCCACTCCACTGCGACATGTGACAGGGATCTCCCCTCTCACCGGACCCCTTTGCCTTGGCTATTGAACCCTTGGCAATTATTATTAGAGCTTCCCCTAGCATGCAGGACATACAGGTGGGCCCTCTGAAGGAGAAGGTGTCACTCAGATGATACTCTTTTGTATTTGAGTGATGCCCACCATTCCCTGCCAGCAGCCCTTGAGATTATACATTTTTTTGGATACTTTTCTGGGGTCATAATAAACTGGGGTAAATCTGTCCTATTTCCCCTAACTCCTATAGTAAATCTGATTTCACTGCAGACACCACTGAAATGGATGACCCGATTTAAATATCTGGGAATTCAGGTCCAAACTGACCTCTCTAAATTCTTGAAAGATAATCTGTGCCCAGTCCTACAAAATTTTACGTAAAAATGTTGGATCTGGAGGTCCTTGCCTCTCACTTTGGTGGGTAGCGGGAACTTGTTTAAAATGTCCTATCTCCCCAAGTTTTTGTATATATTTAAAAATACCCTGGTGACAGTGCCTAATACATTCTTTACAAATTGGAACGAGTCATTTCATCTTTTATATGGGCGGGACGGACCCCTAGATTAGAAAAAGCCCCTCTGCAACTACCTCTGACGGAGGGTGGTCTGGTCCTGCCTTGCAATAATTTGTACTACTAGGCCACAGTTCTAGTGACAGTGCAGTGGTGGTTTGAACAACTTCATACCAACCCAGCGGTTAATCTAGAGGCAGCCTTATTGGGGTCATACTCGGAGCTCAGTAATCTGGTTTAAAGAGGCCCCCAGTCTAACCCTAATGTCACTATCCCGATGAAGACTTCCGTCGATTTCTCGTACGTCCTCCCGTCATTTTTAACCGCGAAGTTGACCAGTTTTCTGTCCTCCACTTGACGCCCGTACTATACAACGTTTCAGAAATATGGAGCGGGGGCCGGGTATAGACGTCCAGACCGTGGCAAGCGTCTACCCCGTTCGACCCTAATGGTGTATCGCCTCACACTCCGCCCTATAGTACGAGAGGGGAGTCACGGAACCAGTGGACAGAGGTCTGTTCCTGCCTTCAGAAGTAGCCCTATCACTGTAATCCCAATCTGACCCCCGGAGAAATTTGGTCTAATGACTCGAGGCTCATACTGGGGTTATTCCGACGGAGATCTAATTGGC
>BLSH010520269.1:263384-275407 GCA_018402905.1 Glandirana rugosa | reverse complement strand
TCCCTCCATCCCCACCTCCTACCCCTTACCCCCCCCCCCATTGCAACCTTGCAACCTGTTACCCCCCCCCCCATTCCCCATCCTCCACCCCTACCTCCCTGATCACTAGGATGGAAAAAAAAATATTTCTAAGGCTCCATTTACACTGAGGCTGCTCATATTCAGCCAAATGCTTCAGAACTCATTGGATGGCACTTCACAGTTCCGATGGACAATGACCCGAAGCATACTGTGAAAGCAAGCAACCTTGCAACCTGTTACCCCCCCCCCCATTCCCCATCCTCCACCCCTACCTCCCTGATCACTAGGATGGAAAAAAAAATATTTCTAAGGCTCCATTTACACTGAGGCTGTTAAACGGATGTTAAGCGGCATTTGGACGTTTTTTTCCTGCTGCCCCTGAACTAATTTAATGTTATCTTATGTGTACATTTACACAGCATAGTTTACAGACGTTTTGAGGCAGTCACATTTAAAGGCTTTTTTTGAACGCAAAAAAATGGGTTCAGGCGTCAAGTTTAATGTTGTTTGAAATGCCGAACGCTGCTAAATGCCACTAAACACCGTTAGCCGCGTTTAGGAGCATTTGTGTCTAAAAGCGTTTTTAAAGGGGAATATATTTTTTTGGATGGATGAAGAGAGAGAAAGGGATGTAAAGAGAGAGCAAGGTATGGAGAGAGAGAGAGAGGGATGGAGAAAGATGTTGGTGGAGAGAGATCAATATATACACATACCTGAGAGTGATCAAAAGATGTTCCTCTGGTTGCACACTCTCCCTCATGTTTGTGCCATGCGAGCAAGATGCGGCCGAATCTTTTCTAAGTGAAGGTCAAAGGTGGTAATAGACATGCGTGTGAAATTGAAAAATTTCTTCGGGTAATTCCGCAGCCGGACATAAATATTAGAAAAGTAGACAGTTGGCATGCGTTGGTCCATCAACGGATGAGTCCAGTAGCGACAAACTCTGGTCCTCACACGCAATTTTCTTCGTGATTCAACCCTCTGCAGCAGCAACAAGAGGAGCATTTCCTGACACATCCTCATCATGGGATCCATATTGGCAACACAAGAAATAACAGCACTCTCTCAAAGTACACTGCTCTCTCTACTGCTGCAGCTACTGACTCTACTTTCACAGAATGGCTTAAATAGTTAACAAATACTGTTTATTTTGGATTTGGGAGGGTCTCCAGAGATCTCCTGAGGTTATCTTCAAAAACGCTTCTGAACGCAAATGCCTCTAAATGCCGCTAAATGCTGCTAAACGCCGCATGTAAACGCGTCTAACTGGGCATTTTAAAAGTAGTTTTGAAGCTGTCAATTTATGTCGTTCAGGGGAGGTTGTGTAACGTCCTAAGTAAATGAAGCCTAAATCATCTTTTTCACTCATCTTAACCACTTGCTTACTTTGCACTTAAACCCCCTCCTGCCCAGACCAATTTTCGGCTTTCAGCGCTGTTTGAATGACAATTGCGCGGTCGTGCAACGTTGTACCCAAACAAACTTTTTATCATTTTTTTCCCACAAATAGAGCTTTCTTTTGGTGGTATTTGATCACCTCTGCTGTTTTTATTTTTTGCACTATAAACAAAGAAAGAGCGACAATTTTAAAAAAAGAACAATATTTTTTACTTTTTGCTATAATAAATATCCAAAAAAAAAAAAAATATTCATCAGTTTTGGCCGATATGTATTCTTCTACATATTTTTGGTAGAAAAAAAAATTGCAATCGGCATATATTGATTGGTTAGCGCAAAATTTATCGCATCTACAAACTATGGGAATTGATTTATGGCTTTTTTATTTGTATTTTTTTACTCGAAATGGTGGCGATCTGCGATTTTTATCGAGACTGCAATATTGCAGCGGACATGTCAGACATTTTTGACACTTTTTTGAGACCAATGACATTTATACAGTGATCATAAATTTAAATAGCCACTGATTACTGTATAAATGTCATTGGCAGTGAAGGGGTTAACTGTGTTCCCTGTATGTGTTCTAACTGTGTGGGGGCGGGGCTGGCAGGGACATAACATCTAACTTATCCCGATCACAGGGATCAGTAGATCTGCTATGTCCCCCCTCACAGAACAGCGTGTTTACATTGGCGGTTCCCCGTTCTGCCACGCTAACAGAGGATCGCGGGTCTCCAGCGGGCATTGAGTCCGCCCGAACCACAGGCACGCCCACGCAGCATGTGGCGGCCGCGAGAGCGTGCCGCCGCCGGCTGTGTGTGCTCGCTGGGAATGTACATGGACGTCCCCCCCAGATCCGTGCTGTAGCTGCCTTTCGGCTGTAGTGCAGGTCTGGACTGGTTAAAGTGGTTGTAAAGGTTCAGTTTTTGTTTACCTGCTCTGTGCAAGGGTTTTGCACAGAGCAGCCCTGGTCCTCCTCTTCTAGGGTGCCACACCAGCGCTCCTGGCCTCTCCCCTTCATCGGGTGGCCACATGGAAAGCCGCTTTCCATGGGGGCACCCGTGCCGGCACACTCCCAAGTCCTGCCTTCTGCATCCATTGACACAGACAGCGTGACTCGGCCCTGCTGAGTTGAATAAATTTAATCATTTTTTGAAATGGTAGCCTTTTGTAGGTATGTTTCCTTTGGTGTTTTGTGTATGGTGGAATTTTTGCAAGCACCTCCCCTTAACAATTAGGGTATAGGCACCATCTCAAAAGAACCATTCCCAGGATTCAAACAATATGGGGTTTTTTTAACATAATATAGAATCTAACAATGCATGGACAAGCAATATTTTTTTTTTTTGCACATTGAAAATGAGGATAGTAATCTATGTATTGAATACAAGTGTATGTTTTAGCAGGTAAGTCTCATTTACTGGGTATGTGAACATCTGTGCAGCTCATGTGAAACTGATTTCTTCCTGCTCTTGTGCATTTCCTTTTAGTAAATTAGGCCCACTGCGTTGACACTGCTGTATTCCCGAAAACTGAAAGGAATTACACTTAGAACATAATTGAGCACAATACTGATAAACTACAATTCATAGATTATGCAGAAGCTGGCTAGATATTCTGAGAAATGTAGCTATTTAATCACTAGATTGTTAAATAATTTGTATTTTTAGCCTTTGCTTTCCTTTTTACTTTCATGGGCCCTGATTTTCATCTTTTGTGTGCTTTATTGCAATCTATATGTATTTTTTTTCACATATAAATTACATAATGCGTACACATTTCTGTTGTTTTCTGGCCACAGTGTCAAAATCTCAGAATAATTGCATCTGAATCTCTTGGAAATAACCCAGCTAAGCAACACTTCTTGAATATTATGCATAATTCCCATTGTTTTTATTTATAATTTTCCCATATCTCTTTAACAAGTGCACAGGTGCCGCGCGATAATGAGATATAGCAATGAAAGTCAGAAATTAAGGTGATACAAAAAGATAATGAGGAATTATGCATGTATAAATCACCCGTTGACACAAATAGCTGTTTATGTGTTTCACAGAGTAGGGCACTTTGCAGAAACTGTAAACTTCTCACCTATCTAAAAAGAGTACACAGGAATGTCATATATGCTAATATATATAACTCCTTTAGTAAAGGAAAAAATTTAGCCTTTCTGCACAATATTCACTTCTGGCAGTATGCGGAGAACACTAATGGGAACAAAGGGACATATTTCCCCAGTTTACTGGCCTAACCTCCTGTCTTCTATGAAGTCATTCACATTGAGATAGGACCTTATCCTACCTCATTCTGACAGCTCATGATAATGATCTGTCCTTCATAACCTTTATATACTCTGTATTCCCTTGTCATCATTATCTCTGATGTTTTCTATTTGTGTCATAAAATGAAATGCTGTAAGGCATCATTTCATAAAATTTATTAAAAATAGATCGTTTGGCCTACAAACAGGCCATTGGACAAATAGAACAGAGGTCCTAACTCTTTGTCCCTTTTGCAGAGTACACTAAAATAATGTTTTCTGCATCCATTTTTGTAAACGTCAGATTGTGCAGAATGGGCAGCTTAAAAATATTCATTAAAACCATGTAGCTTGCTTCATAGACATTGGGGACAGTTTAAAAAGTAGAGATGAGGATCTTTACACAATGAATGGCGTGGATATTCACATAAATTTTTCATTCATGTGAAAAGCAAATTTCTATTTATCTATATCATTTACTTTCACTTATTACTGTTTCATAAGAACAATTGTGACAGGTGATTCTCTGACAATGGTATGACCATGATAGTATATTAACTAATAATGTTAGTATAGAAAAACAGTAACTTGTCCGGAATGTCTAAAACATATAATGTATATATGATACACAGAATTGGAATAGACAGTTGACTCATAAGATAGCAAAGAAGAGGAATATTATGTATGCGCCTGGATGCTCTATGAGAGCGAGGAGTTGTGTCTTGAATAATATGAAAGATTCTCTCCATAAGCATCAATGAATCCATTTTATGAACTATTAGGTCAAATGAGATCAAGGGTGTAGGCCAGTTAGAAGCACTGGGCTGCTCTCAAGAGGGTCTGGATTTGTTTTGTAGATAATCTGGGGAATGTGGGGCTGCTGAAAAATTAGGCTCTGAGGAAGAGGGAAACCTTTTTACCTCTTGAAACAGGTAAACCTTACCAAATGCAAAAGGAGTCTTCCGGCGTGATAGGACATGTATGATTGGTCCGAAGACAGTCTTCATCCTTGATATGCTTATCAACCTATATTATTTGTGAGTAAACTACTTGCTTTAATATATCAACAACAGTACAAAGAAAAAAGGAGGGTACAAACACCTAGTGCATTACCTTTAACACCAATGAAAATGTATTAAAACCGCCAAAGTCATACTCACAAACATGAGAAGATAAAATGCATATCATACATGAATCTCCAGTGACAGGGATATCACTCATTTCGGGAGACTCGTTCCTTTCCTCAGAGCTAATCCATGAGGCCACCATATATATACTGTTTCTTTATACTGTTTTGGAGTTTTTACCGCTTAAGGAGAGCAGCAGTATTTCTTGAATTTTTAAAGAACTTATATAGCAATAAAGTTTCTTATAAAAGAACTGAATTGCAATGCTTTCTTAATTCCATCACGTTAAAAGAGATGCCGATAGCTGATAGAGAGCCACTTGATAAACCTCTGACTTACAAATCGCCTCTGCTAGTATGCCCAATAATAAAACTCTGGGGGTAGACAGATTACCAGGAGAGATGTTTAAAGTTTATGGTGTTAAACTATTACCGGAATTGAGGTATTTAATACAGCTTTGGAGTGTGGTCAGCTTCCTCCTTCTATGAATGAGGCGATTATTATAGTTTTATTAAAACCAGATAAGAATCCTGAAAGTCCAGAATCATATCATCCAATATCTTTGCTCACATCGAATGTAAAACTATTGGCAAAAGTATTAGCTACCAGACTGGCAAAAGGTATATCTAAGATAGTGCATATAGACCAATCTGGATTTATCCCAGGCAGATCTGGTACAGTAAATATAAGACGCTTGTTTCTGAACTTGCAAGTCTCACTTGAAAATTTAGGTAACAGACCTATATTGTCGCTTGATGCGGCAAAAGCTTTTTATAGCATAGAATGGGATTTTTTATGGCATTGTTTGGGAAAATTTGGATTTGGACCTCAGTTTATAAGATGGATACAACTCCTTTATAATGCTCCGGTAGCGTGGGTCCAGGTAAATGGACTTTTTCTTTTCTTTAACCACTTCACCCCTGGAAGCATTTCCCACTGTAGGACCAGAGCATTTTTTGCGATTCAGCACTGCGCCGCTTTAACTGACAATTGCATGGTTGTGTGATGTTGTACGCAAACAAAATTTGCGTCCTTTTTCCGTCACAAATAGAGCTTTCTTTTGGTGGTATTTGATCACCTCTGCGTCATTGCTGATCGCCACTATAAACAAAAAAAGAGAAACAATTTTGCAAAAAAGACAATATTTCTTACTTTTTGCTAAAATACAAATCCAAAAAAATATAAAAAACAAACAAATTTATTCATCGGTTTTGGCCGATTTATATTCTTCCTCATATTTTTGGTAAAAAAAATCGCAATCAGCGTTTATTGATTGGTTTGCGCAAAAGTTGCCGTGCTTACAAACCATGAGAATTAATTTCTGGCGTTTTTACATTTTCTTTTTTTTTTTGCTAGTAATGGTGGCGATCTGCCATTTTTATCGGGACTTTGATATTGAGGCAGACATGGGGGACATTTTTTACCCTTTTTTGGTACCAACGACATTTATACGGTGATCAGAAATGTAAATATCCACTGATTACTGTGTAAACATCATTGGCAGTGAAGGAGTTAACCTGCAGGGAGCAGGGAAGGGGTTAACTGTGTTCCCTAGGCATATTCTAACTGTGAGGGGGCTGGGCTGTCAGGGACATAAGAGATCTAACTGATCCCAGTGACAGGGATCAGTAGATCTCTTACATGCCGCCTGTCAGAACGGGGAACCGCGTGTTTACTTTGGTGGTTCCCCGTTCTTTCCCTCTGGCAAGTCACTGTGGCTTACCGATGGACATCGGGTCCGCCCAAGGGCACACTCACGCAGAGTGCGGTGGGCACAAGAGCGTGCTGCCGCCGGCGCGCTCCTATTTTTGGGAGATACGCAATCTTCCTTAGTAGCAGTGATGTCTTTAATTACCACATATGGCTCTTTTTCAGGGTTTAAAATAAATTGGGACAAGTCAGTTCTTTTACCCATGGATCCTTTGGTGAATAACTTGCCAACAACAGCATCGCAAATAACTGTAGTATCTACACTTAAATATTTGGGCGTTCAAATTACATCACAGGTGAACTCATATGTAGAAAGGAATTTAAATCTGCTACATAAGAATTTCAAACAAGTAGGGAAGGTATGGAGTAGGTTACCAATAACAGTAATCGGCAGAGCTAATTTGATAAAAATGGTATGGATGCTTCAATTACTACATTTTTTTACATAACTATCCTATATGGTTACCTCGGAATTTTTTCAAACAAGTAGATACTTTGTTTAGAGATCTTATTTGTAGATATAAACACCCTTGGGTTAGCCTGGGAATTTTGCAAATGCCTAAGGATGAAGGAGGTTTAGCTGTCCCAAATGCCAGACAGTATTATTTGGCATCACAATTACAGCAATTATATGGCTGGAATGAAATAAATCTAGAAGACCCCATACAGCAAATTATATTCTATCATTTACCAATGGAGCCACCAGTACAGTTAATGGTAGCTCATTATTTCTATAGTAAACAATGCTTTGCCACTTTTAAATTAATTCATAAAATATGTAATGCTGTTCAACGAGAAACTTTACATGAAGGATACACTCAGTATACGCCCATATGGAAAATTTTGCAACTACCTGAGATAGCGAAACTTGAGAATTTTGACTCATGGAAGAGAGCCGGTATAGTGTTACTCCATAAACTTTTCGATAATGAGGTTTTACAATCATTTGATAAAATAGCAGAGAATATCAATTGTCTAATACATTATTTTATCAATATCTACAGCTATGGCATGCTCTGCAGAGCCAGGCCAAAACGTTTTCATTAAAATATAGTCCATCTCTAATTTTTGCAATGGCGGTTACTATGAGACCACCCAAAAAGGGACTTATTGGAGATGTATATTCCTCTATACAAAAGACAGCTTGTTAGGAATAGCCAGTTTTCAGTGTTTAGTGCTTTTGCCCCCTTTGCGCGGTGGTGCGCGCGTCCGCACGCGTTCACGCGCATGCCGGAAATGGCGCCAAATGGCTCTACTTAGACCTGTGGAGCCCAGCAGCAAGTGCTGTCCGTTCTACAGTGTCCTGTGACCTGTGAGCCCCAGCTTTACCTCTGTTTCCTGAGATTGCCTGTTTCCTGTTTGACCCGGCTAGCCCTGACCTGCTGATTGCTACCTGCACTGACTCTGGCTTCCAATGACCACCCGATTGCCTGATTCTCCTGAACTTCTGCTGCCTGCCTGTTAATAACACTGCTTGGACTTTACGACCCTTCTGCTTGATCCTTTGGTACCGCACAGCCAGCCCGTTGCCGACCCAGCCTGCACGACCATCACTCAGATCTGCATTTGAACTGGACCTTCCTCCTTCTCTACGGATCCACCCAGTCTTTCATGTTTCACTACTAAAACCTGTTGTCCATGACTTGTTTCCAGGACGGAAAACAGGTCTGCCAAACTGAATTCAGGTAAACGGAGAGGAGGAGTTTGAGGTTGAAGCCATCCTGGACTGTCGGAGGAGGTCCGGGTCTATACAGTACCAGATAAAGTGGAAAGGGTTTGGTCCTGAAGAGAATTCCTGGGAGCCAGAAGAGAACATCCACACACCTGAATTAATTCAGGCCTTCAGAAGAAACTGTCGAGACGGCTGCATTCGGCAAGGCATCCGGAGGCTGCCCCTTGGGGGGGGGGGCAATATTAGGAATAGCCAGTTTTCTGTGTTTTTGCCCCCTTTCCGCGGTGGTGCGCACGCACACGCCGGAAACGGCGCCAAGTGGCTCTAGTTAGACCTGTGGAGCCCAGCAGCAAGTGCTGTCCATTCTACAGCATCCTGTGAGCCCCAGCTCTACCTCTGTTTCCTGAGATTGCCTGTTTCCTGCCTGTTTGACCCGGCTAGCCCTGACCTGCTGATTGCTACCTGCACCGACCCCGGTTTCCAACGACCACCCGATTGCCTGATCCTCCTGAACTTCTGCTGCCTGCCTGTTAATGACCCTGCTTGGACTTTACGACCCTTCTGCTTGATCCCTTGGTACCGCACAGCCAGCCTCTGATCTGCCCGACCCTTTGGATCTTCACACCACCATCTGTGACCTTCCAGCCCTCGTGCCATCCCGCACTCTTGGACTTCCTGTCTGCTCTATCAGGGGTCCCAAAATTGGGTGCACAAGAGCGGTTGCTCCCTGCACAAGACAGACTCCATCACCAGGACCGTGACACAGCTGGAGCTAAAATACAATACGGTAGCCTAGGGCGATGGCGCAGAGATTTGGAAAATTTTAGTGAAGAGGAATGGGAACAAGCTCTGAAGAATTTATTCAGAGTATCCCTCTCCTCATCACAGTGTCTGACCCAGCTATTCCTCATCCATAGATCTCATTATACTCCCTTAAAGTTACATTCCTGGGGCAAAACAAATACCTCAAACTGCCCAAGATATACTAGTGACACAGGTACACTTATACATATGTTATGGCGATGTCCCAAATTATACCGCTATTGGGAAGGTGTATTTGATATTTTAAACACCCTATGTTCTATGCAGATACAGCCAAAAAATAATATTACTAGGGATTATGTCGGTGGACATTCTCCAGGTAAAAATGCATGTGATGTGGATAAGATCAATGTATATAGCCCGTAAATTAATCTTACAAAAATGGATATCTAAATCTCCGCCAACAATAACACAATGGTCTGAAGCGATTAATCTTAATCTTAAACGGGAGGAATTGGCATATAAACATAGGAGAAGTCCTAAAGCGTTTTTAAAAAATTGGTCTCGGTGGTTAGTCTCTAATTTAATTGAGTAATTAGCGGGATGCGCTGTGGAAATAGAGGATAGTTAACAATGAGATAAATTCCTGTAGGACAACGAAAGATGGAGGTACATATCATAGACCTAAACTAATTATATTATATTACATTACTAGAAAATGTACTGACATTAGATATAAGCAGGAGGGGAGAGATCAACAAGTTTTATATGTCGTGAAGCTATCAGTAACAGATAGGATATAACTTGGAAGATGCGCAAAGAAAAATAGTTTTATATATATACATAGAAGACTGTTTTTGCTTGTTTGTTGTTGAATGGAAATAAAAAAAAATATATAGATTAAAAAACAGGAGAACAGCATCACTAGGAATACTGTAACCATCAGAGTGAGCGCTGAGGCTTGACTGTGTTTGGAGTATCAATAAACAGTGTATTTTGGTAATGCGTTAGGCTGGTGTGTCCTTCCTTTGCTGTTTTCTAGTGCTGTATATAAAGGGATACCCTTAGTCCCAGGAGGGCTGCAAGGCATGTGAACACTGAAACCACCAACTTGAAGAGCAGAGAGTCTATCAGATTTCCATCACCACACTCGAACACAGGAGATTGAGTACACAAAGCTTTTGTATTGGATTGTAACAGTGTTGTCTCCCTTTATTATTTAAAGTTCTGCACAAACTGTTGGTACTATATAAATCCTGAATAATAGCACTAAACTTCACACTAACCCTCCCTGTAACCCTAACACTAAGAGGTTGATTAACTAAAACTGGAGTGCAAAATCTGGTGCAGCTGTGCCAATCAGCTTCTAACTAGAGTTGAGCGGACACCTGGATGTTCGGGTTCGGCGGATTTGGCCGAACTTCACGAAAAAGTTTGATTTTGGACCCAAACTTGACCCTGGACCCCAAACCCCATTGAAGTCAATGGTGACCCAAACATTTGGGCACAAATATGGCTTTAAAAAAGTCCTGGAAAGGGCTAGAGGGCTGCAAAGGGAAGCAAAATTGGGGTAAGAGTAGGACAAGTGCCCTGCAAACAAATGTGGATAGGGAAATAATTAAAATCACATAAAAAAATAAAAAATGGAGGAGGAGGTGGATGTGGAGTAGGAGCCTAGAGGTTGAGGAGGCGGTGACCGTGGCGGTGTAGGTAGAAGTAGCGGTGGAGGAGGAGGAGGTAGCCAACACTGTTTTATGTTTGTTTGGGTTTTTTTTCTAATTGGCGTAGCCCCCAAAATATTGAGACATATTTAAAAAAAAAGTATACTAATGCCTGTGTGAGGCCAGTCTAAATGGCTATTCTGCACAAGGTACAGACAAGTCTTGTGGGATCCATGCCTGGTTCATTTTAATAAACGTTAGCTTGTCCACGTTGGCTGCGGACAGGCGGCTGCGCTTGTCTGTGATAACGCCCCCTGCCGTGCTAAACACACGTTCAGACAATACACTGGCTGATGGGCAGGCCAGCACCTCCAAGACATAAAGGGCAAGCTCAGGCCATGTGCCCAATTTGGAGACCCAGAAGTTGAATGGGACAGACCTGTCAGTCAGTACGTGTAGGTGTGTGCACACATACTGTTCCACCATGTTGCTGAAATGCTGTCTCCTACGCTCTAAGCCTATCAGCTGGTGGTGCTGTTTGTTGTGGCGTGCTGCTGACAAAGCTTTTCCACATTTCGGCAATGCTAACCCTGCCTTCTGAGGTGCTGGCGGTGCCACAGCTGCGTTGGCGACCTCTTCCTCCTCCTCTGCCTTCACCTTGTGCTTCCACTGAGCCCCCCGTGTCATTTGGGAATGCCCTCAGCAGCGCGTCTACCAGCGTGCGCTTGTAGTCGCGCATCTTCCGATCACGCTCCAGTGAGGGAATTAAGGATGGCACATTGTCCTTTTAACAAGGATCCAGCATGGTGGCCACCCAGTAATCAGCACAAGTTACAATGTGGGCAACTCGGCTGTCGTTGAGCAGGCACTGCAGCATGCAGTCACTCATGTGTGCCAGGCTGCCCAGAGGCAAAGACAAGCTGTCCTCTGTGGGAGGTGTATCATCTGTGTCCTCCGTATCCCCCCAGCCACGCTCCAGTGATGCCCACGAGCTGTGTTGGGTGCTACCCTGCTGTGAACACAGTTCCTCCTCCTCCTCCTCATCATCATCCACATCCTCCTCATCCTCAAGAAATGTGCCCTGGCTTGAAAATTTTTTACTGGCCTATGCTGGTGCAGGAACCCACTCTCCGAGCCACTTGTGAATGACTGGCCTGATAACCGTGGAAATGACCCCTCTTCCTCCTCCTCCTGTGCCACATCCTCTTCCATCATCGCCCGAAGTGTTTTTTCAAGGAGACATAGAAGTGGGATAGTAACGCTGAGAACAGCGTCATCGGCACTGGCCATGTTGGTGGAGTACTCGAAACACCGCAATATGGTACACAGGTCTTGCATGGAGGTACGTTCTGGACACATGGTATAACGCCACAAAGCTCATGAGGTGGTTGTACCGGTCACGGCTACTGCGA
>BLSH010520269.1:245117-255889 GCA_018402905.1 Glandirana rugosa | reverse complement strand
TAGTAGAGTATGATCATATCCCTCTCCAAGGACGACGATCACACTCCCTGTCTAATCGCAATATTTTAGTAGAGTATGACAATATCCCTCTCCAAGAACGACGACCACACTCCCTGTCTAATGGCAATATTTTAGTAGAGTATGACCTCATCCTTCTCCAAGGACCGCCACGACACTCCCTGTCTAATAGCATGACTTTAGTAGAGTATGACCTCAATCGTCTCCAAGGTCCGCCACGACACTCCCTGTCTAATCGCAAGATTTTAGTAAAGTATGACCTCACTCCTCTCCAAGGTCCGTCACGACACTCCCTGTCTAATCGCAAGATTTTAGTAGAGTAAGACCTAACGCTAATCTGTCCCTCACAGCACTGCCTGGAACCTCTCCTCACTCCAGTATGAAATGATTTTAGAACGCTAATCTGTCCCTCACAGCACCGCCTGGAACCTCTGCTAACTCCAGTATGAGATGATTTCAGTACGATAATCTGTCCCTCACAGCACCGCCAGGAACCTCTTCCTACTCCAGTATGAGATGATTTTATAACGGTAATCTGTCCCTCACACCAGCAGCAAGAACCTCTCCCTATAACAGTATGAGATGATTTTATAACGCTAATCTGTCCCTCACACTAGCAGCAGGAACCTCTCCCTATACTAGTATGAGATGATTTTATAACGCTAATCTGTCCCTCACACCAGCAGCAGGAACCTCTCCCTATACTAGCATGAGATGGCTTTATAACGGTAATCTGTCGCTCACACCAGTAGAAGGAATATCTCCCTATACCAGTATGAGATGATTTTATAACGCTTATCTGTCCCTCACATCAGCAGCAGGAACCTCTCCCTATACCAGTATGAGATGATTTTATAACGCCAATCTGTCCCTTACACCAGCATCAGGAACCTCTCCCTATACTAGTATGAGATGATTTTATGACGCTAATCTATCCCTCACACCAGCGGCAGGAACCTCTCCCTATTCTAGTATGAGATAATTTTATAATGCTAATCTATTCCTCACACCAGCGGCAGGAACCTCTCCCTATACTAGTATGAAATTATTTTATAATGCTAATCTATCCCTCACACCAGCAACAGGAACCTCTCCCTATACTAGTATGAGATGATTTTATAACGCTAATCTATCCCTCACACCAGCGGCAGGAACCTCTCCCTATACCAGTATGAGATGATTTTATAACACTAATCTATCCCTCACATCAGCGGCAGGAACCTCTCCCTATACCAGTATGAGATGATTTTATAACACTAATCTATCCCTCACACCAGCGGCAGGAACCTCTCCCTATACCAGTATGAGATAATTTTATAACGGTAATCTGTCCCTCACAGCAGTGGCAGCATCCTCTCCCTACACTAGCCTGAGAGCATGTGACATGCAGCGCTACGTGACTCCAGCTCATATCGAGGCTAGGTAACATGATGTACTGGCCAATCACAGCCATGCCATTAGTAGGCATGGCTGTGATGGCTTCTAAGGGCAAATGAGTGAAATGCTTGTTGATTGGCTGCCCTGCAGCTATTCAAAAGGCGCGAAAAAATACCCAAACCCAGACTTTTTCTCAAATGTCCGGGTTCGAGACACGGACACCCTAAAGTCCGGTACGGACCTGAACTTTACAGCCCGAGTTCGCTCAACTCTACTTATAATTTCAGCTTGTTCAATTAAGCTTTGACAATGATACCTGATTGGTTTTCATGCAGATCTGCACCAGATTTTGCACTCTCCAATTTTAGTAAATCAACCCCCTAAGTCTCCTATAAGTAAGCCTAACCCCTTCCTTGCCTACTATACTTTCTCCTGCACTAAAGATTTACTTTTCTGGCTAATACATATTAGTGTTGAGCCCCCAGCTTACAAGAAGTGACAATATATCTGCATGGTACAACACATATAAAAGTGATATAATTGTTTTATGTTCATAACTTCATCACTGGTTGACTTCAAGGCTTTTTACAAAACAATAGGAAATAAATTAACAAATGCAACAGTTTCTCTTGCTTTGCAGTCAGCCTTGTACATTAGTCTCAATTCATGAACACCCAGAATGCATTAACTTCACATAAAATCATTCAAACATCTAATTTTAAATTTTTAATTTTTTGGTCGCCTGCAAAGGGTTGGGGAAACATTAAAAAGTCGCAAGCAGTTTTTTTAAATCAGCAACTCTGTTGAAATTTAGATTGCAATAGTTCTGTCTTCAATTTTCCAAGTGACATTACAGTTTGAAAAGGTTTACCTCTTTTGGCCTTTGAAATGTTTTTTTCTGATGTGCTGTGACAGTAATTAGTACATCTCTTACACTGCATACTAGTCATGGAAAGGAAGAGTATTACGGTATAATACTGTCACTGTGTTTGGGGGACAATCAGGGGGACCAGAAGCACTTCTCTTCTTTCATATTAGGTGTAGGAGAAACCTACTATTAGCAAAAAAAGTCCAAAAAACACAGGTCAACAGTGTTCTCTGCTGGACCAAGGGTTTATTATACAAATCAGAAACACAAGTCAATAAGACATCAAGGTGAAAGCCTTAAAACCTATTGCATTCTAGGTACTAACTCATAAAGTCCTTATTGGTTAGCATCTAGTGTGTGAAACATATCAAGGCTAAGAAATGTTTGAGTGTGTGACTAACTTGTCTTTGTTAGTCACATATCCACAGATCATATCACATTCTAGACATTTTACGAAAGTGAATGCTAAAGCATGGAAAGTAATTGTGTTAAAATGGTCTCAGTACCTGATAGTCTTAGCACACTGCTTTGTGTAAATTTCAAGGTGAAACGTAAAATATTTACTTAACTGGATAGGGATAGATGAAAGATTAGCGTTTGCATAATACAAAGGCGAAATATAGATGTCTGCATCTTTTCAGGGCCACGGACATAATAAGCAACAGCAGTGCATGTCACTGTTCCAGCTTCAATGAGAAAAGACTTGTGAGCACAAAGATGGAAGATAAGGCTCAGATCAAAAGGCGTCCCCAGCTTTTGCTTTGGTGTGTAAAAATTGCTTGGATGCAGCTCATACTCTTTTGATGAGTATTCAGCAGGGTTGTGCAGTATATAGCAAAGCAAAGTTTCATTAAAATAACAAGACGCCAGTCATCAAAAACATGTTTTTAAACACAGAACAAAAGCATCTTCAGCGATGATCAAAATTGCAACCCTCTCGCTGCCAAGACTGCATTTCTAAGTACCTGAGCTGGTTTTCTGTACGTAAGGACAATATTATACATTGTATATATTTAACTATAGGGATTAATAATATTTGGTCTAATTAAAAAGGATGTAAAGTGTATCTATGGTCAAAATATAAAATCATATATTTATTTCCACATTCATTCTTTAATTATTTCTGGCCAACTCCTAGTAAAGCCGTAGTAAACTCAGACAATGTTACCCCCAAATGAGCAATATGCAGTTTCATGGTGCTGTTTAGTAGCTATGCACCGCATACAGTATGCAAATAGATCGTTCTTACTTGATATAATGAACTTTTTCTGATCGCCTCTGCTTGTATGAAGCCGCTGCTATCATAACTGCTGTCTTCAGCGTCTCAGTAGTATTTGATTTCCGCCCTCACTCTTCCTCTGTGGCCATAATCCTACGCGCGTGCATTCCTTCCTGACGCCAAGACTCGTTTTAGTTTCAGACAGACAGGCTCTATCTTTGGCTCTGCACTCCAACCCCTGTGACATAGCGAGTCACATGGGGTTAAGGATCAGCTTCTCGACAGGGGAGTGTCGCGGGATCTCAGGGCTGACGTCAGCCAAAGGAAATGATGCAGCCCCGGCATGTACACAGCAATTTTCCGGCATGAAAAGCTTGCCGGAAAAATAAGACTAACGAATGTACTGGCGATGTCATTGGAAACAAAACAAAGGATGACACCAAAAGCAAACATGTAGGAAGCCATACACACAGCGCAAACAGGACATTATAAACAGCAAAAAGAACCGGCACACTGAAGTACGATATTCAATTAATTTATTCCATGCCCATAAAAATACAGCACACGCAGACGCGTTTCGGCTTGTAGCCTTGTTCACGTCTGTGAACAAGGCTACAAGCCGAAACGCGTCTGCGTGTGCTGTATTTTTATGGGCATGGAATAAATTCATTGGATATCGTACTTCAGTGTGCCGGTTCTTTTTGCTATTTATAATTTGAATTATCGGATGAGGAGGAACATCCTGAACCTGAGCACCTGACACAGGTGTTCATACTTTTATAATGAACTGAATTTCTTTGTGCTCTGGGTTTTGAGCGGTGCACCTTTGTGGTTTGCAAACAGGGCATTAGGTTGCAATGATTAATTTGACAGAAACTTGATTAAATGGGTTTACGACTGCTTTAATCTGAATGATCTTTAACCACTTAAACACCGCCCACTGCAGATGTACTGCAGCAAGGCGGCTCTATTGCGCGAATCACCATACGGCGCAATCGCGGTACAGAGAGGCAGAACAGGGATCTGCCTAGGTAAACAAGGCGGATCCCCGTTCTGATAGGGGAGTAGAGAGAGATCATCTGTTCCTAGTGATTAGGAATAGCGATCTCTCTGTGCTCCCAGTCAGTCCACTCCCCCTAAAGTTAGAAAGCACCTCCCTACGACACACTTAACCCTTTAATCACTCCTGGTGGTAACCCCTTCCCTGTAGTATCATTTATACAGTGATCAGTGCATTCTCATAGCACTGATCACTTTATTGTTGTCACTGGTCCCCAAAAACTGTCACTTAGGGTCAGATTTGTCCGCCGTAATGTCACAGTCCCGTGAAAAATCACAGATCGCCACCATTACCAGTAAAAACAATAAAAAAAAAAAAAGAAAAGTCCCTAAATCTATCCCCTATTTTGTAGACGCTATACCTTTTGCACAAAACAATCAATATACACTTATTGGGATTTTTTACAAAAAATATGTAGAAGAATACATATTGGCTTAAATTAATGAATACATTAGGTTTTTTATATTTTTTCTTATATTTTATTACAGCAAAAAGTAAATAATATTGTTTTTTTTTCAAAATTGTCGCTTTTTTTTGTTTATAGCGCAAAAAATTAAAACCACAGAGGTGATCAAATATCACCAAAAGAAAGCTCTATTTGTGGGAAAAAAGGTCATCAATTTTATTTGGGTACATCGTCGCACAACCGCACAATTGTTGGTCTAAGTAATGCAAAAAATGGCCTGGTCATTAACGGGGTAAATCCTTCTGGGGCTGAAGTGGTTAAAGCAGAGTTCCACCCAGAATTTTTTTTTTACATCATCCAAGTCCTTTGCCTATATAGATTACCTTTGAAGGAAAATATACTCACCCTAAGTCGCTTGTTGCTAGGTGGTCCCTGTATTCTGCCCCGTTTGGTCCTAGGCTCTTTCTCCTCACTTCCTGCTTTGCCTGGCCTCCTGGGAGATGTGACATTTCCTAGGAGACAGTGGTCTTCCCTGTACTGTCCCTGTTATTTACAGACAGGAAATGAAGTAATTTAAGTCAGACCGAGATCAAGGAGTGCATGATGGTTACCCACCATGCACTTCTTTCAGGAAGAGATGCCAGGAGACTACGGATGGGCTTCAGGTGCCCTCACCTAAAATGGAAAAGTCCAGCAGTGAGAGAAACAAAATTGTGAGTAACTTAAAAGCATTTTTAAACTAAAATCACATAAAAAAATCAAAAATGGAGGTGGATGTAGACCATGTAGAAGATGATTTTAGAACACTGCTATGGCTTCTCCCGCTAATTTATACTTTTCACACACAGTTTGAAGATGATTGTAGAACAGTGATATGGCTTCTCCCGGCTAATTTATAGTTTTCACACACAGTTTGAAGATGATTGTAGAACAGTAATATGGCTTCTCCCGCTAATTTATAGTTTTCACACACAGTTTGAAGATTATTGTAGAACAGTGATATGGCTTCTCCCGGCCAATTTAGACTTTTCACACACAGTTTGAAGATGGTCCACATCCACCTCCATTTTTGATTTTTTTATGTGATTTTAGTTTAAAAATGCTTTTAAGTTATTTCCCTGTCCCTATTTCTTTGTAGGGCACTTGTCCGACCCTTACCCCCCCCCCCCCATTTTCCTTCATTTTGCAGACCTCTAGGACTTTCCATGACTTACAGCCATTTTAGTGCCTAAAGGTTCGGGTCCCCATTGATTTCAATGGTGTTCGGGTCCGGGTCAAAGTTTGGGTCCTGTCCAGACCCGAGCCCGGACTTTGTCCCGAAGTTCGGCCGAACCAGCAGAACCCAAACTTCCAGAGGTTCGATCAACTCTAGTTATGAGTTGTGACTGACTTTTTGCATGAAATATCTTATAATATCTTTTTTTTCTCAGTGAAAATGCTGCTTCCTGTTTTCACATTCCAGTACTCTATGCTGACAAAAGGAAATTCTAAAAGTACTGGGTTTAACTCTGTTGCCTGTTGAACTACATTGTCCTAATTGGACTCTCTGCACACTTACTGTTTCTAGAAAATGGAAGTAAGACACTGTGGGGGTTATTTACTAAAACTGACGTGTGCAAAATCTGGTGCAACTCAGCATAGAAACCAAACATCTTCCAGGTTTTATAGTCAAAGCTTAATTGATCAAACTGATTGGCTACCATACACACCTTCACCAGATTCTGAGTGCACCAGTTTTAGTAAATCTCCCCCTGTGCATTCTGTAAACTGCAAATTATACAGCCCTGACTTCTGTACTGAACATTACACTCCTCATCAAAGCATTTATTTTATCAACAGTTGATACTTGTAGTCATTAATTATTTGAACAAAGCCCCCCCTTTGAGTAAGGCTCAGACAAGTCTTTCATCCATGTGTAAATGCTGTGACCAGAAAAGAATAATGGAAGAGTTTCACTTTCTAAACGTTATCCTTCTGTCTTGAGGTTTTTGTGTGAATTGAAACTCTTTCCATGAGCTGGAAGATGGATATTTGCATGTAAATTTTAGTATATATACTTGGAGTTTAATATCCTTATAGAGTGCACTCTCCACTCTCCTGCACTCCACCTGTGATAATTCGCCTTACAGTAGCCACTACCCTACTCTATCCATCTCTCTACACAACACATGAAATGACAGCCCCCTCCTGCATGTTGAGGTGTTTATATGAAACTAGTTCCTTTTTCAATTGATCCTTGCGGATTGGCTGTTGCGAATAGTAGTAAGCATTATTTTTGGGACAGAGGGGATACTAGAGAAAATGGGAAGCCTGCCAATGTTACAACAATTTCCCACTTGATAGCAAAATAGCAGAAATATTGGTAACTTCAATCACTCTTTATCCATGAGCATCCCTTTTAGTAAACTCTGATCCATCTCACTTAAACCTGATCAACATTAGTGACAGTCTCTTAAGATGTATTACCTGTTAATACATTGGGTTCCTTTGTGCTGATTTTTTTTTATTTATGTTTGTAGATAAAAGAGTACTGAGATCACTAATCACAATTACAGATCTGTATCTCATAATCAGGCCCAGTTATGAGGGTTCAAAGCTTTGCAAAAGCTGAATTATTATTTTAGGGTGCAACCTCCAGCCCCTAGTTTGATGGACTGGGGACCAGTAACTTTGCTCTAAATAGTTCATTTGAGTTTAAATTGAGGTTTAAAATTTCAAAAATTGTTCATATTTGTGGGGTCCATTTACTGACTGGTGTATCATTCAGAAATTTCCTCCAGCCCATGGAGAAGAAAAAAAACCTTGGTAATTTTGGCCTATTTCATTGATGTGATAAGGGTTTTTGTTCCCTCTTTGCCCATGTGCTAGGGGTGACAATCTGGCTCCACTCAGTATGCACAGCCCATGGCCTTTGATTTTTCTTTTAGGGGTTGTGGGGTGATGGGTGGAAGATGCCCTTTTTTGTGGGGTGGTGTCTTGGGTGGCAATCTATTTTGGTAGCCCCAGAGACCCCTTTTTTCTCCCCCTCTGGATTGGGTTCTTCCACTCCCAGAAACTGGAGCAGATATGGCTCCAAAGATGGCCACTGCAAGAGGTCACCATGGCCATTTCTGACCAGAGTGTACCTCAGGAAGCATGCGTCACGCGTGACGGGGGATCCACTGGAGGGAGCTTGCTTGCCTCCTGTAATTGAAGAACTTGAATGGAGACTATCTTTCAAGCCCAGTACATAGTGAGGTGAAGGGGGCTGGAACACCCTCTTTTAATCTATATGTTTGATCTATGTATATATGTCCTCCTGGGTGGGATGGCTGTGTCCGTGGCTTCCTTGTTTTGATGGTTTTGGCTGGCCATGCCGTGGAACCTACTGATATGCTGTTGAGGTTAATTTCCCTTTTTTTTTACGTTTTGGCACTTTGTACCTGTTAATGGTTGCTTGTTTTTTTTCTTTTTAATTTGTTTTTCTGTATCCATGCAGTGCTCCCATGGGATCACTGTGGCTGCCGGGCTCTCTTGTTTGCCTAACTACTGAACTGGGCCTCTCTGTGCACATACCATGTGGTTTTAGCCTCTTTTACACAAGCCACTGGTGCTTACAGTATATGACTGTGGTGTAATCTAAGCAATGTAAATGTAGTATGTATTTTTTACATCTCTGTAATCTGTAATTTCTACTGTCTTTGGGCAGGTATTGATATCACTTTGCTTATTTTGTTTTGTTCTTCTAAAAGGTCCAAGAAATAGCCCGTGAGGAAGAATGAGTTGGGCTTTGGGCTCAGTTGTTTCTGGGTTGTTAATGGCTTCATCCAGAATTTTCCCCCAGCCCCTGGAGAAGAAGAAAAACCTTGATAATCGTTATGTATTTTTAAATCCATCTTATTAAAAAAAACAAAAAAAGTTTTGCTTCCGTATTTGTTTTTGTAATTTTGTAATTTTTGTATTATCTTTTGATATCAAATCAATTAATAATAAGCCATTATTATTGTTTGATTTAACCAGTTGCCGACCGACATGACGGCGGCTGCGAGATTGCGTGAGCGTGTGTGCCGCCGGAGGAGCCAGGGAGCGGGTAGGGCAGAATCTATGTCCCCCGCAGTAACAAATGTAACTAATGTAAAGCGAATCCCCATTCTGTCAGTGGAGAAGGAATGTGATCTTAGACTCCCTGTGTATGGGAGCCAAGATCACTCTCCTCCCCCAGTTAGCCCAGCCCCCATACAGTTACCAACACATCCCAGGGAATACAGTTAACCCCTAAAGCACCCCCTAGTGTTAACCCCTTCCCTGCCAGTGACATTTATACAGTAATCAGTGCATTTTCATAGCACTGATCGCTGTATAAATGCCAATGGTCCCAAAAAGATGTCAAAATTGTCCAACAATTTGCCGCAATGGTTGCAGTCTTGCTAAAAATCGCAGATCGCTGCAATTACTAGTAAAAAAAAATAAAATAAATAAAAACCTCATAAGTTAATTCTCATCGTTCATAAACACAGCAACTTTTGCGCAAACCAATCAATATATGCCAATTGCTATTTTTGTCTTTACCAAAAATATGAGGAAGAATATATATCGGCCAAAACTGATGAATAAATTATTTTTTTTATATATATATTTTTATGTATTTTAGCAAAAAGTAGGAGATATTGGATTTTTTGCAAAATTGTTGCTGTTTTTTTGCTTATAGCGGTGATCAGAAATGACGCAGAGGTGATCAAATACCACCAAAAGAAAGCTCTATTTGTGGGGAAAAAAAGGACGACAATTTAGTTTGGGTAAAACATTGCACGGCTGCGCAATTGTCAGTTAAAGTGTTTAAAGTAGTCAAAAATCTGAATAAGACTGAGCTTATGTTATGCTTGTACTTACCCTTCAGATGAAAGTAACTGGTTTGGCTAAAGTGCTAGATGAAGTTGTGTGTGTTTTGGGAATTTCTATGTACTAATCTGTTGTTTTCAAGAGTACAGTTTGGTGACTAGAAATGTCAGGAGTATGGGTTTTCACAAGCCCATATACTGGGAGTGGTGGCCGGCAGCCTGCAAGTTTATGTGTTTATTCACTTATGTTAATTTATTTCCCAAAGTCTGGATAGGTGGGTTTTCTCTTCTGGCATTACTGGTAATTCATTTGGAGAATGCCAGCAATGTATTTTGCTTCAAATCCCTTTCCTTTTCTCCATGGCTGTGAAAGAATTATTTCAGCAACCTTTTCTTTGGCAGCTAGGTCTACATAGCACCAATATATCAATTTGCAGGAGTTGGGTTCTTAGGAGACTAATAGCTCAAAGCTTTGCTGATAAATAAGTTTGCAAATATATATATACTCTATACACACACATGCATGTATTTATTTATTTCAGGTACTTATATAGCGACGTCAATTTACGCAGCGCTTTACATATACATTGTACATTCAGTCCCTTCCCTCAAGGAGCTTACAATCTAAGGTCCCTAACTCACATTCATACATACATGCTAGGGCCAATTTAGACAGTATCCAATTAACCTACCAGCATGTCCTTGGACATATATATAGAGACACACATAGATGGCCCTGATTTACGATACCTCCCAAATCTACTCCAGCAGTGCCTTAAAATAACTCCCAGTTAAAGGCAATTACAACTTCAGCTCTCACCCACTCGAGTAAAGTAGCACACATGCAAGCTCTATTTGCCTGTGAAGATGCCTCTCAGGTTATGTGTTGATGTTGGCTGGGATTGAACTTGCAGTTGTATGCAAGTTCATTGCCCTAAAAAAAAAAAACAAAAAAAAAAATTTCCACCCCTCTCTCTAATTGTAACAGCCTTAGCCCCAGGGCACAT
>BLSH010520269.1:203920-214167 GCA_018402905.1 Glandirana rugosa | reverse complement strand
AGGAGACTTTACGTGAGTAGGATCTAAAGGTGTATATAAATGACGGTCGTGTTTGAGGTTTTTTTCCCCTCATTACTAGTGCCAATTTTTGTGGAGGCGTACCCCCCGCACCGGACTGCGGCTTCACTTACCTGCGTAGAGGTGTCTCGAGGTTCCTGAAGTGACGGATTAGGCGACGGTAGGCTTCCTAGGCCACTTCCCACTCTGACATATAGTAGGGGAGTGTAGTGGTGGTTGGTGTGGACGGCGGGCACGGGTTATAACGGGCCCCTTGTGGTTCGTCGAAGGTGTTTCCGAGGGACGGGCGGCAGGTGTGGTTGGTGGTGATGTGAGGGGATGATATACAGTCTCACCCTTCACCGGATCCTTCGGATGGCAGCGGATTAGGCAGTGAAGTCCTTGGAGCTCTGTGGAGATGCGTCCATTCACTTCGGCGTCAGGCCACGCCCCCCATGCGGAGGTGTTTTTAACCGTGATCATTACTCCCCTTTTTTTGGAGTTTGTGCTGGCAGTAAATATATGTGGAAATCTAGGATGAGTGCATTTCAGAGGATTTCTTTGGTGGAAATGCGTCTCCTGAATGCAGATCACATCACATTGTGATGCGAGAGCCTCTTTCCAGAGAAGGGATCGTTTGTAGGGGCTATTCAGCCCCTTGACATTAAGGGAAAGAATTTTTAAAGCCATAGCAGGTTGTATGGATTATGGGAGTAAGTATGGCTGTGCACATAGCAGCTTGGGAGATCACTTCTCTCCTATACATAGAAAAAACCTTCACATAGAGCAAAAGGAAAATAAAATTATGCAAGTTAACCATAGTATGTATATGTAGATTGGCACTGTCTCTTATGATGCCTGAGAAGGGTATGGGGGACAGGGGAGAGAGAGAGAGAGGAGAAGAGTTCAGAAGGAAAACAGTAAAGGAAAAGTGTGCGTACTTGGTACGCTTCTCAGTGGGAGGAAAGTGAAAAATCCCTGAGTACACCAGGGATATAACTAGTACAGTTAGTATTTGTAACATAGTGAGACGGGCCGCTAACACGGGGGCCAACAGTTACTAGAGAGTGTAGGATTCCTTTACCTGACCTGTGCTTTAAGGAGTTTATTTGTTTGTTACGTTGCGCCAGTCACTTTGTAGGTGGTTCGATCTGGGTCGGTTGGAGGTCTCGCTGGTCAGTGAGGGTTCAAAGCCCCAGTTTTGGAGCTGTTTTAGCCCTTGTTTCAGTTGAGTGATGGTGGTAGATTTCCCCAGGTGTGTCACAATTATTTTCGTGGGGAATCCCCACTTGTACATAACATTCCGTTCCTGCAAGGTTTTCGTGATGGGTGCCAATTCTCTTCGTTTTTGGGCTGTATATGCGGAGATATCGGAGTAGACAGATAAATGACTGTATGGTTCAGGAAATGTAGAGGCGTTCCTGGCTGCCCTTAGGATTTTTTCCTTGGTGGAGAAAAAATGGATGCGGAGCAGGACATCTCTGGGTTTGTCTGCTGCAATATGTGGCGGCTTGAAGATCCTGTGGGCTCTATCTATAATGAGCTCATGTGGAGTTAATGTGGGTACCAGGGTGCTGAACAGGGTTTGGAGGTATTGCGGAAGGTCCGGGGGGAGAATGGACTCTGGGACCCCTCTGATTTTAAGGTTGTTCCTTCTGGAACGGTCCTCGAGGTCCGCGAGTTTAGCCTGGACCTTTTGGAGCTCATTGGCTTGGTCTCTGTGAGCATCCACCATTTCATTGTATGCCTGGGTAAATTCCATTAGTTGTCTCTCCACTTTATCTGTGCGGTCTCCTAAGTCGTCTATTTGTATTTGGATTCTAGAAATAGATCTAGTGATGTCCTTTTGTATGCCTTTCTGCGGCATCAGTAACATCTGCTTCAGTGTGTGTTCTGATACAGCATTATCTGTGGCGGGAGCATTTGCAAGGGAGTCAGCCATTCCCTCTGTGTCCTCATCCTCCTCATCGCTGCCCCCCTCCCTCTCATTGCCCTGAGTGTGGATAAGTTTTTTCCTTGCTTACAAGGCTGTCTGGGGTGGAACTGTCCATCTGATCGGTCGCCTGGTCTTCTATGACTGAATGCGGCGGGGAAGCATGTGTTCGTTCGCCGAATCTTCGTTCAGAGCCATCTTGGGCTCCATGCGGCCTAGAGCTGCCGAAGAAATCAGTTAGGTGGCGGGGCTCGGGCGGCTTCGTGCCTTGTTTGCGGGACATCTCGATGGTATGCGGGGACCTTCAAAGCTGATTCTGGCTGTGTGACTGCACTGTGGCTTTCGTCAGGTTGGTATTACTGTCCCGTGTTAGCGGAGCTCTCTCTTCAGGCGGCCATACAGTAGCGAGGCCAGACTCCGCCCCTTAGGTTTACAAACATTTTAATGACCCTCTTCAAAATCTCATTCAGCCAGATCAAGCTGTCTTATAGACCAAAAAAGGAACAACCAGACATCAATGTTAAATCCTTAGGAACAGCTGACATATTCTCCATTGCATCAATAAATATACGCTCATAGAAAAACTCTGGCTTTTCTGTTTATTTTTCCCAGAGTTCAGTTTCTATAACACACGTGGTACCAACCCTGCACATCACAAGTGCATTGCCTGTGAATGAAAAAAGAGTCTTTATTAATTAAAAACAGTTCTCCAGTAAAGTTGAGCGGACACCTGGATGTTTGGGTTCGTCTGGTTCGGCCAAACTTCGCGGAAAAGTTCGGGTTCGGTACCGAACTTGACCCCGAACCCCATTGAAGTCAATGGTGACCCGAACTTTTGGGCACAAAAATGGTTGTAAAAAAGTCCAGGAAAGGGCTAGAGGGCTGCAAAAGGAAGCAAAATGGGGGTAAGAGTAGGACCAGTGCTCTACAAACAAATGTGGATAGGGAAATAACTTAAAATCACATAAAAAAAAATAAAAATGGGAGGAGGAGGTGGATGTGGAGTAGGAGCCTAGAGGTTGACCAGGGCGTGACCATGGCAGTGTAGGTGGAAGTGGCGGTGGAGGAGGAGGAGGAGGAGGAGGAGGTAGCCAACACTGTTATTTGTTCGTCTGTTTTTTTTTCTAATTGGGGTAGCCCCCAAAATATTGAGACATATTTAAAAAAAAGTATACCAATGGCTGTATGAGTCGGGTCTAAATGTCTATTCTGCACAAAGTACAGACAAGTCTTGTGGGATCCATGTCTGGTTCATTTTAATAAACGTTAGCTTGTCCCTGTTGGCTGTGCACAGGCGGCTGCGCTTGTCTGTGATAATGCCCCCTGCCGTGCTAAACACACGTTCAGACAATACACTGGCTGCAGGGCAGGCCAGCAACTCCAAGGCATAAAGGGCAAGCACAGGCCATGTGCCCAATTTGGAGACCCAGAAGTTGAATGGGGCAGACCCATCAGTCAGTACGTGTAGGCGTGTGCACACATACTGTTCCACCATGTTGCTGAAATGCTGCCTCCTGCTAAGGCGTTGATTATCAGCTGGTGGTGCGGTTTGTTGTGGCGTGCTGCTGACAAAGCTTTTCCACATTTTAGCCATGCTAACCCTGCCTTCTGAGGTGCTGGCGGTGCAACAGCTGCATTGGCGACCTCTTCCTCATCCTCTGCCTTCGCCTTGTGCTTCCACAGAGCCCCCTGTGCCATAGTCACACATCTTCCGATCACGCTCCACTGAGGGAATTAAGCACGGCATGTTGACTTTGTAATGGGGATCCAGCAGGGTGGCCACCCAGTAATCGGCACAAGTTAAAATATGGGCAACTAGGCTGTCGTTGAGCAGGCATTGCAGCATGTAGTCGCTCATGTGTGCCAGGCTGCCCAGAGGCAAAGACAAGCTATCCTCTGTGGGAGGTGTATCATCTGTGTCCTCCGTATCCCCCCAGCCATGCTCCAGTGATGCCCACGAGCTACGTTGGGTGCCACCCTGCTGGATCCCCATTACAAGGTCAACATGCCGTCCTTAATTCCCTCAGTGGAGCGTGATCGGAAGATGTGTGACCTCCTCCTTATCGTCATCGTCATCTCCATCATCCATCATCCATCTTCCATCTTCCTCGTCCTTCTCATCCTCCAGAACTGTGCCCTGGCTTGAACATTTTTTACCTGGCCTATGCTGGTGCAGGAACCCACCCTCCGAGCCACTTGTGAATGACTGGCCTGATAACCGCGGAAATTACCCCACTTCCTCCTCCTCTTCCTCCTGTGCCACATCCTCTTCCATCATCGCCCGAAGTGTTTTTTCAAGGAGACATAGAAGTGGGATAGTAACGCTGAAAACAGCGTCATCAGCACTGGCCATGTTGGTGGAGTACTTGAAACACCGCAATATGGTACACAGGTCTCGCATGGAGGCCCACTCATTGGTGGTGAAGTGGTGCTGTTCAGCAGAGCGACTGACCCATGTGTGCTGCAGCTGAAACTCCACTATTGCCTGCTGCTGCTCGCACAGTCTCTCCAGCATGTGCAAGGTGGAGTTCCACCTTGTGGGCATGTCGCATAGGAGGCGGTGAGCGGGAAGACCGAAGTTCTGCTGCAGCACAGACAGGCGGTCAGCACCAGGGTGAGAACACCAAAAGCATGCACAAACGACCCACACTTTCTGCAGTAGCTCTGACATATCCGGGTAGTTTTTTAGAAATTTCTGCACCACCAAATTCAGCACATGCGCCAGGCAAGGGATGTGCGTCAAACCGGCTAGGCCCAGAGCTGCTACGAGATTTCGCCCATTATCACACACCACCAGGCCGGGCTTGAGGCTCAGTGGCAACATCGGTCTGTTGTTCAATGATTGTCCACAGCTGCTGTGCAGTGTGGGGTTTATCCCCCAAACATATCCGTTTTAAAACAGCCTGCTGTTGTTTCCCCCTGGATGTATTAAAGTTGGTGGTGAAGGTGTTACGCTGAGCGGATGAGGAGGTGATAGCAGAGAAGGAGGAGGTAGCGCAGTAGGAGGAGGAGGCAACAGGAGGCAAAGACGAATGTCCTGCAATCCTCGGTGGTGGAAGGACATGCGCCAAACGGCTAGCCGCCTCAGGCCCACCCGCCACTACATTTGCCCAGTGTGCAGTTAGCCAGATATAGCGTCCCTGCCCGTGCTTACTGGTCCACGTATCAGTGGTTATGTGGACCTTGCCACAGATGGCGTTGCACAGTGAACACTTGATCAGGTCCCTGACTTGTTTGTGCAAAGACCAGGAATTTTTAAATGCTGGCATTCAGGGCCAGGGATCGTGGGTGGGTAGGGGGGAACTTCCTCTTTCTCTCCAGTGTTTGGGAGATGGAGAGCTGTAAGCTTCCATGAGACCGTGTGGAAATGATTGGGGACGGTGGCGGACATGGTGGCATTGCTTTCACATGCTCTGTTTGCTGGGTGGCAGGTGACACTGGCACTGTAGAGGTGGAGGAAGAGGACGAGGCAGCAGCAGAAGAGGAAGCAGGAGGAGGCCGAGACCTTTCTTGGATTTTGAGGTACTTATTCCACTGCAGCAAGTGCTTTGAATTTAGATGCTTGATTATGCAGGTTGTGCTCAGGTTTAGAACATTTATGCCTCGCTTAAGGCTCTCATTGCACAACGTGCAAACCACACGTGTCTTGTCGTCAGCACATTGTCTGAAAAACTGCAATGCCGGGGAACGCCTTTGAGCTGCCTTTGGTGTGCTAGGTCCCTGGGTGTGGTGGGTAGTAGCAGGCGTACTGTCTAGGGGATTCTCTCTCCACTTTTGCAACCTGCTTCCTCTTTTGCTGTGCTGGTGCCTCTGTGCGACCACCACCTCTTCCTCCAAACTGCACACTTCACTCGCATGACCCTCATTCCATGTGGGGTCTAGGACCTCATCATCATCCTCCTCCACATCATCTTCCACCCACCCTTCACCACTGCCCTCCTTGTCAGTTTGCACACTGTGCAAAGCTGCAGCAGTTTGCACCTGTGTTTCGTCATCATCAGAGATGTGCTGCGCTTGTGTTTCCATGTCCTCATCCTGCAACAGAAGTAGTTGGGCATCGCTGCACTCAATGTCTTCCACTTCTGGGGCAGGGCTATGTGGATGGCCCACGGAAAGCACACTAGGAGAGTCATCAAAAAGCATAAGAGAATGTTGCATGACTTGGGGCTCAGACTGCTTGACTGATTTACTGAGCTTTCATCAAGGGACCGGGTGGCAGACAATGTGAAGGAACTGGAGACATTGTCAGCCACCCAATCTACTATCCCCTGTACTTGTTCTGGCCTCACCATTCGTTAAGCGGCATTCGGGCCTACCATATAACATTGAAGGTTCTGTCGGCTACTCGCACCTGAAGAAGGTGTTTCACTTGTGCGTGTAGTTGCCACAAATCGACCACGTCCTCTCCTTGCAACAGGAACTTCACCAACACCAGCAGCATCAGCAGCACCACGACCACTTCCCTTATTTGATGCTCTCCTAATTCTGGCCGCAAATGTACTATTTAGGACTAAATATTAATACAAAAAAAAGAATAATAAATTATTTTTTTTTGGAAAACAACAACGTAGACGCACTTTTTATTTTTGTGCAAGAAATGCACCGCTCACACCAACAGCAGGAACCTCTCCCTCTATCAGTATGCAATGATTTTAGAACAATAATCTGTTCCTCACGGGAGCAGCAGGAACCTCTCCCTCTAGCAGTATGCAATGATTTAGAAAAATAATCTGTCCCTCACAGCACCAGCAGGAACCTCTCCCTCTAGCAGTATGTGATGATTTTAGAACAATAGTATTTCCCTTACAGCACCAGCAGGAACCTCTACCTATAGAACTAGGAGATGATTTAAGAACAATAATCTGTCCCTCAAAGCACGAGCAGGAACCTCCCTCTAGCAGTATGTGATGATTTGAGAACAATAAACTGTCCCTCGCAGCAACAGCAGGAATCTCTCCCTCTAGCAGTATGTGATGATTAGAGAACAATAATCTGTCCCTCACAGCACCAGCAGGAACCTCTCCCTATAAAAACTAGGAGATGATTTTAGAACAATAATCTGTCCCTCACAGGATCAGCAGGAACCTCTCCTTCTAGTAGTATGTGATGATTTTAGAACAATAATCTGTCCCTCACAGCACCAGCAGGAACCTCTCCCTATAGAACTAGGAGATGATTTTAGAACAATAATCTGTCCCTTACAGCACCAGCAGGAACCTCTCCCTATAGCAGTAGTAGATGATTTTAGAACAATAATCTGTCCCTCACAGCACCAGCAGGAACCTCTCCCTCTAGCAGTATGTGATAATTTTAGAACAATAATCTGTCCCTTACAGCACCAGCAGGAACCTCTCCCTATAGAACTAGGAGATGATTTTAAACAATAATCTGTCCCTCACAGCACCAGCAGGAACCTCTCCCTATAGCAGTAGGAGATGATTTTAGAACAATAATCTGTACATCACAGCACCAGCAAGAACCTCTCATTATAGAATTAGGAAATGATTTTAGAACAATAATCTGTCCCTCACAGCACCAGCAGAAACCTCTCCCTCTAGCAGTATGTGATGATTTTAGAACAATAATCTGTCCCGTACAGCACCAGCAGGAACCTCTCCCTATAGAACTAGGAGATGATTTTAGAATAATAATCTGTCCCTTACAGCACCAGCAGGAACCTCTCCCTCTAGCAGCACGTGATGATTTTAGAACAAAAATCTGTCCCTTACAACACCAGCAGGAACCTCTCCCTATAGAACTATGAGATGATTTTAAAACAATAATCTGTCTCTCACAGCACCAGCAGGAACCTCTCCATATAGAACTAGGAGATGATTTTAGAACAATAATTTGTCCCTCACAGCACCAGCAAGAACCTCTCCCTGTAGAATTAGGAGATGATTTTAGAACAATAATCTGTAAATCACAGCACCAGCAGGAACCTCTCCCTATAGCAGTAGGAGATGATTTTAGAACAATAATCTGTCCCTCACAGCACCAGCAGGAACCTCTCCCTCTAGCAGTATGTGATGATTTTAGAACAATAATCTGTCCCTTACAGCACCAGCAGGAACCTCTCCCTATAGAACTAGAAGATGATTTTAGAATAATAATCTGTCCATTACAGCACCAGCAGTAACCTCTCCCTCTAACAGCACGTGATGATTTTAGAACAAAAATCTGTCCCTTAACACCAGCAGGAACCTCTTCCTATAGAACTATGAGATGATTTTAAAACAATAATCTGTCACTCACAGCACCAGCAGGAACCTCTCCATATAGAACTAGGAGATGATTTTAGAACAATAATCTGTCCCTTACAGCACCAGCAGGAACCTCTCCATATAGAACTAGGAGATGATTTTAGAATAATAATCTGTCCCTCAAAGCACGATCAGTAACCTCCCTCTAGCAGTATGTGATGATTTCAGAACAATAAACTGTCCCTCACAGCACCAGCAGGAACCTCTCCCTCTAGCAGTATGTGATGATTTGGGAACAATAATCTGTCCCTCACAGCACCAGCAGGAACCTCTCCCTATAGAACTAGGAGATGATTTTAGAACAAAAATCTGCCCCTCACAGCACCAGCAGGAACCTCTCCCTATAGCACTAGGAGATGATTTTAGAACAATATTCTGTCCCTTACAGCACCAGCAGGAACCTCTCCCTATAGCAGTAGGAGATGATTTTAGAACAATAATCTGTTCCTCACAGCACCAGCAGCTACCTCTCCCTCTAGCAGTATGTGATGATTTTAGAACAATAATCTGTCCCTTACAGCACCAGCAGGAACCTCTCCCTCTAGCAGCACGTGATGATTTTAGAACAAAAATCTGTCCCTTACAACACCAGCAGGAACCTCTCCCTATAGAACTATGAGATGATTTTAAAACAATAATCTGTCCCTTACAGCACCAGCAGGAACCTCTCCCTATAGAACTAGGAGATGATTTTAGAATAATAATCTGTCCCTTAAAGCACGAGCAGGAACCTCACTCTAGCAGTATGTGATGATTTGAGAACAATAAACTGTCCCTCACAGCACCAGCAGGAACCTCTCCCTCTAGCAGTATGTGATAATTTGAGAACAAAAATCTGTCCCTCACAGTACGAGCATGAACCTCTCCCTATAGAACTAGGAGATGATTTTAGAACAATAATCTGTCCCTTACAGCACCAGCAGGAACATCTCCCTATAGCAGTAGGAGATGATTTTAGAACAATAATCTTTCCCTTACAGCACCAGCAGAAACCTCTCCCTATAGAACTAGGAGATGATTTTAGAATAATAATCTTTTCCTTACAGAACCAGCAGGAACCTCTCCCTCTAGCAGCACATGATGATTTTAGAACAAAAATCTGTCCCTTACAACACCAGCAGGAACCTCTCCCTATAGAACTATGAGATGATTTTAAAACAATAATCTGTCACTCACAGCACCAGCAGGAACCTCTCCATATAGAACTAGGAGATGATTTTAGAACAATAATCTGTCCCTGACAGCACCAGCAGGAACCTCTCCCTATAGAACTAGGAGATGATTTTAGAATAATAATCTGTCCCTCAAAGCACGAGCAGGAACCTCCCTCTAGCAATATGTGATGATTTGAGAACAATAAACTGTCCCTCACAGCACCAGCAGGAACCTCTCCCTCTAGCAGTATGTGATGATTTGAGAACAATAATCTGTCCCTCACAGCACCAGCAAGAACCTCTCCCTATAGAACTAGGAGATGATTTTAGAACAAAAATCTGTCCCTCACAGCACCAGCAGGAACCTCTCCCTATAGCACTAGGAGATGATTTTAGAACAATAATCTGTCCCTTACAGCACCAGCAAGAACCTCTCCCTATAGCAGTAGGAGATGATTTTAGAACAATAATCTGTCCCTCACAGCACCAGCAGGAACCTCTCCCTCTAGCAGTATGTGATGATTTTAGAACAATAATCTGTCCCTTACAGCACCAGCAGGAACCTCTCCCTATAAAACTAGGAGATGATTTTAAAAGAATAATCTGTCCCTTACAGCACCAGCAGGAAACTCTCCCTCTAGCAGCACGTGATGATTTTAGAACAAAAATCTGTCCTTTACAACACCAGCAGGAACCTCTCCCTATAAAACTATGAGATGATTTTAAAACAATAATCTGTCCCTCACAGCACCAGCAGGCACCTCTCCCTCTAGCAGTATGTGATGATTTGAGAACAATAATCTGTCCCTCACAGCACCAGCAGGAACCTCTCCCTCTAGCAGTATGTGATGATTTGAGAACAATAATCTGTCCCTCACAGCACCAGCAGGAACCTCCTCC
>BLSH010520269.1:122690-134263 GCA_018402905.1 Glandirana rugosa | reverse complement strand
AACCCTTGGCTGCTCATACATACTCAGTTACTGTTACTGTTTTTGCTACTTCCTCTGTTCATGACTATGTTTATTATGGTTTGCAATGACAGAAAGGGCCTAACCCTCAATGCCTTCATATATTTTTCTACTGTTACCAACCCATTGCGGGCACTCCTTGTGGGGCAGGGCTGTTTGACTCTCCCCTCCCCTATTCTAAGCCAAACATTAGAATGCCAGACTTTGACACAGAAGCCAACATCTCCTGCAACGGTGCAGGCCTTGCACAAATACACAAACTTGGCAAAGTTAACAACCATGAGTGGAAGTAAGTGTATCGCGCTTAGGATTGAAATTGCTCAGCTGCTGCCCTCCAGAATTCCCTCCCGTGGGTGGGATTAGTTCAGTATTGTTATGTTTGGGTATGGCGCTGCCTGAGCTTTGGGTACAAAGTAAGTAAAAAATGTATATATCAGTGACCACCTAGCCGAGCAACCATTGGTCCATACGTCGCTTCCGGTCCCGGGACAGCGTGCGGAAGCCGTTTGTTTTCCCCACTGCAGGAAGCCGGTTGGGCTTCCTCCCAGTGAGTGTGTGCACGCCGGCACCAGGAGGGTGACTGGCTAGGACCGAGACTCCTTTCACATACCTACTCCCTTTCTCCCATATCAAGGGTTCCTAACATAGAAGAATAATGGACTGTCACCTTTGAGCACTTTGCACTTTAATTGTATATATAACTGGCTATAAGCTGATACCTGCTAAGGATCTGGATAAGGATTGAAAAACTTTGATTAACATTTTACATTACACATAACAAAAGGATTTTGCAACAGTGAATTTTTTACCTGGTTTATGAACACAATTGACTTTGACCTTCTGGAAATACTAGCACATGCACACTAGCACATTACTCGGACTTTGCACATTTATATATTTATGTTTATTTACTTCTATGTTTTTTAATGATTATACTAGGATCTGTTGTTTATGTGTATAAATCATCATTTGGGGCATATTGCAATACGAGTTAACCCATATAACTGAGGAATTTAACACGTAAATCTGAGGCACTACTTATAGAACATACACATTGCCACAAGAGCACGCCTGCACTTTACACGTAAACACGGGAAAGAACACTGCCCACACCAGAGGCAAATTTTGGAACTAGCACATCATACTAGCACATTGCACTGATATATACATTTTTTACTTACTTTGTACCCAAAGCTCAGGCAGCGCCATACCCAAACATAACAATACTGAACTAATCCCACCCACGGGAGGGAATTCTGGAGGGCAGCAGCTGAGCAATTTCAATCCTAAGCGCGATACACTTACTTCCACTCATGGTTGTTAACTTTGCCAAGTTTGTGTATTTGTGCAAGGCCTGCACCGTTGCAGGAGATGTTGGCTTCTGTGTCAAAGTCTGGCATTCTAATGTTTGGCTTAGAATAGGGGAGGGGAGAGTCAAACAGCCCTGCCCCACAAGGAGTGCCCGCAATGGGTTGGTAACAGTAGAAAAATATATGAAGGCATTGAGGGTTAGGCCCTTTCTGTCATTGCAAACCATAATAAACATAGTCATGAACAGAGGAAGTAGCAAAAACAGTAACAGTAACTGAGTATGTATGAGCAGCCAAGGGTTGCTGCGTTAAGAACAAAATCCCCTACATGTAGTGAAGCATGTGTATATATATCAATGGGGGGGATTGGATATTCTGGGGACTGCATGTTGGGGAGCAAGCGTGGGGGTAGTAGAGCTGAGGAGGTATCTGGTTTGAGGCAGGTTGTATCAGGAACACCTGGTTGGAAAAGGTTTTGCCTCCCGCTTGTCAGTCTTATGATGAGATAGTGCTTTGGGGGTGCAGGTCATGATCCTCTAAAGCATGGAAGTGTAGTAGAGGTGAGGGTGGGTTACCTGTAACTTGCGGGATGAGGCATAAGGAGTACCTTGACAGGGGTAGTGCAGTCCAGGATTCATATCCAGGCAGGATGAGGGACAGTGTTCACGTAGAGATTGCGACTTGGGATTGTGGTTCCATCATTGTTCGTGAGAATCTGCGGATAGAAAGCAAAAGAAAAAGGGGCGAGGAGAACGAGAGAAGACAAAAAGGGAGAGGAACAAGGGAGAAATAGATGAGACATATGTAGCTGGAGTCTTGTAGCTTGTCTTTGTCCTTCAAGTCCGCAGTTTCATGTGGATTTGGCGGGTGCCTCAGGGGGGTGAACTTTAGAATTGAGGTTGATATGGTGGTTCCGGGGTATTGAGGTGGTAGGGAGGATGTGGTGGATATGGCATCCGCCCTTGTGATCAGTCTTGTCTAGGTCTTCTGTGTGCCGGTGAGGAAGTAGGACTGTTGATTGCAGTGCATCTGACAGCCGAGGAGCTGGTGTTTCTTGGGGATGTGGATCTCCGGCGTCTGATATGGAAATCGTCGCGGATGGCATCCGTGGATGTCGTTCTCCTCAGGTCACTTGGTTGGGTGCAGTTGTACCAGTCTGGGAGGTCGAGGTGTGGAAGATTAAATGTTTTGCAGAATGAGGGCATTTCTTCCCTGAAGCGAATCGTTGCTGAGCGGTTCTGGAAGGAAGCTGACAGGCAAAAGGGAAACTTCCAGCGGTATTGAATGCCCTTTTCGCGCAGGAGATCTAGAAGCGGGCGTAGTATTCTCCTGTTTTGTAGTGTAGTAGGGGATAAGTCTTGGAAGAGCTTTATTTCCCTGCCGTGGTATAGCAGGGATTGGCGGTCTCTCGCTCTGCGGAGGATTTCTTCTTTTATTTTAAAGTTGACGAGGCAGCATATCACGTCTCATGGGGGGGTCCATATCTCGTCTCCTGGGTTTTAGGGCTCTGTGTACGCGTTCAATTTCGATTGGCGTTTCAGGTGGTCTACCCAGCAAGTCGTTAAATATGGTGGTAGTGGCATGTGCGATTTGGGTGTGTTCGGTCGTCTCGGGTATACCTCTAATCCGTATATTATGTCTGCGTCCGCGGTTCTCTAAATCCTCCAGATGTCTTTGCATGTCTCTTAGCTGGGTATTTTGGGAATGTGCAGACTCTTGAAGTTGCTGTATTGCTGAGTTATGTATAGCTGTTGTTTCCTCCATGTCATCCATCCTGGTGTTCATTGTCTGTATGTCTCTTCTGAGATTTGAGATGGCGGAGGTCAAAGCAGTGGTCAGCAATGCTTTAATGTCTTCTGCCACTGACCTGAGATCATCCATAGCCAGTGGCCTTGCTCTAGCTGACTCCTGGTGTTGTGAGCTGCTTTGCTGCCTTCCTGGTGGGCTCAGGCTGGAGGATCGCGCTGCGGCCTGGTAGGCCCGATCCGGAGCCGGGGACTCGCGTGATTGGGAGCGGAAGAGCTCCGGGATGCTGCGGCCTGTACGGGCGTTCGTTCGCCGGGGGGAGCGCGATCAAGCTGGGGAGGGTTCCCTGGAGGATTTGCCCATTTTTGGGCGGCGGATGGCTCGTTTCTAGGGTGTAGTGGTCCCGGTGATTAGGAGCTCTGTGTTCAGGCATCCATTCCGTTCCCACGCCAAGCCACGCCCCCAAAATACATTCTTCTACTCCTCCCAAGTATGGCAATACCATATATGTGAGACTTTTACACAGCGTGGCCACATACAGAGGCCCAACATTCAGGGGGCACGTCAGGTGTACTAGGGACATAAAATTACAAATCAAATTTCCTTACTACCTATGGTGAGGCACAGTAGGGCACTGACAAGCACTGTAGTTGCACTGATGTGGCATGGATGAGCACTGATGTGGCATGGATGAGCACGGATGAGGCATGGATGTGACATGAATGACCACAGATGAGGCACGGATGAGGCCAGATGAGGCACAAATGAGGCATGGATTAGGCACGGATGAGCACTGATGTGGCACAGATAAGCATGGATGAAGCATGGATGTGGCATGAATGACCACGGATGAGGCACAGATGAGACATGGATGTGGCATGAATGACCACGGATGAGGCACGGGTGAGGCATGTCAATGAGGCCAGATGAGGCATGGATGAGACATGGATGTGGCGTGGATTATCCACGGATTAGGCACGGATGAGCACTGATGTGTCACAAATGAGCACAGATGAGGCATTGATGTGGCACGGATGAGGCATGGATGTGGTATGGATGAGGCATGGATGAGCACTGATGTGGCATGGATGGGCATGGTTGAGGCACAGATTGGCATGAATGAGGTACGGATGAGGCATGTATGAGGCACAGATGGGCATGAATGAGGCACAGATAATGCATGGATGGGCACGGATGAACCACAGATGGGTGTGAATGAGGCACAGATGGACAAGGATGAGGCATAGATGGGCTTGAATGAGGCACACATGAGGCATGGATGAGGCACAGATGGGCATGAATGAGGCATGGATGAGGCACAGATGGGCATGAATGTGGCACAAATGAGCATGGAGGAGGCAAGGAAGAGGCACAGATGGGCATGAATGAAACACAGATGAGACAGGGAAGTGGCACAGATGGGCATGGATGAGGCACATATGGGCATGAATGAGGCACAAATGGGCATGGATGATGCACAGATGGGCATGAATGAGGCACATATGAGGCATGGATGAGACACAGATGGGCATGAACGAGGTATGGATGAGGTACAGATGGGCATGAATGAGGCATGGATGAGGCATGAATGAGCCACAGATGGTAATAATTGAGGGACATATGGGCATGCATGAGGCACAGATGGACATGAATGTGACACATATGGGCATGAATGAGAGACAGATGGACATGGATGAGGCATAGATGGGCATGAATGAGGCACAGAAGGACATGAATGAGGTACATATGGGCATGAATGATGGCACAGATGGGCATGAATGAGGCACTGATGGGCATGAAAGAGACACGGGTGAGTAGGGCTGCAGTCTCCCTCCTTTCCTCGCACGCTGAATTGGGCATGCGCTGGTTTATTGACAAGTGATCGCTCCACCATTGGGCGGAGCGATCACGTGGTAAAAGGGCCACTGTCATTGGCCCTTTTCCACGATCTGTGATGTGTTGGGTCTGGAGGACCCAACGGTCATGGACATTCCCGGGTGCACGCCCCAGGGGGCGCACAGGAAGCTTGATTCTGGGAGGACATCATTGTACGCCCTCCCAGAATAAGCTGATCGTGCTGTAGCCATCATTTGCCTATGGCCCGGTCGACAAGTGGTTAACCAAGTTACTTTGTTCGCTAAGTTATATTTTTTTGTTGATAGCACACAGCTGTGAAAAAGAGTCGATATTCCTGGAGGCATCTGTACCATGGAATGTGATTTGGCCTTGCTGGAAGTGAAGATACTCTAAGGCCCCTTTCACACGGCCATGTCCGTTTGCGGACTCTGCTTTGCTCAGCAGGGATTGATCCGCTGATCCCTGCTGAGCAGACGGATGACAGATCTGTCTCCGCTCTCTGTGCAGAGATAGTCCTGTCAGTGCCCCGCTCTCCGCTATGGAGATCGGATGAAAATGGATCCGCCTGTCCATTTTCATCCGATTTGCTTGAAACCGATTCTCCAGATGGATGGAAAATAGGGTTTCCATCCGTCTGAATTTCACTGACAGGATCAGGTCGGAGAGCGGCAAATGTCAGCGGACATGTCTCCGCTGGCATCCGCCGCTCCATAAGGCTGCATGGAGCATCCGTTCAGCTCTGGCTGAAAAAAGGACAGGTAACCAAAGGAGGTAACCAAAGGCAAGGGGTCAGTCGGACCAGCTCCCGTGCCTGCATCCCCCTTCTACTTTCCCAGCTGGTCTGACTGACCCCTTGCCTTTGGTTACCTCCGTCTGAAAATAGTAGATGCTATCCTGTGGATTAAATCCTTTTTGAGCCTGTGACGCAAAACAAGTACACCATTCAGCTGCAGCATTGATTTATTTATCTTGCCAGCAACAGCATTTGCTCCCACGATATGTAAACCAGCGACTCCAGTGCTGTAGGAGAATATACACCCTGATATGATCCTGGAAAGTGGGAGCTGACTACTAGGAGGTGCTTGGTGCCGCTGCTGGATCAATCATTTTGACAATACACAGCCATTAGTAGGCACGGCTGTGATGGCTTCTAGGGAAAATCATGCTTGTTGATTGGCTGCCCTGCAGCTATTCAACATGCGTGATCAAATACCCGAACCCAGAACTCAAACCCATACTTTTTTTTAAATGTCCAGATTCGGGTCCGGGTCACGGACACCCCAAAGTTCGGTACGAACCCGAACTTTACAGTTCAGGTTCGCTCAACTCTATTTATGACCTTTGTGATGAGGGTCCACCGCAGGGGGTAGGAGGCAGTGTGTTTGGTGTTGATGGCGGCTTCATACCTTCTTTTCCCCTTTGGATCACCGGAACACTTATGATCATGTCTTTCTAAAGTTTGATATACTTTGAACATTTCCAGATTTGAAGACATCTTATATTTATTAGCTCTGCACCAAATGTCTTTTAACCTGGACGGAACGCCCATGTGAAAGGGGCCTTCATGTAAAAAGGGAATCCCATTACAATATTTGTGCTGGTCAGAACTAAAGAAGATACAATTTGGGTGTACTTGTGTTAGATTATTGCAAAATGAGCAGACAGTAGGGTTGATTTACTAAAACTGGAGAGTGCAAAATCTGGTGCAGCTCTGCATAGAAATCAATCAGTTTCCAGGTTTTGTTATCAAAGCTTAATTGAACAAGCTGAAGTTATAAGCTGATTGACTACCATGCACAGCTGCAGTAGATTTTGCACTCTCCAATTTTATTAAATCCACTCCAAGGGTCAAGGCAAAGTGAATAGAATTCTAGGGTGTATCACAGGAGGGATCACCAGTAGGAGGAAGTCAGTCCTGATTCCCCTATATAAATCTCTAGTTAATACTTAATATAATACTTCACTTGGAATACAGAGCTCCATTTACAGAACCAGATCGCATGTGGTATGTAAATGTCAGGACTCATTTTCCATAAATACAGCATATGATCCTGTAACTGTCAATTCACTATACCATTTTGCGTTATTTACCGCAAAGCGATCATAACACTTTAAAACTCAGTTCACACATGAAACTAATTAAATAAATGCAGGTAGTAATTAAATAGTGGTCCAGGCAAGCGGTAATGATGGAAGTGATGAGTTTGGTCATCAAAGGGTGCCTAATCACAATCTAATGAGCATTTGGCTATTATAACTTTATTTGCCAGCTGGAAATTGCATTGCCCTAATGTAGCTATTTCAGGACAATTTGTTGGTGTTTCAGGCCATTCTAAGGAGGGCGAGGAGAAGGAGGGTGGTTGTCATTCGTCCACGTTCCTGTAAGCAGGGCACATTGCTGGATTATTTCCCTGAAGCAAAAGTGGTCTCTAAATTTTGTCTATCTATGGACCTCATTATGCTTCTCTTTGGGGAATTGAGACCTTTTCTGCAGTCCCCCACACTGTGTAGTCATGCCATACCACTGTCAGGAAAAGTCTCACCTGCTGGTGGCGCTGTGGCTCCTGAATCCATCGGCTGCAGTTCCAGTGTCCACCAGTGGGTGTCAGTAAAGGGCTCACCTGCTGGTGGCACAGTGGATCCTGGATCCATGGGCTGCAGTTCCAGTGTCCACCAGCAGGTGTCTCTCAGCAACCAGAAGCTCATGAGTCATCACCTGATGCTCGTTGCAGGAAGGATATTTAAACCCTGTCTGTCATGTGCCGATTGCCTTGGTGTTTTGGTCTCCATGTGCCCCTGACCTGTGTATCCTGTATTCGTTCCTGGACCCCTGTCTTGCAGACTGATTCCTTCCCACCTGCTCTCTCCGTCATCTGTTCCCTGTTCCTGCCATGTCTTGCTCCCAGCTCCCTCTGATTGATCTCCTGTGCATGACCCTGGCTCGGATACATTTATGGTTTGGCATTTCCCTATCTACTGTATATATTTAGTTTAGGCAGTTGTTCTTTGTGTGTCACTATTTGGTTATTTGGCTTGTCTTACACAGTTTGGAGTGTTGGAGGTGCGTTTACATCTTTGTTCACTTCTCTTTTAAATAAATTATATTATTTTACACTACTTGTGCCTTGCATTCTCTGTTGCAGTTCACACATCTCTGGTCACACCATTTACTGACATAACACCAATGCCAGTCCTGACTAGAAGTGACTGCACAGGGAAGCCATTTTGGCGTTGCTGTTGTTGGTGGCAAGATGCATCCAAAGGAGGTTGTATACTTTTCCTTGCTGGTGACAGAGGAGAAAGAGTATTGCCTCCAGATACTGAAGGAGTGGGCCAGAGATCAGCTGTTAGAATGATCTGGGTAGTATTGGTTGTTGGTGATGTTCAGCCATTAATTCAAGTCTATGCAGTTGGCTTTGTCCAGTACTCCTAAAGGCAGTGATGACTTTCTTCTCCCCTTCAGCATGGCTCAGATAGAATCACTGGTGTGGTTATTGGAGGATGACTCCACTTACTTTTTTGAATATTTTTCAACATGCTCTCAACAGGTGCTAGGGGAGTGTCTTAACGCAGTGCAGTCTCTTGTCAGACAGGCAGCATGCAAACTGGATTTTGTTCAGCCATTGCTACAGGTTTGGTCAGATATGTTGCATTCAGCCCCAGTCAATTTGCACCAACCCATTCCTGCTGTTAGACACCTGCCTTCTCAAATATCTCTCTCTCCATCATCCACAACAGCCACAGTTGCAGCCCAGTATACCCTGCTACCAACTATGTGTCAGTACCCTGTTTCCACTTGCTGAACCTACCCTGCCTTTAACCCATTGACAAATACCTCTCCTCTATTGCCTACAGCAACCCCACAGAAATCTTCCTTAGCAGCTGCTCCCTCTTTTTCACTGTCCCTCAGCTTTTTGCTTCCATCAGCTGCACCCCCTGCTTGCAGCCCTGCGTCCACATGAAGAACCTTGGTGACTAAACCCAAAAAGAAACTGAAGTTTTTCTCAGCTTGCACAATCCTGCCACTATCCAAATCTGCCTCTACACCAGCCGATCTGTTCCAGTCTGCCTCCACACCAGCCGATCAGCTCCAGCCTACCTCCACACCAACCTATCTTCTCCAGCCTGCCAATCCGGTAACCGTGGACCAACCTGATGACCCGGGGCCTGCTGATCCAGTGCTCGCTGATCCAGTACCCAATAACCCAGTGCTTGCTGATCCAGTGCCTGATGTCCCGGTGCCCGCTGATCCAATGCCCGATGACCTGGTGCCCGCTGATCCAGTGCTCACTGATCCAGTGCCTGATGACCCAGTGCCAGCTGATCCAGTGCCTGATTATCCAGTTCTTGTTGCACAGTCTGATTATCCAGTTCCCGATGCCCTGCCTGGTGGTTCCATTTCTGATGCCCTGCCTGGTGATCCCATTCCTGATGCCCTGCATATTGGTCCCTGGTGCCTGCTGTTTTGGTTCCTGCTGCCATGCCTGCTGTTCCAACACCCGCTGACCAGCCTGCTGTTCTGGTGCCCGCTGCTGGGCTTGCTGCCCAGCCTACTGTTCTGATACCCGCTGCCCAGCCTGCTGTTCTGGTACCTGTTGTCATGGCTGATGCCCAGCCTGATGTTCTGGTGCCTGCTGCTGAGCCTGCTGCCCAGCCTGCTGTTCCAGTGCCGGCTGCCCAGCCTGCTGATCTGGTGCCCGCTGTCCAGCCTGCTGATCCGGTGCCTGCTGTCCAGCCTGCTGATCCAATGTCTGCTTTCCGGCCTGTTGTTCTAGTGCCCGCTGTCCAGCCTGCTGATCCGGTGCCTGCTGTCCAGCCTGCTGATCCCGTGCCCGCTGCCCAGTCTGTTGATCTGGTGCTTGCTTTCCAGCCTTCTGATCCGGTGCCTGTTGTCGAGTCTGATGTGCCTCTGCCCAGCCTGATGTGCCTCTGCTTGCAGCCCAGCCTGATATGCATCTGCTTGCTGCCAAGCCGGATGTGCATCTGCTCGCTGCCAAGCCTGATGTGCTTCTGCCCGCTGCCCAGCCTGATGTGCCTCTGCTTATCTTCTCCCTACCACACAGCCAGGTTCTTCTGACTATATGCCAGCTGCTCAGTTAGATTATTGTGCAAGGGCTAAGTGTCCACCTGCTATTGGGTCTGAAGGAGCAGAACCCTCACGTGCCTTATATGGGTTACCTGCTTAGCCTAAGATTCAGTTGACATTTGCCTCGGTCGAGTCCCTCTGGCAGTGTGTTGCTCCTATGGCACCCAAGCCTGGTGGTCCGGACATACCCTTGGTAACTAATGGCTGCATTTGCCTTCATGGCCCTGGTCATGGTAAGCTCCTAGGGAATGGCAGAATATGATCTGTGCCTTGCCATGACCTGGGAGCGACTGTCACAGCTCCGGGTGTAATAGGAGACCCGGGTTGGGTAACCAGTGCCTCATAAAGACCTAGTTGGCTTTTGATGTGCAGAGCAAGTCCTGTAAACCAGGAAAGCTATTTAGTTATCACAAGACACATTGGTGTCTGTATTCCGGTATTGTCATGTGACCCCAGGGCTAAGTTTGAAGATAATCTGTGAGACCCCAGCGTTGGGGTATCTGCTGTTTTAAAGGGACTTGAGGTTTCAAATTCTGTATGTCTCAGGGAATCTGGCCAGCAGGACACCCTGCCAGTCGGTTGACTCCAACAGTGGGATACCCAGCCAGTTACCTGACCTAGTTGGGCGGACACTTTACCTATCGATGGATCTTGGCAGTAGGGCATCTTGCTTGGAACTCGGCACTTGTTCAGCTTACAAGAAACTTCTTCTGTGGACTTATGTAACAACAGACTGTTTTTTATGGACTGGTTCAGCTACTGTTGTTTGGAGAGTTCAGAAGCCGCTCCTTAGGGGGGGTACTGTCAGGTCTCACCTGTCTCACCTGCTGGTGGCGCTGTGGCTCCCGGATCCATGGGCTGCAGTTCCAGTGTCCACCAGCGGGTGTCAGTAAAGGGCTCACCTGCTTGTGGCACTCTGGCTCCTGGATCCATAGGCTGCAGTTCCAGTGTCCACCAGCAGGTGTCTCCCAGCAACCAGAAGCTCATGAGTAGAGTTGAGCGAACCCGAACTGTAAAGTTTGGGTTCGTACCGAACTTTCGGGTGTCCGTGTCCTGAATCCGAACCCGAACGTTTGAGAAAAACGTTCGGGTTCTGGGTTCTGATATCTTATCACGCATGTTGAATAGCTGGTTTTTCCTAGAAGCCATCACAGCCATGCCTACTAATGGCATGGCTGTGATTGGCCAGTGCATCATGTGACCCAGCCTCTATATGAGGCTGGAGTCACAGTGCTGCATGTCACATGCTCTCAGGTTAGTGTAGGGAGAGGATGTTGCCGGCGCTGTGAGGGACAGATTTTGAGGGACAGATTGCAGTAATAATAACTAGGTAGAGATTACTACTACTGCTTTGAGGGACAGATTGTAGATCTATAACATCTCATCCTGCATTACAGAAAGATCTGATTACAGAAAGTTTTAGACAGGGAGTGTCGCGGCCGTTGTAGGAGAGGGATGTGATTGGACTCTCGTACACTGTACGTCGTGACACTGAGGTCGGAGTATATCTCCGACCCAGTGTACTACGTGACCGGTTAGTGTCGGTACGGTAATCA
>BLSH010520269.1:14019-32993 GCA_018402905.1 Glandirana rugosa | reverse complement strand
AATACACTGATCAGTGCTGCAGCACTAATTGAAATAAGGTTTCGATCAGCAAGCTGGTTCATGAGCAGTCAATCAGTAGATCGACTGCTCTCAAAGAGGACCAGCCATAGATGGATCGACTGAGATGGTTTGATCAGTAGATCATCTGCAGTAGATCGACTGCTCTTTAACAGGACTGACCAATGGCGTTGCAATGGGGGTGACACCAGGGGCTGGGACTAGGTGGGGGTGGGAGGGGCTCCATTCTTGGGAGCAGTGTGCTTGTGTGGTGGGAAGCGCCAGTGGGCCGCTACAGTGTCGGCAATCAGTAGCATGGAGCATTTGCCCACATCTCCTGCAGGGTGTCACCGGGTCTCCAGAGCAGCGATTGCCGACACTTTAGCAGCCATTATCTGTCCCAGCTGGCTGCATGTTTATAGCAGTGTCAGAGCATCAAGGGAAGTTACCTGCAGGTTCCTCCCCTGTTCTGGCGTGTCTACTGACAAGGCAAGAGGAGGAACCTGGGAAGGAGATCTCCTGGTGCTGAGGTCACGGTAACTGGTAACCAGTAAGTCTGTGCTGGGGGCAGGAATCTGAGGAGTTGTGCAAGAAGGGGCAGTGGCGACCCATCCATAGGGGACGCATGGGCGCCATCCCCCCCATCCATGATCTACATGCAGGGCACCGGATGCATGGACTCCAATGGGGGGGTGTTTTTTTAAGCATGTAATTAGAGCCAGAGGCTTTAATAGGCCTCAAAATAGGGGGGGGCTTGGAGTGCAGAGCAGTGCACCCTAAGCCCACCCAGTTGTGTGACAATAGCGAATGAATATTCGCTATTGGGCCGCTACAGTGTCGGCAATCAGTAGCATGGAGCATTTGCCCACATCTCCTGCAGGGTGTCCCCGGGTCTCCAGAGCCGCTACAGTGTCGCCAATCAGTAGCATGGAGCATTTGCCCACATCTCCTGCAGGGTGTCCCCGGGTCTCCAGAGCAGTGATTGCCGACACTTTAGCAGCCGTTATCTGTCCCAGCTGGCTGCATGTTTATAGCAGTGTCAGAGCATCAAGGGAAGTTCCCTGCAGGTTCCTTCCCTGTTCTGGCGTGTCTACTGACAAGGCAAGAGGCGGAACCTGGGAAGGAGATCTTCTGGTGCTGAGGTCACGGTAACTGGTAACCGGTAAGTCTGTGCTGGGGGCAGGAATCTGAGGAGTTGTGCAAGAAGGGGCAGTGGCGACCCATCCATAGGGGACGCATGGGCGCCATCAATTCCAATGGGGGGGGTGTTTTTTTAAGCACGTAATTAGAGCCCAGAGGCTTTAACAGGCCTCAAAATAGGGTGGGCTTGAAGTACAGAGCACTGCGCCCTAAGCCCACCCAGTTGTGTGACAATAGCGAATGAGCGGGGGGATGGGGGAAGGAGAAAGAGGAATTGTGCTGGGAGGGGTATATGGGTGTTAGGGTCACTCTGCACATACTGTAGTTCTTTAAATGATGGGGGAGGGGGGGTGACACCATGTTTTACTGCACCAGGTGACACCAACACTAGTGACGCCACTGGGACTGACCATAGATGGATCGGATTTTGGCCAGTCCCTGGTGAACAGGTCCAATTTCAATCTATCTATAGCCAGGTAAAGAGACATTAAAGTACATTGTGTAGTTCCAGGAGAAAGAACATTACATTCTACAAGAACATTACCACTTACTGTAGTGGCAGTTTTAATACTCATGACCCGGGTAAACCTTATGCGTATTGCCCCTTAAACTCTCAACACTTTAAATAAAGACAAAGCACACCGTATGGAGAAAATTGTCCGTTTATTTTAACAAACCAATCAACACATTAAAAACACAAACCAGTACATGTTTTAAGCAGGTAGGAATCCCAGGAGGCCCCATGTCACCAATCTCGTATGTATTTTGTACCGCCCATTTTACCCAGCCGCACTACGCCGGCTCAGGTACCTTCCTTCTCCAGTTACTCTGTGTAACTGGCCATTCCACTGAGGACTCCATACCTACGATGGATCCTTCTGAACCTGACCAACTTGACCGGCCTCCTGAGACCCCAACCGCCACCGCTCATGGGCGTAAAGCCTTACGCCAGTGAGCCCCTCCATGCACGCAGTGCTCGGTGCATCCCATCCTGGAACCCAAGGCTCCACAGGTCAATGCCCACGGCATTGAGGTGCACTCCGTCCCCCCGAAGATACCGCCAAGTATCCACCTCCAAATCGGTGTGCCTTACCACCAGGCCGCCATTGCGTGCCTCAAATCGGCCAACCTCCTTATTAACCTTTACCCGTGCCTTATTAATCTTTGCCACTGACCTGGCGAAACGCCAAGAGGTGCGGCCGACTATGTCTGACCAAACGACCACTGTCCTTGGAAAGTCCGCTTGGAGACGCAAAAAATTAAACTTGATATCGCTTATCAAGTGACGCATCGATCGGACACCCAAATCGTTCCCCCCCACGTGTAAAACGAATACATTCGGGGCCCTGTCCAACGCGGAGAACCTCCTAAACTCCGGCAAAACCGGCACCACAGCAAGCCAGGTACCCCAATCCATCTCACTAGTGCTCTCGATAATCCTAGCTGGCCCCCCAAAAAACATACGAATGTCCGAGCACCCACACCAAGGCTGGTTCATCATCTGTAAAAGAACAACAACATAAAATAACAAACAACCGACCCACATCTCTAAAACACCAATGCTACATAGCCTGATCCCCGATAATGAGCTGCGGGCGTACATCGAGCCTAAATCGATCGGACTCCCACCTGCCGATGCGTCTCACCACTGAGTCATCCAAACCCCACCTGGCTACATCCGTAGCAGCCACGATGCAGAAGGAGTGTGACGAGAAGTCAGACGGAGGAAAACCTTCCGCCCCCATGCAGCGCCGGAAAACTGCGGTAAACTGAAAGACCGACAATGGTTTACCGTCAGCATGAATCAGAAAAGCACCGCCTACACCCGGGCGAAGGCGCATATACTCCGCCACCACCGCCACTGGGCAAACAGCGGAACCGTGAACAGGGAAGAGGCGTACCCACGAACCCCTACCCATCTGGTCCGTCTTGGAACGCCGTATCCGAGTCCTGACAGAGGCCCCATTGCACGTAACGTCCTCAACCCGAAGGCCTCTGTGTTCGGCAGTACTCCGGCTAACCAGCTCCCGCACCCGAAAGGCCCCAAAGAAGGCCAGGCAAAAGGCCGCGCAGAAGAGCAGCGCCTCGTAAGACGAGGAGCAAACTTCCTTGACCCTGTCCCCCAAGCGTTGAAGGACCGCAAAAGTAACGGGCCGCCGGCCGTCAGGCCTACTGCGGCCCTTCCTGTACCCCTTCAAGGCCTGGCGGACCGGAAACCCCTTCGTACAATCCCGGACCCCCGCAAGCTTACACCAAAAAGCCACCCCAGCCATTTTCCGGTTCAAAGATGACACCGACACACCCTGAGAAAAATTCCTGCCAATGAAGTATAACAAGACCGATTCCGCCTCCCTGCTGCCTATGCCCACTCCCGTCTCCTGTAACAGCTCAGTCCACTCCTTCCAAGCCCTTGAATAAGCCAACCAGGTGCCCTCACTCACCGGCCTCTGGATCAAGCCCGCGGTGACTCCAAGGCAATCCGCCAAAGCCCCTCCGGACAGGGTGTCCTGTGTTGCTCCGCTCCCGGTGCCAACTCCCGAAACCTGTCCAGCTGAAAGCGAGACAAGGCATCCGCCACTTCATTAGTGATCCCTGGTAGATGAACCATATATAAAAACACATTAGCATGCAAGCAGCGCAACGCCAGATGGCGAAGTAATCGCACTACCGGCGGCGACGCGGCCGACAAGCGATTGATGACTTGTACCACCCCCAGGTTATCACAGTGAAGCCTCACCTTCTTGTTGCTAAAAACGGGACCCCAAACCTCCATGACCACCAGAACCGGGAATAGTTCCAAGAGTACCAGGTTCTTACAGAACCCGGCCTCCCGCCATGACAGCGGCCAGGGCTCCGTGCTCCACTTACCTTACAGAAAGGCACCGTATCCACATGACCACGCCGCGTCCGTATACAGCTCCAAGTCGAAGCTGCTGACCGGGCCTTCTTGCCACAATGACCGACCGTTAAAATTCTGTAAAAACATGTCCCACACCTGCAAATCCGCCCTAAGCTCACCAGTCAACGTCACAAAGTGAGGAGGAGAGGAAACGCCTGTGGTCGCCGACAGAAAATTCTCCCCACTGGAAGTATTCTACAGGCAAAATTGAGCTTCCCCAACAACGACTGTAGAACCCATAATTGAATGGTATGCCGCCCTAAAGCCCCCCGTATGTCCTGCCGCAATGCTAACTTCTCCCCCGGCAACCGGCATTCCATGGCCAAGGAATCAATCTCAATCCCAAGGAACGTAATCAACGGGGACGGGCCCTCGGTTTTATCAGCTGCTAAGGGAATCCCGAAGCGCTCCACGACGTTCTGCAGCGTGGCCAAGAAAACCCCACACAACTTGTGTTCCAGAGGGCCTATGCACAGGAAGTCATCCAAGTAATGGATAACCGAGCTAACTCCCGCTACCTCACGGACCACCCATTCTACAAATGAGCTAAATCGCTCGAACAAGGCACAAGAAATGGAACAGCCCATAGGGAGACAAGGATCCACATAAAATTGCTCCATCCACCTGCACCCCAACAAATGAAAACAGTCCGGGTGGACCGGAAGGAGTCGGAAAGCAGCCTCGATGTCTGACTTCGCCATGAGCGAGCCCCGACCGTATCGACGCACCCATCTGATCGCCGCATCAAAAGAGGTGTACGACACCGCACACGCCTCCGGATCAATGGCGTCATTGACCGAGCCCCCTTTCGGAAACTACAGGTGAAGTATGAGGCGAAACTTACCCGGCTCCTTTTTGGGGACTACACCCAGGGGGGAAACCACCAAGTTGCTGAGGGGGGGTTCCTGAAGGGGCCCGCCATCCGACCCAACTCCACCTCCCTGGCCAGCTTCCCCGACACCAACTTTGGGTGAAGACGTGCGGACCGCAAGTTGTCGGCAAACAGGGGGAACACCGACAACAAGCATGGGATAACAAAACCCTCCGTGAAACCGACTTCCAACAACCGGGCCGCCCGGTCCGGGTACCTATTTGGGAAGGGGCGCAGCATTTGAACGTTCACTGGTGTCCTCCCCTTTTCCCGCAGTATCGACGGCACGTCCCTTACCTTGTCTAACACAACGGGAGAGGGGGTGTGCACCGCTGCATCCGGAGCACTCGTGTCGAAATCGACAACTGCCCCCGAAACGGCAGCCCCCTTCGTTAAACTGCCAACACATCCCCTTAACGACCGGCTGCCCTGGGGTTCCCGAACCGCCGCCCCCCCCCCGAAAAAACTGGGAAGGCCCTCCCTTCGTGGGCGTCATCAACTTCATCCAAAGACCAATGTCTTTGTGATCCCATCGCATCGACGGTCGCAAAGCCTTCCGCTGCCGGAACTGCTCGTCATAACGCAACCACGCCAAGCCCCCGTAAACCCTGTGGGCCTCACTAATGGCATCCAGGTAGCAAAACAGGGGTGAACAGCACTCCGGCTGTCTCTCCCCTATGACGCTGGCCAGTATGGCAAAGGCTTGAAGCCAATTGGCGAACATCTGCGGAATAAAACGGGAACGCCTGCGTTCCTCGTCTTCACGGCGAGACTCATCCGACCGTACCCGGTCCAGATTAAACCGTTCCAAGGGGAGCAGGGAAAATATGTCAACATACTCACCTTGCCATATCCTCTCCCGCACTACCTGCTTCAGGTGAGCCCCCAGGGGGCCTTCGAAGCATACATATACCTCACCCCTCGCGGAGTTGGATATGCCCGCCTCCACCACCGGCGTGTCCGCCCCTCCTGGGGCGGGGACCGGGGGCATCCGTCCGCACTCAGCAGGCCCCGCATCCGAGGAGCCAACCGCCCCTGCGGAAGGCGTCACCCAGGCGTCCACCGGCAAACCAGCCCGCCGACCCAGGGCCTGTAAGCCCGAAACCAACCCCCCTAGCCCGGGTGCTGCCCCAGACCCAGCGGGCCCGACTGCCGCTGAGTGCGGGATAGGCCCGGGCGACCTAGCTGCTAGAGCCCTCCTATCAAGACCAAGTAGCTGACAAAGGTTATCACATAAGACAGAGAAAGATGTAGGTATACACTCACCAGGCTGCCCAGGCGGGACGCCCGCAGCCGCTGCTCCGGATTCCACCGCTGCCAACCCATCCGCCTCCACATCCTCCGAGATGGATCTCTCGCCTTGAGAGCGCGGTGACGTTCTCCTCTGGTGCCGATGGTCGCTGTCCCCGGGGGAGCCAGGCCGCTGCTCAGCCCCGCCTCTCACCGAAGGCCTCCTCCCGCGTCCCGACTTCCTCCTCTTCTTGTTAACTTCGCGCCTGGACTTCTCCTCCGCGCCGGCCACACTGTGCGTGCACCGGGCCTGGGTGCCTGCCGCTCCCACCTACTGGCAGGCACCCCTGACTCCACTCCTTCGCCGGGTTAGCCCCCCGGCCGGGACCTCGCCATGCAGGGCAACCGCAGACAGCATGCTCCCACGTGGACCAGGCGGGGCGGTGACCTGGACAACACCCGGCCCCGCCTGGCAGAGCCGCGCCTGTGTCGGGGATTTCTCTCAGGGGACTGGCCAGCCGCCGGCGGAGCAGGCCGTGCCGATCCGCCTGGAGGGTCCGAGTCCGGGCTCCCAGCGTGGCGCCTCGCTCTCGGGGAAGCGGTCGGGGCGGTACCGCTCAGGCGGCCGAGACCACCTAGCGCGTGCCGGCGCCCGCTCCCCGCCCTCGTCCAGGTCCACACCGATCTCTGCCATCCTTTCTTGCAGCCAGCCGGCGCCGCGATGCGGCCGCATGGAGCTGGCGAAGCAAGGCCTCGATCTCCGCCATGTGGTGCCTCAGGCCTGTTCCGCAGCAGACACGAGCGGGTCTCCATCCTTAATTCGTTCCTGCTCCCGCTCTGCTGGTCTTCGGACCGCCCCGCCTTAAAAACCCCTGCCCGCCCCTTTGCAATGCCTACCTTCCCCCTGACTAGCTTAACCCCTTTGTATCTGCCCAGGGCACCCTGTTATTAAGTCCCTGCGCCTATTTTTTTTTTGCTTCGGGCCTGTCTTGTTATACTGTAATATATAAGAATGGTTACATTAGCTGAGGTCCTGCCTAATGGCAGATTTAATGCTCACATTATACTGTAATATATAAGAATGGTTACATTCGCTGAGTCCTCAATGCCTTCTATCAGTTTTGTAGCCCTCTTCAGCACTTTTTCGAGGTCCTCAACATCTTTTTGTGAACTGGTGCCAAAAAGTGAACTGCATATTCCAGATATAGTCTTATCAATGCAATTAATTACCGTATTTATCAGCATATAACACGCACAACCACATAACACGCACCCTAATTTTAAGAGGAAAGTTTCAGGAAGAAACTTTCCACAGACCCCCTGCACAGTACACAGACCCCCTGTGTTCCCAGGAGACTCCCACAGTATACAGCCTCCCACAGTACATGGCCTCCGCACTCCCAGGAGATCCCCACACTCCCAGGAGACCCCCACAGTACACAGACCCTCACAGTACATAGCTCCCCCACACTCCCAGGAGACCCCCACAGTACACAGCCCCCACACTCCCAAGAGACCCCCACAGTACACAGACTCCCAAGACACCCCCACAATACACAGACCCCCACACTTCCAGGAGACCCCCACAGTACATAGCCCTCCACAGTACACAGCCCCCCACAGTACACAGCCCCCACACTCCCAGGAGACCCCCACAGTACACAACCCCCACACTCCTGGAGACCCCCAGTCTCCTGGGACATCGCTGCCCGCATACTTTAAAGTTAAGAAAAATAAATCACTGTCAACCCCTCCTCCTGTGTCACTGTCATTGTAAATAGAAGCTTTTAAATACCTCATTAACGGCATTATTGCATTCTACCCGGTAAGGTGACTGCTCTCCTCTGATGATCGTCACGTGACTGCTCTCCTCCTCCAGTATAAAGTTACACTCGGAGGAGGAGAGCGGCCAGAAATAAGGTGTTAATGAGATATTTAGAAGCTTCAATTTACAATGACAGTGACACGGTAGGAGGTGTATGAGGGGGTGCTGGCAGTGATTTTATTCTTAAATTTAAATAGTATGTTGGCAGCGCTCTCCCAGGGCTAAGAGGTGGGGTGGCTGGCTTGACACCCCCCAATGTTTGGGACCCAGGGCGGACCGTCTGATCCCCGCCCCCTGTTGGTAAAAAAATATATCAGCATAAAAACACACAGGCACTGTTTTCCCTCAATTTTCAGGGCAAAAAAATGTGTGTTATATGCCAATAAATACGGTATGTCTCTCTCTCTGCAGTCTTCTATTATTATTAATATTATTATACAGGATTTATATAACACCAACAGTTTGTGTTGCACTTTACAAAATGAAAGCAAACAGTACAGTTGTAATACAATGCAATACAAGAAGAATCAGAGGGCCCTGTTCATTAGAGCTTACAACCTAATAGGGAGGGTCAAGTTCTACAAAAAGTAATAACTGTGGGGGATGAGCTGATTCAGAAAATAAGTTTAGTTGTTAGATGAAAGCAGGATAGGCTTCTCTAAAGAGATGGGTTTTTAGGCATTGCATAAAGGTGGATAGAGTAGAAGATCATCGGACAGATTGGGGTAAAGAGTTCCCGAGGATGAGAGAGGCTCCGGAGTAGTCCTGGAGGCAAGCATGGGGGGAGGTAATGAGTGATCTAGAGAGCAGGGGGTTGTGGATGATTTTGTGATTGTTACCTCTTTTGATACAATAAAAGAAAGTAGTTTGCTTTCTTTAGAAACTGCAGATTGTAATTGCATGCTATTAATAAGTCTAGAATGTCCGGACCCTTTTTGGCCATTGACTTCCTCAGTTGTACTCCCACTAGAATGTATGATGCATGCATTTTTTTTAGTGTAGCGTCCCCATAGTAATAGGTGCGTTTTGCAGTGAGTTTTTGCTAGGAGAGGCAAAATTCAGTCAGGCCTGTAGGTGCAGGCCTGAGTGTTTTGATCTGGGCTTGGGGAGTGGCTCAGGTAGGACTGGGGCAGTCCAACAGATGGTGTCACTAAACCCTCCTACCCTCTTCTGGAAAGCTCTGGAACTTTCCAGAGTGAGGGGTAGGGCAAGAGGTGTCATTATCTGGAGTGTCATGGAAAGCTCTGACCAATCCCCAATCTGGATTGATAGGGAACAGGCCTTCTCATATACTCAGGGCTGGGTCAGTCTGGGAGGAGTTGTTGGAGGTGGAAGACTGAAGATGTAGCAAGAGGTGCTGCGGAGGCCTCTACTCGGGAGGAAGCCCCCAGTCTGGGGGGGGGGGTGATCTTGAGGCCTGGAGGTTCGGGTGCAGCCAGGAGGGGAGGTGATTCCTGGAGTTGCAAAAGGGAACAGGAGAGCAGCAGCGGTACTACTGAGAGACTTTAAAGTGTTTCACTGGAGTCGAAGAGTGAAAGACCCTGGGTTCTGGAGGAGAAGTGCTGGAGCAAGCTGGGAGAGGAATAGTGGACAGTCTGTGGAAGCCTTGGGAGCCAATCAGGGAAGGAGTGTCACTGTGAGGAAAAGCAGGTCAGTGGGACCTGGTAGAGGAATGGGCTGGGAGTTGTAGTCCATCAAAGGCCCGGCTGGTACCAATGTACTAAGCTACATATTCAGGGGCCCGTGATTCCTGACCTCTAATGGGTGGTTCTGCTGACACAGTGTAGGCCTTACCATGTGCTAGCCACGGTGAAGCGAAAGGAGTAGAGAAGCTTGATAAATTTCCTTTCAAGCTGGAAACCAAGTGATGTGCTGGAGAGAAGTGAATAGTCTCCAAGTAGAGTGCTGGAGAGAGAGAGCGAGTTGTAGGAGAAACGGTCAGCAAGCTAAGTGCTGGAGAGTTGTGAGGAGTAACAGTCAGCAGAAGGATAGTCTGCAGTGCAAGTGTGCATATACAGGACTGTATATGGAAGTCGTGTACAATAATTTCTGGGGCATCCCACAGTCACCCCTTTTCCCCATCCAAGTTATTTTCCCTAAATAGAACAACAAAAACAAGAGCCGGCCTGGTCAGGGTATACGGATGTGTGGTGAGATATGGTGGGATTGAGGGCAGCTATCAGGTGAACCACAACTAATGCTACTCCCAAGGGAGCACATGGCTACATTAGCATAACTTTACATTTACATGACGTGACCGCTCTCCTCCTCCAATCTAAAGCTACACTTGGAGGAGGAGGAGGAGAGCGGCCGGAAATAAGGTGTTAATGAGATATTAAGAAGCTTCAGTTTACAATGACAGTGACACAGGAGGAGGCAGTGTATGGAAGGGGGCTGGCAGTAATTTTATTCTTAACTTTAAAGTATGTTGGCAGAGCTGTCCCAGGGTCAGGAGAGGCAGGGCAGCCAGCCTGACACACCCCAATGTGTGGGACCCAGGGCAGACCCCCCCCATGTTGGTAAAAAATATATCGGCATATAACACGTAGGCACTGTTTGCCCTCTATTTTCAGGACAAAAAAGTGCATGTTATACGCCAATAAATACGATATGGCTCTCTCGCTCTCTCTGCAGTCTAAGACGTCATAAGATGTAGCACCCTTAAGTTACACTACTATTACCATTTTAAGGCACTAGACACCTTATTAGAGCAGCAATGTCTAGCATTTATTAATTATTCATCTTATTATTTATTCAATATTCAATCACATATTTTTCTTCATTTATACAACCACACACTTTCCCACACACTGACAAATATATAATACCAGAAGAGCAGGGATATTAATTAAGACCACACCTATTTTCATGTAACCATTGTTAGTACACCCAGGATTCAAAATCGGCTGCAATTTTCATTTCCATGTGTAGCGAAGGGCCCGTTTAGCTGCCCACTATTTCTGAGGTTTTGCAAAGCGGCCGCTGTAAATACACAGGCTCTTTTAGTAGGGAGAGATGTGCCTGTTAGCCCCCCCCCGTTTTGCAGACTGAACGCAATGTAAGCTGTGTAAAGAGACACAGGAGGATTGGATTACACTGTTTCCCTGGTATGCTTCTATGTGCATAAGGAGAAACAGCAGCCAATGAAGGAGGCTTTTACAAGCAGCAGGACCAGATGGATTCCCGGGAGCCGCAAAGGACTCTGGAATATGAAGTTCCTTGAGAGAGCTGCTCCATTGACTTTTAAAGGCACAGGACTACAAATCCCAGAGGGCTCTTCAAAAGCAGAGGGTTTGCTAAGGACTCCATTTTGGTAGGCTGGGGAGTTCCCCATGAGGGAGAGAAGGAGACAGATGTGACCTGAGAGGCTGCTGTTAACCACACAGGGGAATCATCCAGCCACGGTTCCAGAGGTCAGTGTGCTGATCCTGCCACAGCTCCGGGGGTCAGACAGTGATGGACATCCTATCTGAGAGGGATCCCAGGGGACATCCCCAGGCCTTCCTGAGGACGTGGGTCGATCCGGTTACAAGGTGACCAGTCGGGCCGGTTGGGAAACCTATCGCTTGATCCTTTGGTCTTAGGATGGGTGAGCGTGCGTTTTGCCCATCTATAAAGACACAGTAGTAAGGCTACATTGCCATGCCAGTGCTCACATTGGTAGGGACACTCACAACCTGCTGAACAGTCCCTACATTATGATTTGCCTACCAGGATACTTACAAATACCCCTTTGTTAATCCTGCTCAATAGGACACCAAGTGCACCAACGCCAGGCTAGTCGAAGATCTAGGATATCTCCATTGTAAGGACTCTCATTGTTACTTCCCTGGTATCAGTGAATAAGTGATTTGTGGCCTATTACCTCACATGTTCACTGCCTGGGTCTGTGATTTCAGGATTTGAGGGAAACTGACTTCCTGTTGTCAAGTCAGATCAGTTCCCCTTTATGCCTGAGTGCATAGGCCACTTTAACCTCCCTGGCGGTATGATTATGTCAGATTTTTGCGTCTAAAAGCGGTACATTTTTCCGCATAGAAATTTGGCGTTTGATATTGTAGGCCTGTAATTATTAGGAATAGCTCACTTAAATCTGTCCAAACAAGAGTCTAGTAGACATCCCGGGTATGATAACGTTTGAAACACGAAATCATAAATTATAATATAATAACTATAAATAATTATCAAAAATAATAATATAATAGTAATAAAATGTATCCAATAATGTAATCAAATCAAAAACACTGAAATTTTCTCAGTTGCAGAATTGTTGCTGTCGTCACTTTCAGTGGCTGATGATAAATTTCCCCAAAAAATCTGAATCACTCAATTCTGCAAATGATTCTTATTTAGTATCGCTGTTTTCTAGCAGATCAAAAAACGCTTTTGACGTAAAGGGACACTTTTTGGATGCCATGGACATTCTCAAGTTTCCAGGCGGAAAGAATGATATATATATATAATATAAAAGTGCATGCAGGGCACTGGACAAAGCACTAGGGGTAAAAGGGATGTGAAATGATTTGATACAGTAATGTAATCTTACAGATTACAGGGTACTGTATGTCTACTATGCATTTCACTTTTTGAATTTGCTGCTCGGCTATGCCCCCGTGTGACGCAACGCTCACAGGGAACAGAGCCTGGCACACAGAGGCTCCGGGCAGAGGACACAGCCCACTGACTCAGCGGGGGGACATCACTGGTTCCAGAGGATAAGGTAAGTAATGCTGCCTGGATCCAGCAATGCAATCCCGAGTGTGGCTCGGGGTTACAGCTCTTGGTACAGAAAATTCACCCCGAGCCACACTCGGGAATACTGCCAGGGGGGTTAAAGTCATTTAAGCCAATTGATTGTATTATTTTGAAGTCTTCCCGTTTTGACATTTGAATATCAGTATACAGTTTGTTTGATCGTGGAAAGTCTCCCAGTAAACAAACTTCCTGTTCACTACATTTGTGTCTGTTTTACTGGGCATTGCAAGTACACTGTTTGCTAGGTGTGCCAGAGGGCTGGGACAGTTCTTTGGGGTTGAGAGGCAGAGTACAGGACTGAACATCTATTAGCAGCTCCTTTGGGGGTACTGCTATACGTGGGGGCTCATCCATCCGGGATATTTCCGCTACTCTGCAGTCAACAATCCCTATAGGCATCAAGATGGATCCTGCTGCTGTGTTCCGTTGGGTAGTGGAGAAGGCGCCTACTCGGAGACGAGTGTGGTAATAAATCTCCCTGGGGAGACCTGGATTGAATAACAAATCAGTCAGGCAGTGAAGACAGTGGCCCCAGATAAGAAAGCATGGGTGATTGATGTCAGGCCGGACCGCAGGGCCTCTCGCACTTATGCACTGTTAGAATGGAAGAAAGAAGTCCCCGAGCACTTGCAAGGCACCAATATACAATTGGCCAATAAAACAGAACTGTGCATAATCCACCCTAAGGCTCAAGAAGAGGATCCTTCGAGTTCTAGTCAAGTAGAAATTGCTGAAGAAGAAGTTCCCTCCCTGACCCCCCTCGCCACGATTATTCCGGAGTTCTTCGCTGCCTTAGGGGACTTCGTGTCAAAGTGCCAGAAAGATACTCCAACATATTCGGGAACTGGGTATCGGAAGCTCCACCCCTTCTCTGGAAGACGACCTGTGCCTACAGGGGAAGACAACTTTGAAGAATGGTTGGACCAGGCTACACAGGCTTTGGATGAGTGGGACATTCCTGAGACCCATAAGAAACAAAGAATCACAGAAAGTTTGAGGGGGCCTGCTTCAGAAGCCATTCAAAACGTGAAGTTTAGCAAGCAAAATTGTGCTGCCCAGGACTACCTTAACATTCTGCAAGATGTGTTTGGGCGCCTCAGAGAAGGTTTCTGATCTCATGTACCAGTTGGAGCACACTTACCAAAATGAAGGAGAGAAACTGCCTGATTACATGAGACGTTTGGACAAGATCATGCATCAGATCTTGCTAAAAAGGTCTAGACCCCCGGAAAGTGGATGAAATCCGTGTGCAACAAGTCTTGAGGGGTGCCCAGCCTCTGGACCACATCACCCTCCTGTTGAGAACCTGGCAAGATGGAGGTATCCTGAAGTATCCAGATCTTATCAGGATTGTGCGGGAAGAATAGGCCATGCTGGAAAGCAAGAAAATCAGAGGCTGGAATCTGTTGCCGGGGTCAGAGTGACTAGTGCAGCTGATAGTGACCCCCGCGGTCGAGCTCCTTAAGACTCAGGTGTCGCAGCTGATAGAGATGATGGCCCTATTGACTGCCAAACCATCTGTTCTACCCAGTGATAAAGCTTCAGAGTTCAGGAAGCCTTCAAGCCCTATGGCTGCTCAGACAGAAAAGCCAGCAAGTCCAGGGACCTGCTTCAACTGCGGTGGAGTTGGACACTATAGACGAGTGTGCCCAAGCCCGATGAAGCCTGAAGTACAGCGCCAGGAGCCAGTGGGAAACTTCAGAGGAGCCAACTGGGTGTCCATCTCCAATAGCTAGCTCAAAAGTTAGGGATGTAAAGAGACAGCAGTGGGGGTCCAAACCCCTTCAGAGGGCCCTGTTGTTGCCTCGGAGAGACCAAGTGTCCCGTCACCCTTGACACGGGCTGACCGGCTTTGGAGAATCAATGCATACCAAAGTCCCAGAACTCAATAAAGACAAAAAACGGGTAAAAAATCCACAAGAAAGGAGTGTGGATACAAGCTAAGGAACAGGCCAAAGCCACTGTATCCTCAAAGTTCCCAGGCAAGCTGGTGGGACCTTCTCCTATTGTACCCATCCAAGTTGAGGGAATCTACACCAAGGCCCTCTTAGATACTGGAGCTCAAGTGACCCTCCTTTACCGAGACTTTCATGACCGGCATCTCAACCACCTGCCATTGCAGAAGTTAGAGGAGCTGGAGATATGGGGCATTGGGACTCAGCTTCCCCTACGATGGCTACCTGCCAGTTAAATTGACCTTTTGATCTCTCTGTAGCTGGAAAGGCTGAGACATTGGATACTTTGGCAGTTATTTGTCCCCTCCCACCAGGGGCCAGTAAGAGTTCTGTAATCATCGGGACTAATACTGACCTTGTCAGGAGGCTGTTGACACCTCTTGTCCTAGAGCCTAACACCACAACTACTAATGTCCAGCCTATGCTGAGACAAGCCTACTGGCGCCTAGTACAGGAGAAGAAGGCCCCAGCCAAGGGGGTAGGAAAGGTGTGGAGCCTAGATCAGAGAGAGAAGGTACTACAACCCAAGGAAGTGGTTTACCTACCAGCCCTTGTAAGGCTCAATTGGGAGCAACCAGGCCCTTTCGTTGTCCTTGAAGTGGGCAACCAAAGAACCGATACTGGAGTGGAAATAATTCCAGAAGTGGATTCAACCAGGGCGTTACAAAGAAACCGTTTAAGAGTCTCGGTCAGTGTCCGAAATGTCACAGCCTCCCCAGTGAAGATGCCAGCTCGAATGCTGCTGGGGCAAGCGAATCCAGCCACCCCAGTTTCCCCATCCGATCTGGTAGGAGTAGCGAGGGATGAAGTCTCTGTTGAGGAGTTTTATCCAAAGAATACCCCTCTTCCCCCTGAGTGGAAGGATAGGGCCAAGACCCAGCTCCTTAGATGGCAGGTCGCCTTCTCTAAGAATGAGTTCGATGTGGGGCGTGCAAAAAGTGCCCAACATGGGATTAGTCTTCAAGAAGATAAGCCATTCAGAGAATGTTCTGAAGAGACTCCATGAAGAAGGGTTGAAGATGTCACTGGAAAAATGCCAGTTTTACCAATCCTCGGTCAACTACCTTGGCCACATTGTGTCTGCTGAAGGAGTGGCTACCGATCCTCAGAAGCTAGAAGCTGTTACCTCTTGTCTAATGTGACAGAGCTTAGGTCATTTCTGGGTTTCTGCTCCTACTACAGGAGGTTCGTGGAGGGATTTGCTAAAATAGCTTGCCCACTCAATGAGCTGCTGAGGAACGAAGAAGATGAGAATGGCCTAGATCCAGTAAAGCCTGTCACATCAGCCGGAGGACCCAGGAGACCTAAAGAGTCCATTCAGGGACAGTTGACTGATCAGTGTGAAGAGGCATTTTGACAGCTGAAGTGGAGTCTAACGACTGCCCCTGTCTTCGCTTACGCAGAACCGACAAAGCCATACAAGCTTCATGTCGATGCCAGTCGGGGGGGGGGCCTAGGAGGAGTACTCTATCAGGAACATGGTGAGCACTTACGACCAGTTGCCTATGTGAGTCGGAGTTTAGCACCTGCTGAGACCACCTACTCTACCCACAAACTCAAATTTCTTGCCCTCAAGTGGGCAGTGGTGGATTACTTGTACGGGGCAAATTTTGTGGTCAAGACAGATCATTATCCTCTCACCTACATCCTCACTACCGCGAAGCTGGACGCCACCGGCCACAGGTGGTTGGCTGCTCTGTCCGAATTCACTTTCAGCCTTAAGTATCGCCTGGGGATCGGAAACAGGGATGCTGATGCCTAGTCAAGAAGGCCACATGATTCCAGAGACTCTTCGGAAAAATGGACCCAGCTACCACCTGAAGGTGTGCAAGCCCTTTGTCAGGGGGCCAAGTACCGAGCTGGAGGTGGATCGAGAGCAGAAGAAATTGGTGTCACAGCTGCTGGAGTCCCCAGAAGTTACTGCAACCTCACACAAGTCAGAGAGGGGGGCCTACCGAAGCTCTCCAAGAAAGATTTGAGGAAGGATCAGATGGAAGACCCTCTTTGTAACTTGGTGTTGAAAGCTGCAGAGAGTCAGTGTCCTGATCTGCTCCTGACTGACACCCCAAAGAAAGCTTGTTTGCTTCATAGGGAGTGGGATTGGTTGCAATTGTGCCACGGAGTGGTCTACCGAAGGGGCCCCTCCGGTGATCCCGAAGATAGATGGCAATTACTTCTACCTGAAAAACACAGAGAGACTGTGTTAACTGCTCTACATGATAACCATGTCCATCTAGGTTCTGACAGAACTTTTGACTTGGTCATAGACCGGTTCTAATATTTCTGTATGTGGGCCAAAGTTGATAGCTATTGCCACTCATGCATCCGATGCATTCAGAGGAAGACTCTACCTCAGAGAGCAGCCCCCATGGGCCACCTTCAAAGCCAAGGACCCATGGAGTTGGTGTGCATTGATTTTCTGTGTCTGGAGCCTTACTTGAGTGGGCAGGGAAACATTCTAGTAGTAACAGATCATTTCACTAGGTATGCCCAGGCCTTTTCTACAAAGGATCAGCAAGCATCCATTATTGCTAAAACCTTAGTGGAAAAGTTTTTTGTGCACTATGGCGTACCCCAATGCATCCACTCTGACCAAGGGAGAGACTTTGAGGGACGCCTCATCAAAAGACTACTAGACCTTCTTGGCATAAAGAAATTGCAAACCACTCCGTATCATCCCCAAGGGGATCCAAAGCCAGAGAGATTCAATAGGACTCTCCTGGATATGCTTGGCACTCTTACCTCAGAACAGAAGCAACACTGGAGTAAACACATAGCGGCCATTGTGCATGCATACAACGAATGATGCCACAGGCTGCACTCCTCACCTGTTGATGTTTGGACGGGAGGCTCGGTTGCCCGTTGACCTGGCCTTTGGCACCTCATCGGACTGTACCTCAGCAACCTCTCACAGAGGATATGTGGTCCATCTGAGGAGAAGTTTAAAGACTGCCTATGAGAAGACCCAAGCTTCCTCAGATGCCAGAGGACAGAGAAATAAGAACTTTGATCTGAGGGTGAAAGTGCAAGACTTACAGCCAGGTGACAGGGTGCTGTTGAGGAATCTGGGGGTCCCTGGGAAGCACAAGCTGGCTGATCGCTGTAGGTCACAGCCTTATGTGATTTGTAAACAATTACCAGGGCTGCCAGTATATCAGATCTGACCAGAAGGAAATACAGGCCCGCTGAGGGGAATCATCCAGTCACAGTTCCAGAGGTCGGTGTGCTGATCCTGCCACAGCTCCAGGGGTCAGACAGTGACGGACATCCTATCTGAGAGGGATCCCAGAGGACATCCCCCGGCGTTCCTGAGGACGTGGGTCGATCCGGTTACAAGGTGACCAGTCAGGCCGGTTGGGGAACCTATCGCTTGATCCTTTGGTCATAGGACGGGTGTTAGGAAAATGGACACTTTCTGTCCGTTTCCGGCTTTACGTGCGCGTGCGAGCGCGTTCACGCGCGTTTACGTGCGCGCTAATGGCGCCAATAGAGGCCATTTAAGCAGTACAGCACCAGGAAACAAGTAAATATATATAGAATAAAAGTCTGCGCACACAACAGTGGAGTTTAAAAATTATGAGAACAATTTAAAATAAGACGTGTAACATAGGCTGCTCGCAAACAACAACTGATCCAATTGTCCCAACAGATAAAAAGAAAAAAAGAAAAAAAGAAAAAAAGAAAAAAATTGCAGCGCCCAAATGATGTGATAAAATGATCATAAAAAGAGGTGGTGTATATATAATAAACAGCAATAGTCCCAACTCGGGAGGCAGAGGGATGAATCTCAATCTTCTTATATTCAAAATAAATCAAGGCAAACTTAACAGCATCAGAGTGTTCAAGCAAAACGCAGGGGAATTCTGATAAATCCAATATATAGAAATGGATGTATGCTTACCAGAATCCCATAGATCATGCGCAGATATCACAATGAATCGGTAGGTGCTCAGATGTCATCCGGGGTCCTGGTGTAGAACCTATGGGTCACAAATCTCCAAAAGGAAGGTGGTCCGGAACTACCCAGGTGTCATCAACATATAACAGGGGTCGAGACCAGGAAGGGGCAGGGATCAGAATCACATCACGGATAGTAATCTCCAACCTGGATCCAGAGGCCCCCAAGTGGGTGGTGGAGAATTCAAGGGAGTCCGGGAACTCCGGTCCGTAACCGACAAACCTGAATGCGTCTGGTTGCTCCTGCCTTCAGCTGTTCCTCCTGTGAGACTACGACAATTCAAACGGAACTAAATAAAACTTATATTCTTCTAACTCTAAGTAGGGAGACGGAGGGCTCAACCC
>BLSH010520236.1:97929-118055 GCA_018402905.1 Glandirana rugosa | reverse complement strand
CACCAGTATGAGATGATTTTATAACGCTAATCTGTCCCTCACACCAGCAGCAGCATCCTCTCCCTACACTAGTATGAGATGATGTGACATGCAGCACTACGTGACTCCAGCTTATATAGAGGCTGGGTCACATGATGCACTGGCCAATCACAGCCATGCCATTAGTAGGCATGGCTGTGATGGCTTCTAAGTGCAAACCAGTGAAATGCTTGTTGATTGGCTGCCCTACAGCTATTCAAAAGGCTTGAAAAAATACCCAAACCCGAACCCAGACTTTTTGTCTGGGTTCGGGACACGGACACCCTAAAGTCTGGTACGAACCCGTACTTTATAGTTCGGGTTTGCTCAACTCTACTTGTCACCTCACATGCGATTGTTTTGAGGAGACTAGCGAGAGTCCGACCCTGGTTTTGCCGGCCACCGTGGCAGAGCTGGTTCCAGCCCAGGCTTTCTGATCCACTCAAACCCCTCTCCACCTGCATTTAATGACCAGGAAGAGAGCAAAGGGGAGCTCTATCATGGATCTCAGAGGGAGAAAGCTGAGTGAGCTCTGTGTGCTAATTTGAACTCAAAGATCAAGGTTAGCACTGTGTTTATGTTTTGTGGGTGTCAGGGACAGCCCACACTGTATAGAGAGGAACCTGTTTAGTTTAGCGCCGGATGGCAAGGTTTTGTTTTCTCTTCTTTTATGTGTTGTTAGCTTGCAAACCTGTAATAATAAAACCTGGCAAGCTGCCAGATTTTAAAGAAACTGAACTCCATGCTGAATCTTTTCCTCTGAAAAGTGATCCCCATGAGCTAATCTTTCACAACATTTACACATCGTTATTACATTTGATTAATAAGCACCCCCCCCCACCCCATCATGTCTGTGAGGACAACAGGGAGAGGCAGACATTCCCATGGCATTGTACGGGGTCAAGTATGTGTCCACAGGCAAAGGTGGACGTAATCAGTCCTCAGGCAGGGCATCATTTCCTCTGTTTAGTGATGTTGCCCATGCTATCCAGCCACAGCATGCAGAGGAGGTGGTGGACTGGCTTACTAAACTTTCCTCATCCTCCTCATCCACCGTCACTCAAGCAGAGACTAGTATGCAGTCCCCTGCAGCTGTCACAGTAGCTAGACCTGCCTCCTTGTCCACAGCTATTCTTGCCATAGCCCCAGCATCATGCATGGAGGACTCAGCAGAGTTATTTGAACACAGAATCAGCCACTTGCTCCTTGATGATGCACAGCAATTACTGGATTCAGATGTTGGTTCTGAGATTGAGTAAGGCAGGAACATGAGCCTACAGAGAGGGGAGAACACTGGTACAAAAACTGACATTCATGTTCCCCCAGCAGCAGCGTATTGCCAAGTTGTCTCCAGTAGTAATGAGTATGGAGGAGATGGTGATGATGATGAGGTCACTGACACGACTTAGGTGCCAGATAGAGCAGAGGAGGAAAGCGAGGGTGAGGCACAACTCCAACAAGGCAGCCAGCATAGAAGACCAGATAGCAGCCACCGTATTCCATCACATTGTGTAGCAGTTATCTCCTGGCCCACTTCCAACAGCTAAGCTATCTAGCCCTTTTTTAGTACATGTGCAGCCGATTGCACTGTTGCTATTTGCAAAATTTGTCTCAAGCACATCAAACATGGCAAAAACACCAGCCATTTGGGTACCACATGCTTGACAAGGCATTTAACCTCCCACCACTCCTGTTGGCAAGAGCACCTAAAAGCCACACAAAAGGGGCACAAATCTATCCCCCCTCCTCCTTACTCACCTCAGTCTGCCCCTGCTATACTTCATGACCTCTCAGCAGCCTCCACTGACAGAGATGATGGTATAGCGCAGGGTGTACCAGGTCCTTGCAGCACATCTGCCAGCAGCACACCACGAGCTGTAGACTATAGGCAGCAAATTCCTCTGCCCCATCTGCTGAAGTGGACAAAAAAAATACAGCCCCTGCCACCCACATGCCCAGTGTGCAAGGTGGTTAAAGCTGCCCTTCTATCTGGTGGATTCTGCCCCTTTCTGTGAATTTGCACAACGTGCTGTACCACAATGGCAGGTTCCCAGTCGCTATTTCTTTTCACGTAAGGCCATTCCATTTCTCTACCATCATGTGGAAGGCAAAGTTGTGGCATCATTGGGCAAGGCAGGCAGCTGCAAAGTCCACGTTACTGCTGACACGTGGTCCAGCAATCATGGGCAGGGACGATATATTTTGATTACAGCACACTGGGTAACTCTGCTTGCAACTCAGAAAGATGCAGGACAGGGCTCAGTGCTGCTGCTTGTTGTGCCCCCACGTCTGCATACAGCTGGTGATAATGCAAGATTTGTCAGCTCTACCCCATCCTCCTCCTCCATGCCCTCCTCTGCTGAAGTGTCCTATGAACCGCAAATACGCCCTAAGCATTCAAAGGGCTATTCAATGAGTCAGGCTAAAAGGTGACATGCAGTGCTTCAGCTGGTGTGTGTAGGGGACAGAAACCACACCGGAGCAAAGATTCTTGCAGCTCTGCAGGGACAGGCTCAGAGGTGGTTTTGATGAATTTTCCTATCGCACTCCTTCCTGGCAAGAGGCTCTGACGTAATCGGGTGCTGTAACGAAATCCAGCTGGGTCCTGGAGATCAGTCGTCATGCAAGTGTATATATTCGTCAGCACACCATGGATCCTTGTCCAACAGTTTCATTTATTGAAAAAATCACATCACAGCAAGCTGCAACGTTTCGGAGCCGTGCAGGGCCCCTTCATCAGGCATCAGGCTCAGAGGTGGTTCATGCCACGCCAGCTAGAGCCAGGAATGGTGGTTTGCCATAATGGCACAAACCTCCTGTCCGCCCTTAGACAGGGAAAGTTGACACATGTGCTATGCCTGGCACATGTCCTCAATATGGTGGTGCAGCATTTCCTAAATAGGTACCTGGAAGATCTGCTAAAGCAGGCCAGAAGAGTCTGTAACCATTTCAGGCAGTCATACACAGCCAGTGCTCAGTTGGCTTAAATTCAGCGTGAATTCCACTTGCCCATAAACCACCTGATTTGTGACATGCCCACCAGGTGAAACTCAACTTTGGCAATGCCGCAGTGGCTATACATGCAGCAGAGGGCCATCAACGAGTACCTGTGTGAGTATGGCACAACGACAGGCTCAGGTCGACCCAGCTGTTTTTCCCCATGTCAATGGCTGCTCATAAAGGATGCATGCACTGTACTGTCACTAGAGTTGAGCGAACCCGGACTGTAAAGTTCGGGTCTGTACCGAACTTTGGGGTGTCTGGGACCCGAACCCGAACTTTTCAAAAAAAGTTTGGGTTCGGGTCTGGGGTTCAGGTATTTTATTCCACATGTTGAAAAGCTGCCAAAGGCAGCCAATCAACAAGTGTTTCACTGGTTTGCCCTTAGAAGCCATCACAGCCATGCCTACTAATGGCATGGTTGTGATTGGCCAGTGCACCATGTGACCCAGCCTCTATATGGGGCTGGAGTCACCGTACTGCATGTCATATGCTCTCAGGATAGTTTAGGGAGAGGATGCTGTTGGCTCTGTGAAGGGCAGATTGCAGAACATCTCATCCTGCATTACTGAACGATCAGATTGTGGACTAGGGAGAGATACTAGTACTGCTGCTTTTAGAGACAGATTGCAGACCTCATCCTGCTGCACAGAACGATCTGACTGGACTAGGTAGAGTCTTTTGCTTTAAGGGAAAGATTATTCTTCTAAAATCATCATCAAGTTGTACAGGGAAAGGTTCCAGCTGTTGCTTTAAGGGAAAGATTACTGTTCTAAAATCATCTCCAAAGTGAATTGGACAATTCTATTGCAGCCACATAGAGCCATATTACTGTTCTAAAATCATCTCCAAAGTGTATGGGAAAAGTCTATTGCAGCCGCATAGAGCCATATTACTGTTCTAAAATCATCTCCAAAGTGTGTGGGAAAAGTCTATTGCAGCCGCATAGAGCCATATTACTGTTCTAAAATCGTCACCAAAGTGTGTGGGAAAAGTCTATTGCAGGCGCATACAGCCATATTACTGTTCTAAAATCATCTCCAAAGTGTGTGGGAAAAGTCTATTGCAGGCGCATAGAGCCATATTATTGTTCTAAAATTTAGAACAATAATATGGCTCTCTATGCGGCTGGAAGAACAGTAATATGGCTCTATGCGGCTGGAAGAACAGTAATATGGCTCTATGCGGCTGCAATAGACTTTTCCCACACACTTTGGAGATGATTTTAGAACAGTAATATGGCTCTAAGCGCCTGCAATAGACTTTTCCCACACACTTTGGAGATGATTTTAGAACAGTAATATGGCTCTATGCGGCTGCAATAGACTTTTCCCATACACTTGATGATTTTAGAACAATAATCTTTCCCTTAAAGCAACAGCTGGAGGCTTTCCCTGTACAACTTGGAGATGATTTTAGAATCTAAAATCATCTCCAAGTTCTATAGGGAGAGGTTCCTACTGTTGCTTAAAGGGACAGATTATTGTTTCTAGCACAAAATTAAAAAGTGCATCTACATTGCTGGTTTAAAAAAAAACAAAAAAAATCCAAAAACGACATTTGCGGCCAGCGGTGCATTTCTTGCACAAAATAAAAAAAAAACAGTGTTGGCTACCTCCTCCTCCTCCACCGCCACTTTCACCGCCTCTTCAACCTCCAACTCCACATCCACCTCCATTTTTCATTTTTTTATGTAATTTTAGCTTAAAAATTATTTTAAGCTATTTCCCTATCCCCATTTTTTGTAGGGCACTTGTCCAACCCTTACCCCCATTTTCCTTCCTTTTGCAGACCTCTAGGACTTTCCAGGACTTTGTTACAGCCATTTTTGTGCCTAAAAGTTTGGGTCCCCATTGATTTCAATGGGGTCCGGGTCAAAGTTCGGGTCAAGTCCGGACCCGAACCCGGACTTTGTCCGGAGGTTCGGCCGAACCCGGACTTCCAGATGTTCGATCAACTCTAACTGTCACCATTTGAGGAGGTCCCAAGGATGGTGAGCGGTGACAATGCATGCATCAGTGATACAATCCCTGTTGTGTTCCTGCTGGAGCAAACTCTGCATGGCATTATGGACAGGGCATTGGAGGCAGAGCAGCGGGAGGAAGAGGAGGACTTCCTTTCCTCTCAAGGCCCACTTTATGCAGACACCCTATGCAGACTTCCTATGCCACAGAACACTCAAGGAGAAATAGGAGGAGTAGAAGGGGGATTCTGGCAGTTTCCGAGGCATTGAAGCAGAGGAAGACATACCTCAAACAGTAAGTGATGGTTTTTCATCCCCAGAACCCTTGTGAGTAGTACGTGGCTGGGTGGAGGCAGTTCCAGATATTGTAATCCTCAGTGACCCAGAGGAGTCTTGCGAAAGGACCCAAGAATACATGGCACAAAGGAGTAGCATCATTATTGGTTGGCAACCCTCCTTGACCGCTGTTATAAGGGGAAAGTCTCAGAACTCATCCCGTCCCCACAGAGGGTGCAGAAGATGAAATCTCTTGAGGCCAGCTCAAAGAGGAGTTTATTAAATGCTTTTCATGTCTCTGGTAGGTTACAATGTCATGGAAAACGTAGGTTTGAGGCTCCTTTTGGTTAAGAGAGGAACAGTGGAGAAGGCTGCCACATAAGTGATGCATTTCTCTATTTTTTTTGTCCTCGCCGCCCGGGGCTGTCAGTTTCCACATCCCATCGGCAGCTTCTGCATCACATGGTGAATAATTATCTAGAGGCGAAAGCAGAGATGGAGAGTTTTCCAGTCGATGATCCACTGGCTTACTGAGTCATGAGAATAGACCACTGGCCAGAACTTGTTCAGTATGCTATTGAGCTGCCTGCATCCAGTGTGCTTTCTGAACGGGCATTCAGTGCCCCACAGACTCCGTATGACTTTTATCAAAATGAACCAGTCCTGGATTACCAGCTATGAAACCCCTGATGCGGATGTAGCCGATTAACTGTTTTTGGATGTGGAATTGCTGCAAGACTTCTAGGCTGCCTAGCGTTGTGGGTGTTGATTTAATCTGGAAAAATGTTTTGGTGTAGTTTTCATAGGCACAATTAACACCCAAAGACTATTTTTTCTGCACCTGTTTGACAGGTGCATCAAATAATTTTTTTTTACAGCAAGGCCAATACTTGCTTTCATCAAGAGTATCTCAATAGGGTTATGGTGTGAAGGCACCACCGAAACCCGAAACCTAATTTTACTGTACCTGTTTGACAGGTGCAGCAAATATATTTTTTTACAGCAAGGCCAGTTCTTGCTTTCATCAAGAGTAATTCTATAGGTTTAAAGGAGCCTTATGGGTAGTGTTGAACAAAGGTAAAGGGTGCCATCATCCGAATAGATTTAGTAAATAAGGAGGTGGTATGGAATACCCCAATTACAAACCATTACCTAAATAGGAAGCATGGACTATTTCGGCACCCAGGGGTCACACAATTGTTTAAAAAAATATATAACAATTTATTGAAAATGGTACATATACGGACAAAAATACAATACACTACATACAACAAAAACAATAGTTACTGCCCCTAGAAGAAAATTGAGGTGCTGGTTATGGCTCTCTGGTAAATCCAGAGGCCTTGTAATGTAGATCTCAATTAGTTCTCTACCGGTTTTGCGGATGGTTCCTCTTCTTCAGGAGAGTAAGATATAGGAGATCTAGAAAATGTAAACACAATATAACATAATACACAATCGGAGAATACAATCAAAAGATACAATCAAAAATAAGAATAACTGGGACTAAATAAGTGTTTGTGGAAATAATTGCTTACCCAGATGGTACTGCTCTTGGGTCCGCAAGCCACGAAACAGGCCCTAAGGCTTTCCCCCCACGGCGGACATGGGGGACAGAAGGAGCACAGTAGCTAAGTATATAAAGGTGAGTAAAATCAGAATCCATAAATAGTATTTCTTTGGTAGAGAGAAGCCCACGTGAGTCAAGGGAACTCCTGAATGGGGATGGGGAAGGGAAAGGGGAGACAGAAGAAAGAGAGATGGAGAAGGAATTGAGGGAAGAGGGGGTGGAGAAAGGGAGGGGGGAGGAAAGGACTGGGGCACAGAAATATGAGAAGAGGACACAGAAGAAGAGCTATTTTACACAATAAAGACTTGTCAAAAATTGCCTCTTGTTTTTTTTAACACTTTACTCCTTTTTTGGTGAATGGGTTGGGGTAAAATGTACCCCATACCTATTCACATGGGGGAGGGGTCGGGATCTGGGGGGGTCGGGATCTGGGGGTCCCCTTATTAACCACTTCACCTCCGGAAGAATTTCCCAGTTTAGGACCAGAGCACTTTTTGCGATTCGGCACTGCGTCGCTTTAACTGACAATTGCGCGGCCGTGCGACATTGTGCCCAAACAAAATTTGTGTCCTTTTTTTCCTACAAATAGAGCTTTCTTTTGGTGGTATTTGATCGCCTCTACGTCATTTCTGATTGCCGCTATAAACAAAAGAAGAGCGACCATTTTGCAAAAAAAAACGAATTTCTTACTTTTTGCTAAAATTCTAATCCAAAAAAACAATAAAAAAAAACATTTTTTTTCACCGGTTTTGGCCGATTTATATTCTTCCTCATATTTGTGATAAAATAAAATCGTAATCGGCGCTTATTGATTGGTTTGCGCAAAAATGGCCGCGTTTACGCATGGTAAGAATTCTTTTCTGGGGTTTTTATTTATTTTATTTTTTTTACTAGTAATGGCGGCGATCTGCGATTTTTAGCAGTACTGCGATATTGCAGCGGACATTTTTGACACTTTTTTGGGACCAATGACATTTATACAGCGATCAGAAATGTAAATGTCCACTGATTACTGTATAAATGTCATTGGCAGTCAAGGAGTTAACCTGCAGGGGGAGATCATCTAGGGGCTAAGTGTGTTCCCTGGGTGTGTTCTTACTGTGGGGGGGGGGGGGTTGGGCTACCATGGGCATGAGAGAACTAACTGATCCCAGGGACAGGGATCAGTAGATCTCTCATGCCCGTACTGTCAGAATGGGGAACCGCCGTGTTTACATCGGCGGTTCCCCGTTCTTTGCCTGTGGCTGCTCATCGCGGCTCGCCGGCGGACATCGGGTCGGTCCGAACCGCAGGCACACTCCTAGCGCCCATTCGCAGATCGCCGCCTTTTTATTGCGATTCACGACCAGCATCCCCACTGCCGCCGTAAATATGTGGTAGGCGGTGTGGAACTGGTTAAAGGGGCTTCCAGACTCCGATAAGTCCCCGCCTGCAGACCCCCACAACCACCGGCAAGGGTTGTGGGGATTAGACCCTTCTCTCCATCAACATGGGGACAAGGTGCTTTGGGGGTGACCTCAAAGCATCCTCCCTATGTTGAAGGCATGTGGCCTGGTATGGTTTCGGAGGGAGGGGGTGCTCGCTCGTCCTCACCCCCTCCTGCCATGCCAGGGCTGCATGCTTGGATAAGGGTCTGGTTTGGATCTTGGGGGTACCCCACGCCATTTTTTTTTAGTTTGGTGCAGAGTTCCCTTTAAAATCCATACCAGACCTGAAGGGTCTATTACGGACTTTGTGGGGGAACCCCTAATTTTTCAATGATTTTATGTATATTGCCGGGAACCGGCAGTACATTATAGCCGCAATAATAAATGACAATTTTTCCTTTGGAAATGTAATTTTGCTCTGGCTGTGTTCTAAACATCACAGAGGTGCGCCCTTTTACAGGCACACTAAGGGGAACCCCCAGGCACAATATTTATAGGAATATTTCATTTTCATTGTTTCACTTTAAGCATTATTAAAATCAATGCTCCTGGGGGCGTGGCTGACTGCCGTGCATAGCGGACGTGTGATCAGACAGCTCCAGAGCCGGATCGGAGAACCGAAGCGGAGACACCGCACTATGCGACCCATACAAGCGCAGGAGCACTCTAACACAACGGACAAGCCTCCAGCCATGTCCCGCAAGAGAAAGGAATACCGCCAGCCTAGAAAACTGACGCATTTCTTCCACCAGCAAACAAAGGGAGACACCCAAGATGGCAACCGCGGCCCTGCATGGGGACATGATGAATCCTATACGGATCTCCCAGATGCCGATCCCGCCGAACAACACGCTGGATGCAGTCCAGCACACACCACCACATCCTCGGCTGCCTCCTCTGCAAATTCCAGCCCAGCGGAAGCCAGAATGCGCCTAGAGACGGACCCACAGGACAGAGAGGTGAGGCCCACAGACGAACCGCACACTAACAACGCGGATCTCCCTTCACCCATAGCCGCATTCCCCACAGCCAACCAGCCAGTGCTTGACACAGTTCTAAAGGAGATGCTTATATCCCTACATTCCTCTCTGCAAAACAATATCTCCCTCATGCTCACTAAAGTCTCCACTGGGCTACATGCAGTAAGGAAAAGAGTACACCGCATAGAATAGCAAATGGGGCATAGTACTGAAACAGTAAATGATGTGATAGATGCTCAGGACACTATGAGAGAAGATCAACAATGGATGAGAGCCAAAATAGCAGACCTTGAAGATAGGGGGCGCTGTAACAATGTTAAAATCCGGGGGGTCCCCGAAAATATCCTACCATCAGACCTAAACGGGTTTGCAAAAAAAATTATTGCAAAACTCCTTCCAGAACTCACCCCAATTGAGTTAACTATAGACCATATACATCGTCTGCCAAAGCCTCCTCACCTACCAGAAGAGGTCCCCCGGGACGTTCTGATGAAAATACACTTTTATCAGACCAAAGATCAACTCCTGAGAAAGGCGCTTCCTACCCCCTTTGCAGACATACAATTATTTGCTGACCACTCTCAATATACAAGGCAGCTACGGAAACAACTAAGCACTAACACCAAGCCACTCAACAACCACAAGATCCCATACCAATGGGGGTTCCCCACAAAGATCATGATTACCAAAAATGGGGTCAAGCATAATATAACCACTGTGGAAGAAGGCTTACAGCTCCTACACAAATGGGGAATCATCCCGGAAACCTCCGGCCCCTCAGAGAGCCAGATATAAAACCAACCGCCAGTCACCACCTAACAATGCATGAGTGCTCCCTGGCTCCTAGTCACAGAGGCGATCTCCAATCCCACCCTTCAACAGTTTGTTTTGTCTCCTCCTTCTCCGGTTCATCCTATGTCCATTGCAGTTTAAACACAAACTCTTACCCCACAACCATTGCAGCTATCACTTGATTACTGCTGCTCCAGAAGAATTTTATTGATATTACAACTAATATTTGGCAAACCTAAACTAGATCTTTCTAGTGGACTCTGCTGTTGTCATTGACTTACTACAAGCTATCGGTTCCTACTACCAACTACAACAACCAACACACCAGAACGCTACAATGCCAAAATTCCTATCCCTTAACTGTAATGGACTAAATCATCCAGCCAAGAGGAAATCTCTTTGGCGCACTGCACTAGAAACAGGCTGCGAGGTGCTCTGCGCCCAAGAAACACACTTTAAACAAAGTGAAGTACCCCGAATCCAGCATCGTGACTGAAATATCGTACATCGTACTCAAATATATACTGCATCTGGCCCCTCAAAAAAGAATGGGGTGCTCTCATTCTTCATTATGTGTGGAGATTACAATATGATTTCAGACAAGTCAGTCGACACCTCCTCTCGTACACCTAGAAGCTCTGCAACTCTGGGACCCTTTCTAAGAGATCACGATCTGTATGATGTCTGGAGGTGCCACCATCCCTCGGAAAGGGAATACACATTCTTCTCGCATCCCCATAATATTTACACACAAATTGATGCCTTCATGGTAGACAAATGGACTCTAACCATGGTCTCTGACTCAGACATTTCAACCATCACATGGTCTGACCATGCACCCATCACCATTACAATTGACCCAATATCAACTAATCCCACTACCAGGCTATGGAGGGCTAACTCCACCGTAATTCAGTCCCCTGCTTACAGCAACATCATCCGAGACAAACTGAAGGAATTCTTTGATACAAACCAAAACTCTACACCCAATTTTACCACTATCTGGAACGCCCATAAAGCTTATGCCAGAGGCATCCTCATGCAAATGGGTGCTAGAGAGAAAAGGAGGAAAACGCAGCGTCTAGACTCCCTTACAAAACAAATAAAAGACATAGAATCCCAAAACCAAGCAATTCCTGATGACTCCTTAAAAACCCAATTACTACATCTCAGACAAGAATTGAGAACCTTCCTCTTAGAATCCTTTGAAAAATACCAGAAAAAAATAAAATCCAATCACTATACCACAGGCAACAAATCAGGCAAAGCCATGGCCCTGAGAATCAAAGGCCATCATTCTAAAACCAAGATATCCTATCTATACCACTCGACCACCAAACAAAAAGTTATAGATCCTCAAGGCATAGCAAATGCATTTAGTTGCTATTACGAAACCCTGTACAATTTGAACAAAGACCCTGATACCAATCAACCATCAATACCAGAAATAGAATCCTTCCTACAAGAAATAAACCTGCCCAAACTTCAACCAGAACAATTAGAAAAATTGAACGCACCCTTTAGCACTCAAGAAATGCTTACCATAATATCCAACCTGCCCTCCCACAAATCCCCAGGTCCTGACGGATTCACAGGGGAGTATTATAAAGAATTCAAAGACATCTTAGCCCCATTTTTGACAAAGATCTGCAATGACGCTGCATCCTCCTCTTCTCTCCCAGCAGAAATGCTAAAGGCAATTATTGTTACTCTACCGAAGCCAGGGAAGGAACCCACATCCCCGCAAAACTTTAGACCCATATCCCTATTAAATGTGGATACTAAAATATTCGCCAAACTGATCACCTCTGGGCTAACTAACATTATGCCCACCCTAATCCACAAAGACCAGTCCGGTTTCATTAAAGGTAGACAGGCACATGATGCCACCCGTAGAATAATCAACCTAATCCATCACGCAAACAACACAAGAACGCCTTCTCTGCTCCTATCTTTGGATGCAGAGAAGGCATTCGATCGAATCCACTGGACATACTTGAGGGCCACCTTGGCTAAATTCGGATTCCAGGGTCACATCCTATCCGCTATACTTGCACTATATACAACACCCTCTGCCCAGGTTTACACAACGGAAATGCTTTCAAAGCCGTTCCTTATTACCAATGGCACTAGACAAGGGTGTCCACTCTCGCCCCTTATATTCAACTAGCAGAGCACATACGCTCCAACCACACGATCTCAGGCCTCAAAGTAGGGAAAACAGAGCACAAAATTAACCTTTCCGCAAATGACGTGATACTAATTGTTACCAACCCAATTCCTTCCCTGGCTTCCATTCAAAAGGTACTACAGAGATTCATTGCTATTTCATATTACAGAGTAAATGCAACCAAATCTAGAATACTAGACCTTGGAATAAATGGTACAATGGGCAACTTACTACGAAACATGTACCCATACTCCTGGGGAGAACACGGCATCACCTATCTTGGGCTCACCCTTACGAGATCTACCAAATCCCTTTTTGCTCAAAACTACATCCCACTCAAAAACCTACTACAAAAGGAGTGCACCAAACTAACTAAATATGAATTCTCTTGGTCGGGTTGACTAGCGGCCTTCAAAATGATAGCCCTGCCCAAAGTATTGTACATGTTTCGAACATTGCTTATTCCACTACCTGGTATATATCTAAGATCCTTACAATCTATAAAAAGCAACTTCGTATGGCAAGGAAAAAAACCCAGAATAGCTCACTCGAAACTGATAAAACATAGATCATTGGGAGGTATGGGCTTTACAGATATAGCAGACTACTATACAGCTACCACACTGTCGCAAATGAGAGAATGGATGCAACCAAAACCCACCACACATTGGGGAGAACTAGAGACCAATGAGATACAAGGGAATAGCCTACATATGTGGGCACTCAGTGCAACTGCCAAATCCCCTATCTTCACCCCCCACTCTCCAGCCATACAAACTACTATCCGAGCATGGAAATCCACACAACAGGAAACATGGCTACACCTCCCAACCAAAAATATCCACATGCCTGTACCGACACTACACCTACTAACCCCAGATCTAGAAATCCCAGACGGGATACTAAATGGTAAATTCAATTTAGCCACACTACGCAACACATTAAATCACATGACATCTGTCCAATTCATGGACACTTATGGGATACAACAAAAGGACCTCTTCTCAGTCCATAGAATAAAACACTGACTAAACACATACCCAACATTGGAATATAAACTTCCGCTACACATATGGAATATCCTATTCACAACTAATCCCAAACATACTGGAATTTCAGGCATATACATGGCCCTTCAAGAGAAAACAATATTTCACAAGACCAAACAACACGAGCAATGGGAAGATGACCTTCACATAAAACCCACCACAGAAAAATGGAGACTGGCCCTTAGCACAATTTACAAATCTACAGCTTGTACAGCACTATGGGAAATAACTCAGAAACTGACAATGCGATGGTACCTGACCCCCTTACGCTTGTCCACATTCAGTCCACAACAGTCCCCGGACTGCTGGAGAGAGTGTGCAGAAGTGGGAGCACTTGCCCACATATTCTGGACATGTCCAAAGATAAAGCCCCTATGGACCCAAGTGAACTCTCAAATCCAAGAAATGGCACAAACTACCATCACCTTAACACCACAATTAGCCATTCTAAACATTGATATTGACCTGATTCCTCCATTCTCAGGAAAGTAATTACACATACACTACTGGCCACTAGACTCCTTATGACCCGGAAATGGAAATCTAAAGAGATACCGACCATAAAGGAAATAGTTGCCACCGTGCAAACACACTACACATATGAACACATCATGGCATCACAAATAGCATCCCCGAGCAAATCTCTCCAGTCATGGGAAGCATTGAAATTATGGTACTCTAAGTACACTCAGATAACTTAAACCTAAAACATATGCTAATATACATCCGGTGATCCCTTCCACCCTTCTCTCTCTCTCTTTCCCCCTACTAAAGCTCCCTTCCTCTCTCTCTCTTCTTCTGCGCCACTTTCTCAAGGAAGTTTTACAATGCAAAACAAGTTTTATAAATAATCAATGGTCATAAAGCTTAATGCAAATTATTATGACTGACACTATGTAAAACCATAAGACGGTACTGTGAGCATTGTTTAATGTTTTATGCAACACGTGATTGACACTGTGTAAAACCATAAGACTGTAATATAAGCATAGTTTAATGTTTTTATGCAACATGTATGTTATTTGGAAAACAATAAACATCATTTACAAAAAAAAAATCAATGCTCCTGAAAAAACGATTGATTTAAAAAAAAAATGTTTGCATTGATACATGTCCCCTAGGGCAGGACCCGGGTCCCCATATACTTTTTATGGCAATAACTTGCATATAAGCCTTTAAAATTAGCACATTTGATTTTTCATGTTCAAGTCCCATTGATTTTAACGGCCTTCTCGTGTTCGCACAAATTTTTTGCCTGTTCGCAAGTTCTGGTGCAAACTAAACAGGGGGGTGTTCGCCCCATCCCTTTATATAATACAGGGAAGTCGGTGTACAGTATATAATACAGTGCAAGCAGTGTACAGTATATGATACAGTGCAGGCGGTGTACACAGTATATAATACAGTGCATTCAGTGTACAGTATATAATTCAGTGCAGGTGGTGTAAACAGTATATAATACAATGTGTACAGTATGCAATACATTGCAGTCAGTGTACAGTATACAATACAGTGCAGGCGGTGTACAGTATGTAATACAGCGCAGGTGGGGTACACAGTATATAATACAGTGTGTACAGTATATAATACACTTCAGGTGGTGTACAGCATATAATACAGTGCATTCGGTGTACAGTATATAATACAGTGCAGGTGGTGTACAGTATATAATACAGTGCAGGCGGTGTGCACAGTATATAGTATAGTGTGCACAGTATATAATACACTTCAGGCGGTGTACATCATACAATACAGTGCAGTTGGTGTACAGTATATAATACAGTGCAGGTGGTGTACAGTATATAATACAGTGCAGGCGGTGTGCACAGTATATAGCATAGTGTGCACAGTATATAATACACTTCAGGCGGTGTACAGCATACAATACAGTGCAGTTGGTGTACAGTATATAAAACAGTGCAGGCGGTGTACAGTATATAATACAGTACAGGCGGTGTACACAATATATAATACAGTGTGTACAGTATATAATACATTGCAGTGGGTGTACAGTATATAATATGGTGTAGTGTGGTGTGAAAAAAAAACCCCCATCATGTCCGGAAGGTCACCAAGAAGAGGCAGATGCTCACAGGCCACTAAAAGAGGGCAAGCCGCCTCTGTGTCTACAGTGAAAAGTGATGGTCGTGGACATGGTGCATACTCTGCAAGCAGGGCACGCTTGTCCTTTTTTTTTTTTGCTGCTGACCGTGTTACTGAGCCACAGAAGAGTTGGTGGAGTTGATAACAAAGCTGTCCTCATCCTCCTCATCCTTTGTCACACAGGCTCATACTAGTTTGTCCTCCAATGCAGCTGCCAAAGCAGATTATTCCACCGCATCCTTGTCCACAGTTACTCCTTCCGTAGCCCCACCATCATGCACGGAGGAATGACCAGAATTATTCAACCATAGTGTCAGTTACATGCTGCTGGAGAATGAGCAGCAATTTAAAGGCTCTGATGTTGGTTCCCAGGTTGAGGAAGGGAATAATGTGAGCCTAAAGAGAGTGGGTGCCGCAGAAGGACAAGACACTAGCAGTCATGTTCCCTCAGTTGCAGCATACTGCCAAGTTTGCTCCAGTGATGAGGAGGGAGGGGATGATGAGGTCACTGACTGTACTTGGGTGCCTGAGAGAAGTGAGGAGGAGGAAGAGGCACAACTCCAATGAGTCAGGATGTCCTCCAGGGGCCAGCTTAAGGGCAGCCACCCTATTGCATTACACCACAGAGCTCCATTGGTGCAGGGTGCTGCTGACTCCCCACTGACTTCCAAATTTCGCTGGAGTGGGCTTTTTTCAACACACGCAGTAGATCGCACTGATGCTGTTTGCAATCTATGTCTGAAGTGGATCAAGTGTGACCAGAATAGTACCCACTTGGGCACCACATGCTTGACAAGACATATGACAACCTGCCATGCAGTCCGTTGGCAACAGCACATGAAAGACCCACATCATAAAAAAAGGCGGACTTCTCCTTGCTCCTCATCTGGAATCTCAACCCCTACTATACCTCAAGTCCTCTCAAAAACTTGCACTAGGGAGGAATGAAGGTATAGCAATAGGTGCCACAAGTACTTGCAGCCAATCTGCTAGCAGTACAGTAACACCACTAGTTGATTTCAGCAGGCAAATTTCGCTACCCCAGTTGCTGAACCTTAAAAAAAAAAATACTGTCCCAGCCATGTGCTCATCATCTAAATGCTAGCTTGGCCAAATTTCTAGCACTACAACTGCTGCCTTTTTAGCTGGTAGACTCTGCACCCTTTCATGAATTTGTGGAATGTACTGTACTACAGTGACTGGTTCCAAAAAGTAATTTATTTTCACGTAAGACCATTCCAGATCTCTACCATCATGTGGAAGGCATTGTTTTAACCTCTGTGGACAGGGCGGTCAGCAGCAAGGTTCATATTACCGCTGATTCATGTTCGAGCAGGCATGGTCAGGGACATTACCTTTCCTTCAAGGGGCACTGGGTAGCTCTGCTGGCAACTGGGAAGGATGCAGGACAGGGTTCAGTGTTGGAGCTTGTTCTGCCACCATGCCTCCAAAAAGCTGGTGGTGATTCTGCCATATCTATCTGCTTTACCCCCACCTCTTCTTCTTTCTCTATTGCCTCTTCTGCAGAATTGTCCTCTGAACCAGCAGTGCTCCCTAAGCGTTCAAGGGGCTATGCAAGCAGTCAGGCTAAAAGATGCCATGCAGTGCTTCAGTTGGTCTGTCTGGGGGAGAGGAGCTACACTGGGACAGAGATTCTGTCAGCTCTGCAGGGGCAGGCTCAGAGGTGGTTGACACCACAGCAGCTTGAGCCAGGAATGGTTGTATGCGACAATGGCACCAACCTTCTCTCCGTCCTCCGACGGGGACACTTGACACATGTTCCATGCTTGCCACACCTCCTGAATTTGGTGGTGCAACATTTCTTGTCCAGGTACCCAGGCTTACAAGATCTTCTGAGGCAGGCCAGAAAAGTCTGTGGGCATTTCTGGTGGTCATACAATGCCAGTGCTCGGCTGGCTGACGTTCAGTGGGAATTCAACCTGCCCACCAACCACCTCATTTGTGACATGCCCACCAGGTGGAACTCAACAGTAGCAATGCTGCAGTGGCTGCACACACAGCAGAGGGCCATCAATGAGTACCCATGTGAGTCTGGCACCAGGACATGCTCAAGGGAGCATGACTTCTTTTCCCCACACCAGTGGCTACTAATAAAGGATGCATGCACTGTCCTGTCACCATGTAAAGAGGCCACAAGGATGGTGAGCAGCGGAAATGCATGCATCAGTGATACTGTTCCTCTAGTCTTCCTGCTGGCGCACACGCTTTATGGAATCATGGACAGGGCACTTGAGGCAGAATAGCTGGAGGAAGAGGAGGACTTCCTTTCCTCTCAAGGCCCCCTTTATGCAGATAGCATTCCTGTGGGGCCACCAAACACACAGGAAGAAGAGGAGGAGAAGTGTTGTGTCAGTATGGATATAGAGAATAACATGCAGCAGTCTTTAAGGGATGGTTTTCAGAAACCCAAGGAGTTGTACGTGGCTGGGAGGAGGTAGTTCCTGACAATGTCATCCATAGTGACCATAGTGATTCAGAATATCATGCCTCTGTAAACTTACGCTACATGGGCTCCCTGCTTCTGCAAAGCCTGCAAAAGAACCCTAGGGTTCGTGGTATCAAGGAGAGGGATAATTACTTGCTGGCAACACTTCTTGATCTATGTTACAAGGGTAAAGTTGTAGAGCTCATCCTGTCTACGCAGAGGGAGCAGAGGATGAAACATCTTCAGTACGCCATGAAGAAAAGTTTGTGTAACGCTTTTCCAGACCCTGGGAGGTTACCATTTCCTGGTGCTGAACAACGTGTTTCTGAGGCTTCATTTGGTCAGAGGAAGAGAGGTTGTCAGGATTCAGCAGCTTGGCAGACCAGACATGTAGCTACACCAGGAAACTCAGACCAAACAAGTATATAACTTAAAAAGGTGAGATTTATTTACAGTGCACAGTAATAAACAAACACAGGAAACAGTGAACATAAACAAACCCCAGCAAACAAAACCCAAAACCTGACAAAAACACTAACACCTACACTGCAAACTAAACTTCTGGACAAGGGTACAGAGTATATGGGGAATCAAGGAGGATACCAGGCAAGGAGACAGCACTAGGCATAGGACAAAAGCAAGGCAGAGCAGGCTGAAGCAAGATCTCTAGCAGCAGTGAGGCAAACTCAATAGTGATGTGCTGAGGGAAGATAGCAGTGGCCAACTCCCACAGCCTGCTGACTCTTGGGAGGCCCCTGCTGGTGGACACTGGAACTGCTCAGCCTCTGACTGCTACAGGACACCTTCTGGTGGATACTGGAACTGCAGCGCATGGACCCCTGAGCTACAGCACCACCAGCTGGAGGAACTATTCCTGACAGTACCCCCCCTCTAAGGAGTGGCCTCAGGACGCTCCAAACAGCAGTATCAGAACCAGTCTGTAAGAAAAAGTCCTCTGCTACATAAGTCCACTGAAGACATTTCTCAAAAGTTGAAGAAGTCCTGGTTCTCCATCAAGATGTCCTACCGCCAAGATCCATCTGAAGATAACGTGTCCCCCCACCTAGATCATGCAGCTGGCCTGCCGGGGTTCAGAAAGAAGCCAGGTATTCCACCGCCCGGGTCTGGTAACTGGTTAAGTACCCCAATGCTGGGGTATGAAGGGTCATTCGCAAACTTAGTCCTGGGGCCATGTGACAACACCAAACCACTGACACCGGAATGTCTGGTTACAATTATGTAGCTTGCCTGATCTCCAGGACTTGTTCCACACTTCAATGGCCATCAAGGTTTCCCCAAGGCACTGGATACCCAACACGGGTACCCTAATGCACCTGGTGTCGTGGCAACTGCATCCGGGTCGTGGCAAGGCACAAATGGTGCTCTACCATTCTCCTGGCGCTCACCACTATCAAGGTCATGAAGGTAAATGTGGCTACCAATTGCAAAGGGTATGTCCGGACCACCAGGCTTTGACGCCATCGGAGCAAAGTATTGTAGGGGGGACCCAATCGAGGCAATTGAAAAATGAACCTTAGGCACATCCGGCTGGCCAGCGGGCAGGGGTACATCTGGCTGGACAGCAGGCAGAGGCACATCAGACTGGACAGCAGGCACTGGATCATCAGACTGAACAGTGGGCACTGGGTCATCAGTTGTGGAGGTAGACTGGAGCAAGTCGACCGGTGAGGAGGCAGACCGGAGCAAATTGGCCTAGTCCAGAGGGGCAACAGCATGAGAATCAGCATGGTCCAGCTGGGCAACAGCTCAGTAATCAGCATAGTCCAGAGGGGCAACAGCCCGGGAATCAGCATAGTCCAGCTGGGTGGCAGGCTGCAGATCACCCATGGCCGGCTTGACAACAGGTGACAACATGGAGGAGGCATGGTCCCCATAGGCAGGTGGTGTTAGGTACCTGGTAGTGAGCCTGACGGTCGGGGGTGGCCTCTCCTACGACTCCGGTTCGTGGGACCCCTGGAGTTGGGAACAGCGGCCACAGGAGCACGGTGGGGTAAGAGTGCCTGGCATCCTCTCCGGTGGGGGCTGGCAGTCCGAGTGATGGTCCATGGATTGTGGTGGACGGATACCCCTGGTACGGAGGAGGTACAACAGTGGACAACAGTTCGGCCGGTACCCACTAGACGTCGGACGGTGGGTCGACCTGATACGACTAAGGGCCCGACAACGGGGAGACCTGATACGACTAATGACTCGACAACGGGTCGACCTGGTACGACTAAGAGTACGACAACGGGGAGACCTGATCCGGTTAAACGAGGCCAGACGGAGGAGTGGCCAGCTGAACGAGGTCAGATGGAGGTGTTGACTACTG
>BLSH010520236.1:67981-82022 GCA_018402905.1 Glandirana rugosa | reverse complement strand
GGGGGGGGGGGGGGGGGGGGGCAAATGGTTGAAGTCAGCTTTAAAGTGACTCTGTTGCTTTATCGAAAAAATTCTGATCTAAGCTAACCCTGAAAAAGTTAATATTACATCTCCTGCTGCAGGAAGCTGGTCTTTTGAAAAAAAATAATCCTGTTAAATTACTTCTAAATCTGACACTTCTAATAGTGTCAATTTGCTGTTCAAAACAAATAAAACAGTACTACTCAAATGCCCTCTGAACCTGTATCATCCAGATTAGCATGTGAACTGGTGCAAGGCAGATAGGATCAGCTTATCAGGCTCCAGTAGACTTTAACAACATGGCAGCCATTTACACACAGACACTGACTGGCACGGTCAAGAGTCATGCATGGAGACCAGTAGCTATAGCAGTAGAGAGGCTCCTACAACCAGCTGGATAAGTACAGGAGCAGATCATCCTGGCAGATGACACCCTTCTAAACCAAGGTGTGGAGTCTAAGCATTAACCGATGCTCACCAGAGCTTGTGGTGGTGTTAGTACCAGGTTGCAGTCCTTGAGATCACCCCACCAGGAGATGCACAAGCTGGGATCCAATATCAGATGTGCCAGGTAGGGATCAAGCAGAAGCATGGTCAGTAAACACAGGTTGGGATTAAGCAGGAGCATAGTCGAGGTCGAACAATCCAAAGGGCGGTAATGAGTGGTAGCGGAGATATGGATGGTAGCAGGAGTAACAAGCGTGAGATATTGGCTGGAATGAGAGTACGATAATCTGGCAAACAGGAAGTGCAGAGGAATTGTTTAAATCAGCAAGTTCATGGGAGGTACAGAGCGTTAACGGTTCACCAAAAACAAGAGACAAGGCAAGAAGATCCAAACAATCAGACAGTGAGCTACCCAGTATCTCAGGTCACAGGTGTCTCAGCAAGAAGAGACATCAACAGACACAACAGAGATTGCAGGTTAAGACCTGGGTCCTGACACCAACTCCCTGTTGCATAAATGTGGATGGAATGGGTACACGATGGCTTCAGCTCCTGTTCCCTGCTGACTGCAGAACTATAGGGTATGTTGGTGGACCTCCACAGAAAGACCACTGCTTCCACACAAAGAGAAAGGGTTCTTACCTGCAGCAATCTGGTAGGGGGAAGGCTTTTCTACTCAGGCTGGAGCTGCTTTTTAACCACTTGCTGACTGCACTATAGCTGAATGACGGCTACAGCACGGCCAGCCAGTTCTGAGAGGGCATCATATGATGTGTGTTAGTACCAAGTTGCAGTCCTCGGGATCACCCCACCAGGAGATGCACAAGCTGGGATCCAATATCAGATGTGCCAGGTAGGGATCAAGCAGAAGCGTGGTCAGTAAACAAGCCAAAGTTTGCTAACTTGATGTCACAGGTTGGGATTAAGCAGGAGCATAGCCGAGGTCGAACAATCTAAAGGGCGGTAATGAGTGGTAGTGGAGATATGGATGGTAGCAGGAGTAACAAGCGTGAGATATTGGCTGGAATGAGAGCACAATAATCTGGTAAACAGGAAGTGCAGAGGAATTGTTTAAATCAGTAAGTTCATGGGAGGTACAGAGCTTTAAAGGTTCACCAAAAACAAGAGACAAGGCAAGAAGATCCAAAACAATCAGACAGTGAGCTACCCAGCATCTCAGGTCACAGGTGTCTCAGCAAGAAGAGACATCAACAGACACAACAGAGATTGCAGGTTAAGACATGGGTCCTGACACCAACTCCCTGTTGCATAAATCTGGATGGAATGGGTACACAATGGCTTCAGCTCCTGTTCCCTGCTGACTGCAGAACTATAGGATATGTAGGTGGACCTCCACAGAAAGGCCACTGCTTCCACACAAAGAGCAAGGGTTCTTTTCTGCAGCATTCTGGTAGGGGGAAGGATTTTCTACTCAGGCTGGAGCTGCTTTTTAACCACTTGCTGACTGCACTATAGACGAATGACGGCTACAGCACAGCCAGCCAGTTCTGATCCTTAAGACACAGCTGATCACAGATCGGGGAAAAGGGCAAATCGCAGGGGCCTTTTACCATGTGATCAGCTGTGTCCAATCACAGCTGATCAAGATGTAAACACAAGCCGGATATTTGCATTTCTTTCCTCACGCTGACAGCCCGAGGAGAGGAGAGCCAATAACCGGCTTGTGTGAGAGGGACATTTACACTAATAATCAGGGCATTAATTATCAGTGTCCTAATTATCAGTGCAGTCCCTTCAGTGCCCACCATTGCTGCCAATCAGTGCCCATCAGTGCCTCCTCATCAGTGTCACCTATCAGTGTTGCCTATCAGTTCCCATCAGTGCCGCCTACCAGTGCCCATCAGTGCCACCTATCAGTGCGGCCTATCAGTGCCCTTCAGTGCTGCCTATCAGAGCCCATCGGTGCCACCTATCAGTACCCATCAGTGCCACTTATTAGTGTAACCTCATCAGTGACTCCTCATCAGTGATTCCTCATCAATGCCCATCAATGCCGCCTCATCAGTGCCCATCATTGAATTCTATTAGTGCCCATAAGTGCAGCCTCATCAGTGCACATCAGTGAAGGAGAAATATGACCCGTTTGCAAAATTTTATGAAAAACTTTTTTTTTAATCAAAATTTTTGGTCATATATTTAGCAAAAAATATAAAACCCAGTGGTGATTAAATACCAAAAGAAAGCTCTATTTGTGTGAAAAAAAATGATAAAAAATTCATATGGGTACAGTGTAGCATGCCCATGCAATTATCATTCAAAGTGTGACAGCACTGAAAGCTGAAAATTGGCCTGGTCAGGAAGGGAATATAAGTGCCTCATAGGCAAGTGGTTAAAGAAAAAACAACTAAGGCTTGGCACACCTTTTTTTCAAAGCATATGGAATTTATTTAGTGAACATTTGAAAGTTCAATGAATTAGGATTTAGCTATCCAATTTGCTAAAGAAGGTGCACAATCATCACATACTACAAGTATGTAGTATGTGCCAAACTACATCAAGACAAAATGAAGGAAAGACATGTTTCATGGTTAAAATAATACAGAAAAGACAATTAGTTTATAACACTTCCTTTTGTATGACTATATGGTGAAAATGCTTGTGGCAAGTAGCAGGTACAACTGTCATTCACTTCACTGAAATCAATGAATGCGTTATCATTCACTGTGAACATGAAGTGTGGGAATTGCCCTGCTTCTTTCTTGGCTTCTCTCGGAACATTTAACATTGCACCACAAACAGACAGCAGGGAGTGACCACATAGTGGCTTAATCCCTCAGAAATCAGATCTTTTGTATTGGTATGTATTTACTCTTCCCAGCTTTACATGTTTCATCTAATGACTAACATGGGCTGCAAGCGTCATTTCACATTCAGGTACTGCTCAGAAAGTTAGCAAGGGGCCAGAACAAATAACATCTTTGGTTGCTGGATAGAAGTGTGAACAATCATGAAAAACCATTAGGGGAACTTTGACATTATAGTTTTGTTATGCATACATAGCCCCAAACTGTATCTCATTTGGAGGGACTGTAACTTTTTTGGAACCAAATCCAATTTCATCTTTATCCTTCCTTCTCCATACAATAATGCACGATTTAACCACCAAAAGCATTGCACTACACTAAATTTTTCATCCAACCTTTACACAAATGCATTTGTTAAGTTGAAACTCCAATATAAAGGAAACGTAGTGGCAAAAAAGGGCGCCTTTAGGTTTGACCAATCTTTTAAAGTATTCATTTTTGGTGGGTATTTCCTTTGTACCAACATTTTGTCCCGCTTTTTCATCTCAGAAAGTAGGGTGGTATGTACATACAGTGTATAAGATGTGTATTTTTAAATACAGTAACCTAATCAAAGTTATCATATTAGTTAGTGTCTGTAACATGTAGGGGTGTACTAATTAAACATTTGCTTTGTGAATGCCTCTTCAATTCATTTGTGTAAACATAACGAATAATACCCACAATATGTGTTATATGTGTATAATAATTTCTTTGTTACCCTTCACTGGGCGAATGTAATATTCCCTAACGATCAATCCTAAGAGAAAAAATAACCCTAAGAACATTCAACCATGAGAGTTAACTTTCACCCAAATAGCCTAACACTATAGGCTAGGAACAGTTGACTATCAAGGGAAGAAATATGAGGGAGTTATGTGCACTGTGTAGAGTCTATAAAGAATCCTGTGCAAAAGGCTAAAAAAAATGGGTGTTCAACCAAGCAAACCTCTAGTTATTATTATTTTAGGTACTTATATAGCGCCGTCAATTTACGCAGCGCTTTACATATATATATTTTTACATTCACATCAGTCCCTACCCTCAAGGAGCTTACAATCTAAAGTCCCTAAACTCGCATTCATACATATACTAGGGACAATTTAGACAGGATCTAATTTACCTACCAGCATGTCTTTGGAGTCTCTAGTTACAGTGTGAAGCAAAACATGTAGCAGTGGTATTATTATCACTGCTAAAAGTTAGTTTCCTCTTGTTTGTTAGGGAGCTGACACTCACAGGTGGCTGTTAAGGTTACGCACACCCACGGCGACTAGCTAAGCGCGACGTGGTTCCGTGACTTGGGGTATATGAGGAAATAATGGGGAACTTATACTGAGCAATAAGACTTCACTGTACTTTCACATCCCACACTACCTTTGGCCACCACTAGAGGGAGACTCCACTCCAATCCAGCTGGCTGACCACACACAGGCAAATATGAATCTTACATACAATCTGGTGACATCTAAGGGTTGGGGAGCAGTCTAGCAATTAGTACACACTTCTAGGGTTTCTCCAGCTATCCTGCAAGCTAAAACACTGGTGTTAATCACTCTTCCCACTCTCCACACACCCACACACCAGACACACAATAAACTATAGCCTGCCACCACCCAACAGTTTGACCACACACACACAGATCTCCGTCTGGCAGATCTGTTAGCTCACAATTAGAGTTGAGTGGACACCTGGATGTTCGAGTTAGTCGGGTTCGGCCATACCTCGTGAAACCGTTTGGGTTCGGCACCGAACTCGATCCAAACTTGACCCCGGACACTGAACCCCATTGAAGTCAATTGTGACCCGAACTTTTGGGCAAAAAAATGGCTGTAAAAAAGTCATGGAAAGGGCTAGAAGACTGCAAAAGGAAGCAAAATGGGGGTAAGAGTAGAACAAGTGCCCTGCAAACAAATGTGGATAGGGAAATAACTTAAAATCACATAAAAAATAAAAATGGGAGGAGGAGGTGAATGTGGAGTAGGAGCCTAGAGGTTGACTAGGCCGTGACCGTGGCAGTGTAGGTGGAGGTGGCGGTGGTGGAGGAGGAGGAGGAGGTAGCCAAAACCGTTTTTTGTTTGTTTGTTTTTTTTTTTAGAATTGGGGTAGCCCCCAAAATATTGAGACATATTCAAAAAAAAAAAAAAGGATACCAATGGTTGTGTGAGGCCGGTCTAAATGTCTATTCTGCACAAGGTACAGACAATTCTTGTGGGATCCATGCCTGGTTCATTTTAATAAAGGTTAGCACTTCCGGTTCCGGCGCCACATGGAATAGTCACCCATCTCCTCGGCTCCTGCAGCAGCCTTAGAAATCGGCCTAAAAAACCCAGCCCAGCCCATCGGTCTCAGCTAACACCCGAGCGGCGGATGGATCGTTATCTGGACAGAAACGGCTCTAAAACCAGGACCCCACAACGAACGGCGCAGCCTGACATGGCGCCAGTCACAGGGATGGAGGTAAGTGACGGACAGTCACACACCCCAGCACCGCAACCCCATCCAGACACGGACCGAATAGCACAGGCTGTGGCCGCCTTACTTGCGCCAACCATCACAGCCTCTGTGGGAAAGGCGATTCAAGCAGGGATGGCCACCTTACATAGGGAGCTGACAGAGCAGGGTATCAAACTTAATGAGGCAGAAGAGCGTATCGCTCATTTAGAGGAGGAAATCACATCCACATAGAAACCTGACCATGACCAAGATCAGCAAATAAAACTAATGGCTGAATCCCTATCAGGTCAGATCATCTTGCCTCCTTCCAGAGTAAAATTCTTAAGTTCATATGGTCTAACTCAGGCTATAGAATCTCTCAACAATCCTTATTTCACCATAGGAGTAAGGGGGGACTAGGATTGCCACACTTAGTGAAGTACTTCCAAGCGGCCAGGATAGCACAATTATCTTCTGTTTTCTTTAGGCACGAAAGGCAGGACTGGATGCGGTTGGAGCAACATTCCACTCCACAGTTTACTCTGGACTTTCTTTTGTGGTGCTCTCCTAAAGATAGGCCACCAATTTTATCACCTACACTCTCCAAGGAACTCGCCTTTTGGGATAAAGTTAAACACATGCCCTCACTAGTCTCCTCAATTAAACCCTTAGCCCATATTTTCAACAACCCGGACTTCCCGCCAGGACTAAACATTAAAGCCTTTCAATGGTGGCTAAATAAGGGGCTATTTCGTATAGGACATTATTTCACGGCAGCAGGCCCAATAACTCTTAACTACTGCATAAACAAACTTGAGCTTCCAACCTCAGAGTTTTTCAGATTCTACCAAATTTCCAATTTTTTACACAATATATGGAGGGATAAATCATCCCCTCCAGATTTCACAGCATACGAACGATGGTGTGGTCAGTCATCACAACAAAAGGGAGGTATCTCAATCATTTATGAGGCAATCACTCGTCCTAGTAAAAAATCAGCTTTCATGACTAACTGGGAATCTGAGCTTAATTTTGAATGGGACCTCGACAAGTGGCAAGTCGCTTGCTCCAGATCATTCAAGGGCATCCTAAATACGACTATCACAGAAGCTAGTATTAAAGTGATGATGAGGTGGTACCTCACACCATCTAGACTAGCGACATTCTACCCCTCTGCAGACCCGTTATGCTTCAGGGGATATTTACTCAGGGGCACCATGGCCCACATCTGGTGGGAATGCCCGAGGGTTAGACCTTTCTGGTCTAGAGTGTTTCGCATTATTCATAAAGTTACAGGTTGCAAACTTGAAAGATCCCCCACTACTGCCCTCTTAAATGGCAACATCTCCAACACCACAAAACCTAACAGGAAATTAATTCACTTCATTTTCCTAGGGGCCAAGATTACTTTAGCCAAGGCTTGGAAACAAGATAGGGTCTCTCTGAAATCCGCCGTACGGAAAATCTCATGGGTGATGACTCAAGAAAGGCTGGCTGGCATTCTTTCAAATAGTTTGCATAGATTCGAATTGATCTGGGAACCATGGGCCAAATTTATAGGAATCTCTCTAACCCCAGGTCTCCCTGGATACCAAAACCCTTAAGAGTTCTTTAGAGGTGGTTGTTCTGGAGTCAACTTTTCTCTCTACAGGAAATACTTTTCTATACTCTCTTCTTGCTCACCTTCTCTTCAGCTCTTTCTAATTCCCTTTCTCCCCTATACTCTTACGTCTTGATCCGTGGATATATAAAACAAGAGGAGAGTGGGTTCTCTGGCACAGCTTGTTCCCGTCTGGGGTGCTGAGGATTTACTCTCCCAAGATTATTACAACTGTTTTACTACAGGATACAGTTATTCTTGCTTTGCCAACTTTGTATGTTAATGCAAATAATATAGGTCTCTTGACCTACTCAATATTTTGTATGCTATCACTTTGTTGTGCCTACCATAAGTTTGTTACTTTTTTGAAACATCCAATAAAAATTATTGAAAATAAAACTAATGGCTGAAAAACTCCAGGATTTAGAGAACAGGTCGCGCAGGAGTAATCTACGGTTTATAGGGGTACCTGAAACCCTCCAGGCGCAATCCTTAGCTTCCTTCTGTGGCATTAAAATACCCGAGGCCCTGGGTCTCCCCGGGCCCTGCCAGGTGAAACGAGCGCATCGCCTGGGACAGGCTATGAACGATCGTAGGTCTCCACGGCCAATTATAGCAAAGCACCTGAATTATGCAGAGAAACACTCCATTCTACAAAAATTCAGACAACATAAAACTCTCACAATTGACGGGGTGCGGATTCTAATCTTTGCAGACTATTCTGCTGAAGTGGCCAAACAACTAAAACATTTTCAAACTGTCTGCACAGCATTGTTCCAAAGGCAGGTTAAAATCACCCTCACTTTTCCTACAGTGCTACGGGTTAGGTCACCTAGTGGAGATCAACTTTCATTCCATAGCCCCGCAGAAGCGGAACATTTTCTTCGCACTCTAAAACCAGGCTCATATGCTGCTGCCTTGTCAAGAGACCTACCATCTGCTCGCCCCTTGACACAGAGAAGTCCCAGGAAGGATTCTCCCATGCGGTTCAAACAAGCCGGAGACCTCAATAATATCACCCCTTTAGGATGAAAGGCCGCAGGACCACCACGGAGACTCTCCCACACCTCATGCGGCCAGACAAGGGCAGTCACAGGGGAATTATCTCCTCTCCTTTCTTCCTTTTTTTTTTTTTGTTCTTTAATCTCATTGTTGACTATAATTCCAACACATAGGTCATATAGACTTATAAGGTTTCAGCAACAGTTGGATTTGTTACCATCCCTCTCATGTTTCTTAATATTGTGTACCAAGTTTGGGAACCCGATATAATGCCTTAATGTTACAATTTTTGCTTATAATGCATGATTAGTTGGCAATATACTGACATGGTCTGTCATCTCGCTCTTGTCACTCCGTTCCTTCGCTCCTCTTTCCTTTTTTTCACAGGGTGCCTCCACAGGCCATAACCAGTCTCCCATTAAAAAGTATATACCACAGAGGATGCCTAATTACAGTGCACCACATAGATGGGCCAGACATCTTCATACCCAGGTATGAATGGACATGTTTGTGTTCTTTCTCTGTAGGAACTTGTTCTTGGGGGTCGAACCTGTGGCAGATTCAATGTGTGGAAAAAAGTGGAGTCACAAGCATGTAGTTTTGTTTACGTTATTTTATGGTTTACCCAAGATCCCATTCCCAAGCTGCATTTCCATCCTACTCTGCACCAAGATAGTACACTAGACACTTTCCTAAACCACATAGGGTTAGCCACCCTTAAGACCACTCATCCCAGACCTGACACACATATTAGCCAGTCACTCACATACACTTACGCAGTTCCACGCCATAACATCACAGACATTACATGAGAATGGTGTCATGGAATGTTAAGGGGCTGAGAACCCCTAAAAAACGTACAAAGGTCTTACGCCACCTCCACCGCCTAAAGGCGGATATTGCCCTCCTGCCAAAAATGCATATGACTTCACAGAATTACTTCAGGATGAGGAAAATGTGGGTGGGAGATGTATTAGGATCAGAAGGCACCAGTCGCAAAGCAGGGGTGCTTATACCAATCCACAAAAAATTCCCAGGACAAATAATCTCACTAGACTCAGATTCTAATGGACGTATAGCCATGGTCCATCTGAAGTGGGGGGGGGGGGATCAGGATCTCAAACATCTATGCTCCGAACAATCCTGATAAGAAATTTTTCTCAGACCTCACACTCCATGCGCTGAAGCACCCTAACTCACCTCATATAATGGGGGGAGATTTTAATTCCATCATGAGTGATTCCCAAGATAGATCCGTCCCCAAAACCACACGCCACAGTACAAGTTCACCCAGTCAACCCACCCTACTATCTAAAACCATGGCTTCTCTAGATCTCATGGACGTGTGGAGACTGCGACACCCTGTGGACAGAGAGTACACTTTTTACTCCTCGCCACATAAGATCTTCACGGGACTAGATTATTTCTTCAGCTCGGATCACCTAATCCCACAAATCAGGGAGGCAGAGATTAAAGAAATAGCAATCTCAGACCATGCCCCTGTAACGATAGACCTGGCCGACCCTAATCTACACTCTAAATGTCGGCTTTGGTGCTTCCCGGGCTACCTGATACGGAACAGTGATTTCTGTGCAACTCTCAGGAAAACCTGGGAGGACTATGTACACAGCAACATAGTACACCAAGATGACCCTTCCTTGTTCTGGGAGGTGGGGAAGGCTGTTCTAAGAGGACAAATCATAGCCTATACCACTGCACATAAAAAGCGCACCATCAGCAATTATATAGAAGCTAGCCACAGGTTGAAAATCACACAAGAAGCACTTACAAGGTCCGATACAAAATTATGAGGGAAGCATGGCTGGAAGCCAAACGCTCTTTTGACTTATGGGCAAACTCCTTAGAACACATGCACCACGCACACATGGAAGCCAATCTTTTCAAATTTGGTAATAAGTCAGGGAAATTACTCTCTAGGCTATGCAAAGGTCAGTATAAACCCACTCGCATAATGGCCCTTTGTGACACCCAGGGAAATATTTTTACACAACCTCAGGAAGTGACACAGGTGATGCTCAAGTTCTATTCCTCCCTATATGCCCAGGAGCCCATAGATATGGAATTGGCCCTACGCTTTTTAAGCTTGGTAGACCTACCAGTAGTGACTGCTGATCAACTGGCGACCCTAAATGCTCCCATCTCATGTGAAGAAGTATGTCAGGTCATAAAACACCTCCCCTCAGCGAAAGCCCCAGGCCCTGACAGGTACACGGGGGAATTCTTCAAACTCATGACCGACTCTGTCGGCCCCTCACTCCTCAATGTTTATAATAATATCTGGTCCGGTGGTACCTATTTGAAATCCGGGAATCAAGCCATCATAAAACTCTTAGAGAAAAAAGGGAAGGACCCATTAAATCCAGGCTCATACAGACCCTTATCCCTCCTCAATTTGGATTAAAAAATCTTGTCAAAAATAGTGGCAAATAGGTTGGCTGAGCTCATTCCCATTTTAATTAATCCGGCCCAGTCAGGATTTGTCAAGGGACGAACGGCGATCCTCAACATACGTAAGGTGATGATGGCTATGGACTATGCGACCAACAATGTGGACACAGCCATCGTCACCTTAGACGCCGAGAAGGCATTTGACAATATCAACTTTGATTGGCTGTATCTGGTTCTTACCAAATGTAACTTCTCTGGACCTTTTACACACCTCATACACCAAATGTACGCCTCCCCCTCGGCTCGCCTGGTGGTGGCGAACATCTTAAGCGATGATTTCCGACTACACAAAGGGACAAGGCAGGGCTGCCCACTGTCACCACTCCTCTTTAATCTTGCCCTCGAACCCCTATCCAGACATCTTCTTTACAATGCACCCCTACATGGCATCCCTATAGGGGACCAAGAGCTTAGGACAGCATTGTTTGTGGATGACGTGCTCATTTTTACATTAAACCCTCAAATAGATGTGCCGGTTGTTAGGGATATCTTCGACTCATTTAGGCTTTGCTCGGGCCTAAGAATAAATTACAGCAACAGTGAATTCCTCCTCTTGGGCTCCCGCAACGACAAGTCACCCTCCTGGTCGGATTCTCTACCCTTCCCTCAGGCAAAGACACACATCACATACTTAGGGATACAGATAGGGAAAACCCCGTCTTCCATCTACCAGTTAAATATTCCCCCCCTATTGGACAGAATAGCCAGGGAGCTGGGGTGTTGGATGGACCTGACGCTCTCACTCATGGGGAGATGCCACCTGTACAAAATGACGAGTTTTGCCAGACTACTATACCCTCTTCAAACATTACCAATACTCTTAAAACATAAAGATATACAACATCTTCATCGAGTAGTAACCAAATTTCTCTGGCGGGGTAGGAAGCCTCGCATAGCGCTAACCAAAATGCATCTCCCCAGGAGCGAGGGGGGAATTAATGTGCCAGATGCCAGGTTGTACAACTTGGCCTGTTTGTTACGCATGTGGCTGGACTGGATTAGCCAAAACTCACACTATTACAATTATTTGTTGGAATCCCGAATGGTTCCACCCATCTCCCTCCCGGCCCTCCTTCATTGTAAATCAAGTATCCTCCTGAGAGATACAGTGGTGGCCTGGAGAGAATCACGCAAATTACTCAAGTTTTCAACTTGCTTTTCCAAACATCTCCCAATAAGGGGCCACCCCGACTTCCTACCTGGGCTGCTATGTGATGCTTTTAAAAAATGGGCACAGAAAGGACTTACCACTTTCGCATCACTGTGCGATTTATCGACGGGCCAACCAAAACCCTTTCAACACTTAGTAAAGGAGTTCAGCCTACCACCTTCCCATGTCTTTTATTACTCCCAATGTACTAGTTACATGAAGTCATCTGGACTCAAACCACACCAAATGCTTGCACCCGATCTGATGGATACACTGCTCAATAAAGACCTCTATAAGATCTCGAAATTATACAAATCCTTCAGGCGGTCTATCTCTTCCGCTCCATGCATGAAACCGGTATCTGCATGGTCTAAACACTTCGACGCCGAGGACCTCACAAGTAAAATCCTGAAAGGATACAATACCTGAAAGGATACTAAACCTCACCCCCTGCGAGGCCTGGAAGGAAACACAGCTAAAAATCTTGCATCAAGCCTTCATACCTTTCCTTAACTAAGGAGAACCCAGAAGCAGCTCTCTGCCCACACTGCTCCTATAAATTCCCCTCACTTGTCCATAGCCTCTGGAAACAAGTCTTACGGTATATTGAGAAAGTCACTGCTGGAAAACTTCTTCAAGATCCTCTGCCTCTTCTGTTTGGTTACTGGGACGATATACTCCAAGCCTCCCCCAAGCATGATCTGATCTATAAAAGCAGACTTTGGATTCAAACTACCCTTCTGATAACCCGGAGAATCATCTTGAAAAACTGGGTGGGACCTACTAAGCCCACACTGGAACAAGTACAAAGGGAACTTCATCTTCTACTTTATATAGAAAGACTTATAGTGGATCTTTCCAATTCCTCAACTAGAGAAGGATATCTTAACAAGTGGGACTCTTAAATATCAGCGACCCTTTCTCCCAAGGAAGCAAAATCCCTCAGAGAAACACCCTATTGTTACTATGATGGTCTCTGACAAATACATGACTCCATGAACTGAGCCCCACAAAACCATTTGGGAGGCTGCCCCCCCAGGGGAAGCACCCAACCAACCAAGTCCTCACCACCTACCCTTCCTCTTTTCTTTTCAAAGTCATCTGTTGTTTCCAATGTATATTTGACCTTCTTAACGCAAGACATGATTTGTGTATGTCAGGTCCATCCAACAGGGATCCTTACTACTATCCATATTGCTTAGTGTGCTCGTTAATATTGTTAGTAGATCAGCCCCCCCCCCCCCCACCGAGTGGTTTCGGACACCCCAAAATAAATCAGAAGATAGGGACCTATCATGCAAATCTCTGCTAAAGTTGAAAGCGCAGGGAGAAATTGCAGCTTCGCTTATCCTGTTGTTTCACCCCCTCCCCCTCTCCTCTACTCTCCATCCTCCCCCCCCCCAGTTATATGTTTTTTGGTACCTCGGCAGCACCTGCCGAACATGGTACTCTCACAGTGGCGACCTATCCTTCCCACTTGATTTATTGGATTTCATGGTTTTTCAAGTGCTCTTATGTACAATGCATACGAGATTGGCTGAGTTGTACCTTTTATGACCTTGTATTGTATTTGCAAACAATCAATAAAATTCTTATAAAAAAAATAAATAAAGGTTAGCTTGTCTACGTTGGCTGTGGACAGGCGGCTGCGCTTGCCTGTGATAATGCCCCCTGCCGTACTAAACACACGTTCAGACAATACACTGGCTGCAGGGCAGGCCAGCACCTCCAAGGCATAAAGGGCAAGCTCAGGCCATGTGCCCAATTTTCCGTCTCCTCCTCCTTCTCCAGCGGTTGCGTCGACATCGTGGCGGTCGTGGAGTCTTCCGTCCCAATCGTACCGACTTTACACCTTTTCGAAACAGTCGTCGTGCGGTTATGTTTGTCGTGGTGGTCGACTATCCGTTGCAGAATCGTCCTCCGTCGTAAAGTCGTTATACCACCTTGTCATACAAACGTGTACGGATGTGCATGACTGACTACCCAGACGGGGTAAGTTGAAGACACAGAGGTTTAACCCGTGTACCGGACTCGAACGGGAAATACGGAACCTCCACGACCGGACGGGACGTCGGTCACATAACAGACTTGCACACAAATCATGCCGTCCCC
>BLSH010520236.1:56650-67971 GCA_018402905.1 Glandirana rugosa | reverse complement strand
CACTGATATATAGAGTACACTCAATACACTGTGTGTATATATATACTAGACTGTATATATTTTAAGACACCATGTCAAGTGTACTAAATACCGTACGTACACTCCTGAATGCACTGATATATAGTGTACACTCAATACGTTGTGTGTATATATATATATATATATATATATACTGGACTGTATATATTTCAAGACACCACGTCAAGTGTACTATATACCGTACGTACACCCGTGAATGCACTGATATATAGTGTACACTCAATACGCTGTTTGTGTGTGTGTGTGTGTATATGTATATATATATATATATATATATATATATATATATACTAGACTGTATATATTTTAATACACCACGTCAAGTGTACTATATACTGTACATACACCCCCGAATGCACTGATATATAGTGTACACTCAATACGCTGTGTGTATATATAAAGTATCTCTCAAAAGTGAGTACACGCCTCACATTTTTGTAAATATTTTATTATATCTTTTCATGTGACAACACTAAAGAGATAACACTTCGCTACAATGTAAGTAATAAGTGTACAGCTTGTATAACAGTGTAAAGTTGCTGTCCCCTCAAATTAACTCAACACCCAGCCACTAATGTCTAAACCGCTGGCAACAAAGATGAGTACACCCCTAAGTGAAAATGTCCAAATTGGGATCAATTAACCATTTTCTGTTGTCATGTGTCTCATTAGTGTTACAAGGTCTCAGGTGTGTTAAATTTGGTGTTATCGCTCTCACTCTCTCATACTGGTCACTGGAAGTTCAACATGGCACCTCATTGCAAAGAACTCTCTGAGGATTTGAAAAAAGAATTGTTGCTCCACATAAAGATGGCCTAGGCTATAAGAAGATTGCCAAGACCCTGAAACTGAGCTGCAGCACGGTGGCCAAGACCATACAGCGGTTTAACTGGACAGGTTTCCACTCAGAACAGGTCTCACCATGGTCGACCAAAGAAGTTGAGTGCATGTGCTTAGCGTCATATCCAGAGATTGTCTTTGGGAAATAGACCTATGAGTGCTGCCAGCATTGCTGCAAAGGTTGAAGGGGTGGGGGGTCAGTCTGTCAGTGATCAGACCATACGCCGCACATTACATCATATTGGTCTGCATGGCTGTCATCCCAGAAGGAAGCCTCTTCTAAAAATGATGCACAAGTAAGCTCGCAAACAGTGTGCTGAAGACAAGCAGACTAAGGACATGATTTACTAGCACCATGTCCTGTGGTCTGATAAGACCAAGATAAACGTATTTGGTTCAGAGAGTGTGTGGTGGCAATCAGGTGAGGAGTACAAAGACAAGTGGTGGGAGTGTCATGGTCTGGGGCTGCATGAGTGCTGCCGGCACTGGGGAGCTACAGTTCATTGAGGGAACCAGGAATGGCAACATGTACTGTGACATACTGAAGCAGAGTATGATCCCCTCCCTTCGGAGACTGGGCCGCAGGGCAGTATTCTAATATGATAATGACCCCAAACACACCTCCAAGAGGACCACTGCCTTGCTAAAGAAGCTGAGGGTAAAGGTGATGGACTGGCCAAGCATGTGTCCAGACCTAAACCCTATAGAGCATCTGTGGGGCATCCTGAAACACAAGGTGGAGGAGTGCAAGGTCTCTAACATTCACCAGCTCTGTGATGTCCTCATGGGGGAGTGGAAGATTACTCCAGCGACAACCAGTGAAACTCTGGTGAAATCCATGCCCAAGAGGGTTAAGGCAGTGCTGGAAAATAATGGTGGCCACACAAAATATTGACACTTGGGCCCAATTTGGACATTTTCACTTAGGGGTGCACTCACTTTTGTTTCCAGCGGTTTAGACATTAATGGCTGTGTGTTGAGTTATTTTGAGGGGACAGCAAATTTACACTGTTATACAAGCTGTACACTCACTACTTTACATTGTAGTAAAGTCTAATTTCTTCAATGTTGTCACATGAAAAGATATAATAAAATATTTACAAAAATGTGAGGGGTGTACTCACTTTTGTGACATACTGTATATATATTCTTGCACTGCCTGCACTAACTGACTGTATACAGATCGTCCTATCTATCTATCTTTCTATCTATCTATCTATCTATCTATCTATCTATCTATCTATCTATCTATCTATCTATCTATTTTTTTCACAATAATCACTAGCTACACTGAACTGCCTGCACGTCACTAGCTAAGCTCACTCTCTCTAGACGTTATTCACACACTACATAGAACCGCTGTACAAGCGGCTTTTTATAGTGTGGGGCATGGATTGAGGCTGCTGAGCAGTGATTGGCCAAAGGCACCCTGCCTTTAGCCAATCATATCTTTCACAGCAAGTGATTGCTCTGTGATTGGCCAAAGCACACAGGTCATGAGATTCCCGGAGTGGTTTGTTCATATCCTCTCCCCAGTTTGAGGGAACAAGTGTTTTTGACCGACTGGTAATACAGGGTTCTAAGTGTGAGGTGAGCAGGCATTTTTTCCATTGGTGAAGGAATTTGACACTGGTGTTTTATAAGAGGCTGCAAACCTTTTTCCTTCTCACTCATGATACATATGTGGCCTATATGATCTTTTCTGGGCTTTTTATGGACTATACCTTTAAATATGATATTTTATTGTTTAACTATATGCTCTGCACTTATTGGTTATTTGTAGTGGTACAGGAAAGTTCAGTGATTGGTGTGCTGGGTGAAGTGGGAGATGGCACAGTGCAGATTGCCAGCTGTGCATGTTTTTAATAGGACCAAATAGAAAAGCTGTCTACCTGTAAGCCTACAAAGAAGACTCTCTGTCTGAGCACCACCTGATATGGTGCAGATTCCTAGACCTCATAGCCTGGTAGTCTAAGTAAAATTATAGGAGGTTTGTTTAGCATAGGGAGGTAGGTCATTAGAATTCAATTACTGTATATGAAAGCATAATTAGTTTTAAGGCCTCTTTCAGACCTTTGCATTGCAGTAATGTGCATTTCACTGCAAGGATCTACAAGGCACTGCTGGCCATGTGATGTTTGGATGTTAGGAATGGGCTTCCCAAAATGGCAGGCAGTATGTGCTTTTCATATGTTTTAAGGAACTTCCAGCTTCTTAAATCTCAGCTGCTGATTATGTGTCTAGGACTTTAGCAAATATGTTTTAAAGCAGTTCAAAGTTTAGTAAATTCTACTATGCATGCATAAGAACCAGGATTTGGATCCAACATTTGATGCCAGTGCTGCTGATCTCCTACTGGAGGTCTCCCAGTGCTATTAACTGATTTGCAGCTCTCTTCAGAAGATCATGTGACATGTAGGAGCCACAAATATGTTTTACAGCAATAGGAAATGCCTTGTTTCGAGAGTTGATTGCCAGTATCTGTAAACGTCACGTCAGATTAGAAGATATCAACAGTGTCATTAAATTTCAGGTCCACTATGGAGCAACCGCACTTGCAGAGTGCATCTGTACTTTGCAAAGTGCACAGCCAATTTTCCTTTAGTAATTCAACCCCTATGTGTTTCTATTACACCTAACATGGTAGCATTGATGTTTAAATGTAGACCAGCATCATCCACAACAGCCATACCCAACGTGAAGCACACCCAAGCTGACCCCTACAGCAGGTGAGTTTGTTTTGCAATGGGACATGATAGTCTAATCTAATTGTCTGAATGTGAGTTAGGGACCTTAGATTGTAAGCCCCTTGAGGGTAGGGACTGATGTGAATGTACAATATATATGTAAAGCGCTGCATAAATTGACAGCGCTATACAAGTACCTCAAATAAATAAAAAAAAAAAAATAATCTCTGACCCTTCAACTCACACCACCTGCCTACACCCCGGTTTCTGCTGTGTTTTACAGAGGCACTGTCATTTCTGGCCTGGCAGCTCACACTACCAACTTTCTCTCCACTGAACCTCTGCTGCTGATCAGGAGGACTGCATCTGGAATTACTCATGACTAGAGTTGAGCGGACACCTGGATGTTCGGGTTCGGCAGGTTCAACTTTTGGGCACAAAAATGGCTCTAAAAAAGTCCTGGAAAGGGCTGCAAAAGGAAGCAAAATGGGAGTAAGAGTAGGACAAGTGCCCTGCAAACAAATGTGGATAGGGAAATAAAGATAGGGGATGATGAAAGGGAAATAACTTAAAATCGCATAAAAAATGAAGGAGGAGGTGGATGTGGAATAGGAGGTTGAGGAGGCGGTGACCGTGGCAGTGTAGGTGGAAGTGGCGGTGGAGGAGGAGGTAGCCAACACTGTTTTTTGTTTGGGTTTTTTTTCTAATTGGGGTAGCCCCCAAAATATTGAGACATATTAAAAAAAAAAAAGTATACCAATGGCTGTGTGAGGCCGGTCTAAATGTCTATTCTGCGCAAGTTACATACAAGTCTTGTGGGATCCATGCCTGGTTCATTTTAATAAACGTTAGCTTGTCCACATTGGCTCTGGACAGGCGGCTGAGCTTGTCTGTGATAACGCCCCCCTGTCGTGCTAACTACACGTTCAGACAATACACTATCTGCAGGGCAGGCCAGCACCTCCAAGGCATAAAGGGCAAGCTCAGGCCATGTGCCCAATTTGGAGACACAGAAGTTGAATGGGGCAGACCCATCAGTCAGTACGTGTAGGCATGTGCAAACATACTGTTCCACCATATTGCTGAAATGCTGCCTCCTGCTAAGACGTTGCCTATCAGCTGGTGGTGCTGTTTGTATTGGCGTGCTGCTGACAAAGCTTTTCCACATTTCAGCCATGCTAACCCTGCCTTCTGAGGTGCTGGCGGTGCTACAGCTGCGTTGGCGACCTCTTCCTCCTCCTCTGCCTTCGCCTTGTGCTTCCACTGAGCCCTCGGTGTCATTTGGGAATCCCTCAGAAGCGCGTCTACCAGAGTGTGCTTGTAGTCGGGCATCTTCCGATCACGCTCCAGTGAGGGAATTAAAGACAGCATGTTGTCCTTGTAATGGGGATCCAGCAGGGTGGCCACCCAGTAATCAGCAAAAGTTAAAATGTGGGCAACTCGGCTGTCGTTGAGCAGGCACTGCAGCATGTAGTCGCTCATGTGTGCCAGGCTGCCCAGAGGCAAAGACAAGCTGTCCTCTGTGGGAGGTGTATCATCTGTGTCCTCCGTATCCCCCCAGCCACAATCCAGTGATGCTGACAAGCTGCGTTGGGTGCCACCCTGCTGTGAACATGGTTCCTCCTCCTCCTCATCATCATCCTCGTCCTCCTCATACTCCAGAACTGTCCCATGGCTTGAAATTTTTTTACCTGGCCTAAACTGGTACAGGAACCCACCCTCCGAGCCACTTGTGAATGACTGGCCTGATAACCGTGGAAATGACTCCTCTTCCTCCTCCTCCTGTGCCACATCCTCTTCCATCATCGCCCGAAGTGTTTTTTCAAGGAGACATAGAAGTGGGATAGTAACGCTGAGAACAGCGTCATCGGCACTGCCCATGTTTGTGGAGTACTCGAAACATCGCAATATGGTACACAGGTCTCGCATGGAGGCGCACTCATTGGTGGTGAAATGGTGCTGTTCCGCAGAGCGACTGACCCGTGCATGCTGCAGCTAAAACTCCACTATTGCCTGCTGCTGCTCGCACAGTCTCTCCAGCATGTGCAAGGTAGAGTTCCACCTTGTGGGCACGTCACATAGGAGGCGGTGAGCGGGAAGGCCGAAGTTCCGCTGCAGCACAGACAGGCGAGCAGCAGCAGAGTGAGAACGCCGAAAGCGCGCACAGACGGCCCACACTTTCTGCAGCAGCTCTGACATATCCGGGTAGTTTTTTAGAGATTTCTGCACCACCAAAGTCAGCACATGTGCCAGGCAAGGGATGTGTGTCAAACCGGCAAGGCCCAGAGCTGCTACGAGATTTTGCCCATTATCGCACACCACCAGGCCGGGCTTGAGGCTCAATGGCAACAACCACTCATTGGTCTGTTGTTCAATGCCCGTCCACAGCTCCTGCGCAGTGTGGGGTTTATCCCTCAAACATATCAGTTTTAAAACAGCCTGCTGTCGTTTCCCACTGGATGTGCTGAAGTTTGTGGTGAAGGTGTTACGCTGAGCAGATGAGGAGGTAATAGAGGAGCAGGAAGCGCAGTAGGAGGAGGAGGCAACAGGAGGCAAAGAGAAATGCCCTGCAATCCTCGGTGGTGGAAGGACAGGCGTCAAATGGCTAGCCGCCTCAGGCCCACCCGCCACTACATTTGCCCAGTGTGCAGTTAGCGAAATATAGTGTCCCTGCATGTGCTTACTGGTCCACGTATCAGTGGTTATGTGGACCTTGCCACAGATGGCGTTGCGCAGTGCACACTTGATCTCATCCCAATTTGTTTGTGCAGGGAAGGGATGGCTCGTCTGGAAATGTAGTGGCGGCTGGGAACCACATACAGTGGGACAGCCACCGCCATCAGGTTTGTAAAACTGTCCGTGTCCACCAGACGGAATGCCAGCATTTCAAAGGCCAGGAATTTTGAAATGCTGGCATTCAGGGCCAGGGATCGCGGGTGAGTAGGGGGGTACTTCCTCTTTCCCTCCAGTGTTTGGGAGATGGAGAGCTGTAAGCTCCATGGGACCGTGTGGAAATGCTTGGGGACGGTGGCAAGCATGGTGGCATTGCTGTCACATCGTCTGTTTGCTTTGTGGCAGATGACACTGGCACTGTAGAGGTGGAGGAGGAGGCCGAGGCAGCAGCAGAAGAGGAAGCAGGAGAAGGCCGAGACCTTTCTTGGATTTTGAGGTACTTATTCCACTGCAGCAAGTGCTTTGAATTTAGATGCCTGGTCATGGAGGTTGTGCTCAGGTTTAGAACATTTGTGCCTCGCTTCAGCCTCTCATTGTACACCACACTGTGTCTTGTCGTCAGCACATTGTTTGAAGAACTGCCAAGCCAGGGAACTCCTTTGAGCTGCCTTTGGTGTGCTAGGTCCCTGGGTGCGGTGGGTAGTAGCAGGCGTACTGTCTAGGGGACAGTCGCTCCGCTTTTGCAACCTGCTTCCTCTTTTGCTGTGCTTGTGCCTCTGTGTGACCACCACTTCTTCCTCCAAACTGCACACATCACTCGCATGACCTTCATTCCATGTGGGGTCTAGGACCTCATCATCCTCCACATCATCTTCCACCCACTCTTCATCACTGCCCTCCTTGTCAGTTTGCACACTGTAGAAAGCCGCAGCAGTTGGCACCTGTGTTTCATCATCATTAGAGATGTGCTGCGGTGGTGTTTCCATGTCCTCATCCTGAAACAGAAGTGGTTGGTGATCGTGCACTCAGTGTCTTCCACTTCTGCGGCAGGGCTATGTGGATGGCCCACGGAATACACACCAGCAGAGTCATCAAAAAGCATAAGAGACTGCTGCATGACTTGGGGCTCAGATTGCTTGGATGATTTACAAAGGACTGAGGTGAAAGACAGATGGCTATGGGGTTCAGGGGCCAACTCTGAGCTTTCAGCAAGGGACCGGGTGGGAGACAATGTGAAGGAAATGGAGGCATTGTCTGCCACCCAATCTACTATGGCCTGTACTTGTTCTGTCCTCACCAGGAGCTTCACCAACACCAGCAGCACCAGCAGCACCAGCAGCACCAAGACTCCATTCATTATTTGACGCTCTCTTCATTCTGGACGCAAATGTACTATTCAGCACAAATTTATATTACTTTTTATAACGCTAATCTGTCCATTACACCAGCAGCAGGATCCTCTCCCTACGCCAGTATGAGATGATTTTCTAACGCTAATCTGTCCCTCTCCCTACACCAGTATGAGATGATTTCATAATGCTAATCTGTCCCTCACACCAGCAGCAGGAACCTCTCCCTACACCAGTATCAGATGATTTTATAACGCTAATCTGTCCCTCACACCAGCAGCAGGAACCTCTCCCTACACTAGTATGAGATGATTTTATAATACTAATCTGTCCCTCACAAAAGCAGCAGGAACCTCTCCCTACACCAGTATGAGAGTATTTTATAACACTAATCTGTCCCTCACACCAACAGCAGGAACCTGTCCCTACAATAGTATGAGATGATTTTATAACGCTAATCTATCCCTTACACCAGCAGCAGGAACCTCTCCCTACACCAGTATGAGATGATTTTATAACACTAATCTGTCCCTCACACCAGCAGCAGGAACCTCTCCCTACACCAGTATGAGAGGTTTTTTATAACACTAATCAGTCCCTCACACCAGCAGCAGGAACCTCTCCCTACAACAGTATGAGATGATTTTATTATGCTAATCTGACCCTCACACCAACAGCAGGAACCTCTCCCTACATCAGTATGAGATGATTTTATAACGCTTATCTGTCCCTCACACCAGCAGCAGGAACCTCTCCCTACACCAGTATGAGATGATTTTATAACGCTAATCTGTCCCTCACACCAGCAGCAGGAACCTCTCCCTACACCAGTATGAGATGATTTAATAACGCTAATCTGTCCATCACACCAGCAGTAGGAACCTCTCCCTATACTAGTATGAGATGATTTTATAACGCTAATCTGTCCCTCACACCAGCAGACGGAACCTCTCTTTGCACGAGAATGAGATGATTTTATAACGCTAATTTGTCATTCACACCAGCAGTAGGAACCTCTCCTTACACCAGTATGAGATGGTTTTATAACGCTAATCTGTCCCTCACACCAACAGCAGGAACCTCTCCCTACACCAATATGAGATGATTTTATTACGCAAATCTGTCCCCAACAACTGCAGCAGGAACCTCTCTCTACACCAGTATGAGATGATTTTATAACGCTAATCTGTCCCTCACACCAGCAGCAGGAACCTCTCCCTACACTAGTTTGAGATGATTTTATAATGCTAATCTGTCCCTCACACCAGCAGCAGGAACCTCTCCCTACACCAGTATGAGAGTATTTTATAACACTAATCAGTCCCTCACACCAGCAGCAGGAACCTCACCCTACACCAGTATGAGATGATTTTATTACGCTAATCTGTCCCTCACACCAACAGCAGGAACCTCTCCCTACACCAGTATGAGATGATTTTATAACACTTATATGTCCCTCACACCAGCAGCAGGAACCTCTCCCTACACCAGTATGAGATGATTTTATAACGCTAATCTGTCCCTCACACCAGCAGCAGGAACCTCTCCCTACACCAGCATGAGAAGATTTTATAACTAGAGTTGATCGATCCTCTGGAAGTTCGGGTTCTGCAGGTGCTGCCGAACTTCGGGAAAAAGTCCGGGTTCGGGACCGGAATTGACCCGAACTTTGTCCCGGACCCCGAACCCCATTGAAATCAATGGGGACCCGAACTTTTAGGCACAAAAATGGCTGTAACAAAGTCCTGGCAAGTCCTAGAGGTCTGCAAAAGGAAGGAAATGGGGGTCAGAGTCGGACAAGTGCCCTACAAAGAGGGAAATAACTTAAAATAATTTTTAAGCTAAAATCACATAAAAAAAATAAAAAATGGAGGTGGATGTGGAGTTGGGGGTTGAGGAGGCGGTGAAAGTGGTGGTGGAGGAGGAGGAGGTAGCCAACACTGTTTTTTTTATTTTTGTGCAAGAAGTGCACCTCTGGCCGCAAATGTAGTTTTTGGATTTTTTTTTTTTTAAACCAACAATGTAGACTTTTTTTTTATTTTTATGCAATAAATGCACCGCTGAACACAAATGTCGTTTTTAGAATTTTTTTTTTTTTAAACCAGCAATGTAGATGCACTTTTTAATTTTGTGCAAGAAACAATAATCTGTCCCTTTAAGCAACAGTAGGAACCTCTCCCTATAGAACTAGGAGATGATTCTAGAACAATAATCTGTCCCTCTAAGCAACAGCTGGAAGAAACTTTCCCTATAGAACTTGGAGATGATTTTAGAACAAGAATATGTCTCTCTATGCGGCTGGAAGAAACATTCCCTATAGAACTTGGAGATGATTTTAGAACAATAATATGGCTCTCTATGCTGCTGAAAGAAACATTCCCTATAGAACTTGGAGATGATTTTAGAACAATAATATGGCTCTCTATGCGGCTGGAAGAAACTTTCTCTATAGAACTTGGAGATGATTTTAGAACAATAATATGGCTCTCTATGCGGCTGGAAGAAACATTCCCTATAGAACTTGGAGATGATTTTAGAACAATAATATGGCTCTCTAAGCAAAGGCTGGAAGAAACTTTCCCTATAGAACTTGGAGATGAATTTAGAACAATAATCTGTTCCTCTAAGCAACAGCTGGAACCTTTCCCTATAGAACTTGGAGATGCTTTTAGAACAATAATCTTTCCCTTAAAGCAACAGCTGGAACCTTTCCCTATAGAGCTTGGAGATGATTTTAGAACAATAATCTTTCCCTTAAAGCAACAGACTCTACCTAGTCCAGTCAGATCGTTCTGTGCAGCAGGATGAGGTCTGCAATCTGTCCCTCAAAGCAGCAGTACTAGTATTGTCATAGTAAAATGCCTATTTCAATGGTGTCACATGCATGCTTTATACACATTTATGCTATTAGCCTATTATATACATATATTCCTTACTCAGACATGCTCGTCAGATTAATTACTTTCATTCTTACTTGGTTTGCTACTAACAAATAATAAGGGAAGAAACAGATGATTTCTAAGATGGCGCTTTCGAGAAGGAACCCAAGACAGAAGTTACCATATCCTGGAAGAAAATTATAATCACATAGATACATCCAATCATGAACTTATATGTCCTTTGCTTGATGTTCATTTGAATTACATCTATCAGACATATCCTGCAATGTCTAGCAGACCCTTTATAAGCGTAAAAAGAGGAACGAATAAAGCAGAACTACCTTGACTCTGAACTTGTGTCAGCATCTGTGTTTTCTCTCGTGTGTACAGGGTGGGCCATTTATATGGATACACCTTAATAAAATGGGAATGGTTGGTGATATTAACTTCTCGTATCTTCACAGCATAGACAATTGCCTTCAGATGACCCCAAAGATAAAAGTCTAAGGGGGTCAGATCGGGAGACCTTGGGGGCCATTCAACTGGCCCACGACGAACCGGGGGTTCCAGAGGGCTAGACTGGGGGAATCTGAAAATAGAAACCCCAGTAGACTTCCGTTAACAGATACGACACTTCTATGCTCTTCAATTATAGTGGTTGGTAAGGGTAAAATAATTCCACATAGGTATATTTACCGGGTGGGACATGTGTGCTCTCTTTTGTGTCTACGACTGTGTTCAAGTCTCAGTTCCATCAAGACGAAATAAGCAAGGAGAAAAATGCGAATATTTCCCAGACGATCTGTAACGTCCTATACAGACTATCTACATTAAGTTTACTTGTAGTTCGTTTC
>BLSH010520236.1:3143-28117 GCA_018402905.1 Glandirana rugosa | reverse complement strand
TTAAATTTGGTGTTATCGCTCTCACACTCACATACTGATCACTAGAAGTTCAACATGGCACCTCATGGCAAAGAACTCTCTGAAGATCTGAAAAAAAGAATTGTTGCTCTACATAATGATGGCCTAGGCTATAAGAAGATTGCCAAGACCCTGTAACTGAGCTGCAGCACAGTGGCGAAGACCATACAGCGGTTTAACAGGACAGGCTCTACTCAGAACAGTCCTCGCCATAGTCAACCAAAGAAGTTGAGTGCATGTGCTCAGTGTCATATCCAGAGGTTGTCTTTGGGAAATAGATGTATGAGTGTTGCCAGCATTGCTGCAGAGTTTGAAGTGGTGGGGGGTCAGCCTGTCAGTGCTCAGACCATACGCCGCACTCTGCATCAAATTGGTCTGCATGGCTGTCATCCCAGAAGGAAGCCTCTTCTAAAGATGATGCACAATAAAGCCTGCAAACAGTTTTGCTGAAGACAAGCAGACTAAGGACATGGATTACTGGAACCATGTCCTGTGGTCTGATGAGACCAAGATAAACGTATTCTGTTCAGATGGTGTCAAGCATGTGTGGCAGCAACCAAGTTAAGAGTACAAAGACAAGTGTGTCTTGCCTACAGTCAAACATGGTGGAGGGAGTGTCATTGTCTGGGGCCGCATAAGTGCTGTAGGCACCGGGGAGCTACAGTTCATTGAGGGAGCCATGAATGCCAACATGTACTGTGACATACTGAAGCAGAACATGATCCCTTTCCTTTGGAGACTGGGCCGCAGGGCAGTATTCCAACATGATAAGGACCCCAAACACACCTCCAAGACAACCACTTCCTTGCTAAAGAAGCTGAGGTAAAGGTGATGGACTGGCCAAGCATGTATCCAGACCTAAACCCTATTGAGCATCTGTGGGGCATCCTCAAATGGAAGGTGGAGAAGGGCAAGGTCTCTACCATCCACCAGCTCTGTGATGTCGTCATGGAGGAATGGAAAAGGACTCCAGTGGCAACTTGTGAAGCTCTGGTGAACTCCATGCCCGAGAGGGTTACGGTAGTCCTTGAAAATAATGGCGGCCACACAAAATATTGACACTTTGACCCAATTTGGACATTTTCAATTAGGGGTGTACTCACTTTTGTTGCCAGCGGTTTAGACATTAATGGCTATATGTTGAGTTATTTTGAGGGGACAGGAAATTTACACTGTTATACAAGCAGTACATTCACTACTTTACATTGTAGCAAAGTATCATTTCTTCAGTGTTGTCACATGAAAAGATATACAACCTCACAACTTTTGAGAGAGTCGCTGTGTGGGAACCATGTCAAGAAGAACAATGGGTGGGACTATTAGCCCCTTTCTTGACAGGAGAACTCCAAAAAGCCTATTTTGGTCTGGAACTAGATAAAGCCCAGGATTATGAGACACTAAAAGTGGAGATACTCACACGCCTGGGTGTCACCATGGCGGTTCGGGCTCAACGAGTGCATTGATGGTCCTACCGTACGGACAAACCACCCTGCTCCCAGATGTTCTATTTGATCCACCTCACTAAGAAGTGGCTGAAACAAGAGACTTTGCCAGGCCCTCAGATTGTAGAGCATGCACTCCCTCCTACTTTGAGGAAATGGGTCAGCCATGGGGACCCCAAGACCGCAACCCATCTGGTGGACCTGGTGGAAAGATATATGGCTGCTGAGGATTCACTGAACCAGCCCATACCCCACTCCAATGTTGCTAGGGGTGAAGAACTGCCCGAAGAATCCAGTAAGACTGTTCCAGGGTTCAAGGACATGGGGAGATATAACAAGACTGCTGTTACAGTTAATGAGACTGTGGACTCTGAACCTGGAGACTGGCCAAGTAGGTCAGGAAGGTCTTTGAGGCCGGTGAGAGGACTGAGTATAGAACACATACAATGTTATTGTTGCAATGCATTGGGTCATATTTCTGCAAACTGTTCCCTAAAGGATGAGCCAATGCAATGTAATAATGCTTATACGAAAAGACGCACAGTCTCTTTTTGGACATGTCATGTACTGCCTCATGTGCGGGACGTGTGATTTCTGTTGATGGAAAGCCAGTAACTGCCCTACTTGATTCTGGTGGTATTGTGACACTGCTCAAAAGTAATTGTGTAAATCCTGCAAAGCTACACCCTAGCACCATTGGGGTTATTTGCATTCATGGGGACACACGGGACTACCAGACTGTGGTTGAGATTGACACCCCGTGGGGCAGGCTGACACATTCAGTGGGGATGGTTCCTTTACTGCTGCATACACTAGAAGGGAGAGTTTTTCTCCATTTTTGGAGTTTATAGGAAAGCAAAGGGAGTCAGGAGGATAGAGCTCCCCCTGCTGGGGAAACACGAGAACTCACACCAGACCCTTTTGATTGCCAAATTGAAAGTGAAACGGTTGGCAGGACCGTGGAGGGAGGAGACCCTTTTCCTTTTCCTGTAATGGCTGGGGAACAGGAGGAGATGGAAGCCAGCTCCCAGCTAGAGGTTATTGAACAAGAAAACATCTCTGACTCTAGCAGTGAGAGTGGACAGAATGTGATACCTGACTTAGAGGTCAAGAGAGAGGATTTTTGTACGGAACAACTACACAATGTCACACTCACTAGAGCCAGAGAAAACATTAAAATGATGGAGGGGAACCTGTGGAACCTAATACGGAACTGTCTTTTCCGTATACGGCTCTTAAAAATAATTTACTGTACCAGGTGGTAAAGCAAGGGGAGGAGGAGGTAGAGCAGCTAGTGGTTCCCAAACCCTATCGCCGAATGGTATTAGACCTAGCCTATGGGCACATAATGGGAAGTCATCTTGGTGTAGAGAAGACCAAGGAGAGAATAACTCAGAGGTTCTTTTGGCCTGGATTGTAAACCGACATCAAGGAATATTTGGAGTCATGCCCAGAATGCCCTTCTCATCCAGTCTCCGTCAACACTTCTCTACCTTCAACTCCCTACTTCGTCCTCCACTGCTTCCACCCACTAACACACTCACTGCCCAGGAGGTTGCTAACCACTTCAAAAGCAAGATTGACACAATTTGTGACGAACTCTCCACTCTACAGGCATCCTCCCTAGTTGACACCCCATGTCAACAAGCACAATCGACACTATCCTTATTCAAACCTGCTACTATTAACGAGGTTGCTAAACTCCTTTCTAATGCCCACCTAACCACCTGTCCACTGGACCCTATTCCCTCTCAAATACTACGCTCACCCTCTGACTCTATCCTGCACTCTCAAACTCACATCTTCAATCTCTCCCTTTCTTCTGGCATCTTCCCCAATGCTCTAAAACATGCATTGGTCACCCCCATACTCAAAAAGCCATCCCTGGCCCCTACCGATCTAAACAATCTGCGCCCGATCTCCTTGCTCCCCTTTTCTTCCAAACTCCTAGAACGCCTAGTCTACAACCAACTGAGTGACCACCTTGTTAAGAATAACCTACTGGACCCCCTTCAATCTGGATTTCACCCTCAACATTCCACAGAAACTGCCCTTCTTAAACTCACAAATGACCTACTAACTGCAAAAACCAATGGACACTTCTCTATACTCCTACTCCTGGATCTTTTGGCTGCCTTTGATACTGTCGACCACCCCCTCCTCCTCAAATAACTTTACTCCATCGGTCTTCGTGACTGTGCTCTTCAGTGGCTCTCGTCCTACCTATCCCATCGCACTTTCAGCGTAACCTACAATTCTACCTCCTCCTCTCCTCTTCCCTTCTCTGTTGGGGGTCCCCCAAGGTTCTGTTCTTGGACGCCTCTTATTTTCAATATACACCTCTTCCCTGGGTCGGCTGATAGCCTCCCACGGCTTTCAATATCATTTCTACGCTGACGATACCCAAATCTACCTCTCCACCCCCCAACTGATCCCATTATGTCTCCTCACGTATCACTAGCTTATTAACAGACATATCTGCCTGGATGTCCCACCACTTTCTTAAACTCAACTTGTCCAAAACTGAACTCATAATATTTCCTCCCCCACGTTCCAGTTCCCCCAACTTCTCTGTCAAGAGCAATGGCACAACCATCCACCCATCCCCACATGTCAGGGTGCTTGGTGTTATCCTGGACTCTGAACTCTCCTTTTGGCCCCACATCCAATCACTTTAAAATACGTCCCTTCCTAACCAATGAAACCACAAAGCTCCTGATTCACTCCCTGGTCATCTCTCGTCTCGACTACTGCAACTCCCTCCTCACTGGTCTACCTTTAAATAGACTAGCCCCTCTCCAGTCCATCATGAATGCCGTTGCCAGACTCATCCACCTTACAAACCGTTCAACGTCTGCCACCCCCCTCTGCCAATCCCTCCATTGGCTGCCACTCGCTCACCAAATTAAATTTAAAATACTAACAATCAGCTACAAAGCCATCCACAACTCTGCTCCCAGCTACATCACCAACCTTGTCTCAAAATACCAACCTAACCGTCCTCTTCGCTCCCCCCAAGACCTCCTGCTCTCCAGCTCCCTCATCACCTCCTCTCATACTCTCCTCCAAGACTTCTCCCGAGCCTCTCCCATCCTCTGGAACTCCCTACCCCAATCGGTCAGAATGTCCCCAAATCTATCCACCTTCAAGCGATCCCTGAAAACGTTTCTCTTCAGGGAAGCCTATCCTGCCACCACCTAATAACTACACTCCTTTTTTCTCAATCTGCTCATCCCCCGCAGTTTACTGCCCTTTTGTATCATTAACCCTCCCTCCTAGATTGTAAGCTCTAACGAGCAGGGCCCTCTGATTCCTCCTGTATTGAATTGTATTGTAATTGTACTGTCTGCCCTAATATTGTAAAGCACTATATAAATCCTGTATAATAATAATAAAATGCCATTTTTTCTGCGCCAGGGCCCATTTTCGCAGTCCACAGGTTCCGTTACCCATAATTGAAGTGCCTTTTGAGAGAATTGGCATGGATCTGGTGGGACCAGTAGTAAAATCTGCCCGGGGACCCCAACACATACTGGTAATACTGGACTATGCCACATGGTATCCGGAACCATCCCCTTACGTAATACCTCAGCTAAAGCTATCGCTAAAGAGCTTGTTAGCCTATTTAGCCGTGTGGGCATTCCGAAAGAGGTGTTAACGGATCAGGGAACTCCGTTTATGTCTAGAGTCACTAAGGAATTGTGTAAGTTATGCAAAATCACTCATCTCCGTACCTCTGTCTACCACCCTCAAACTGATGGTCTTGTGGAGAGATTTAACAAAATGCTTAAAAGTACGTTGAAAAAGGTGGTAGATAAAGATGGGAGAAATTGGGATTTTTTGCTGCCATATCTCATGTTTGCCATACGGGAGGTACCCCAGGCGTCTACAGGCAATTCCCCATTTGATCTCCTGCATAGTGGACATCCCAGGGGATTGCTTGACATCGCAAAAGAAATGTGGAAGGGAGAGTCCATGCCTTATAGAAGCATCATTGAGCATATCTCATTGATGCAGGATCGAATCGCGGCTGTCCTGCCCCTTATATGAGAACATATGGAGCAAGCCCAGGAAGCCCAGAGAAGGGTTTATAATCAGGGTGCCAAGACCCGGACCTTCAACCCTTTAATAGAGGGTGAAGGGCGCTTCTGGATCACTGCTGTAGCAAAGAGAAATGTCCCAATATGGGAAAGATATACTTGATATAGAGGATGTTAAGGCACCAAGGCAGCACTCCCAACGAGCAGCAGCAAACTCTAAGGGAAACAGGGTAAACCCAAAGAAGGCGCCAGATCCAGGACCTCCCGGATCTTAATTGCGCTGGACTGCTTCCCTCACAGGATTATTGATGTGCCTGTATATCTCTACACTCTAGTAAGTGTTTTTAACCCTTTGACTTGAATAAAATTGTTAAATGCTGCACTTAGAGGTGCCTTCTTTGTGTGTACCCTGGGACTTTCAACCCTGGGGACAGAGTGCTGGTGCTAGTCCCCACAGTTGAAAGTAAATTCCTAGAGAAGTGGCAGGGTCCCTTTGAAATTAGTGAAAGAGTAGGGGAAGTAAACTACAAAGTTTACCAGCCAGGGAAAATGAAACCAGAGCAAATATATCATGCTAATCTCTTGAAAGCGTGGAAGGACAGAGAGACTTTACTGGCAGTGACAACTCCTCAAAAGGACAGGGCCCCCATGACATCTGACGTTCCCATAACCGAATCCTTGTCAGTGGCTCAACAAAAGGACATTAAAGAGTTTGTGAGTAAAAATAGAGATTTTTTTCTCTCCCCTACCCGGGCTGACCACAGTCATACAGCATGACATAATTACGGAACCAGGTGTCAGCGTAAATGTAAAGCCCTACAGAATACCTGAGGCTAGGCAGGAGGCTGTTGCAAATGACATAAAAACCATGTTGGAGTTGGACATGATAGAGGAGTCTCACAGTGATTGGTCGAGTCCCAAGGTGTTGGTCCCAAATCCAGATGATACTATCAGATTCTGCAATGATTTCAGAAAGTTGAATAGCGTATCCAAATTTGATGCGTACCCGATGCCTCAGGGTGATGAGTTTGTTGACAGATTGGGAAGTTCCAGGTACATAACGACTTTAGACCTGACTATAGGCTATTGGCAGATAACCCTGACAGAATCAGCAAAGGAGAAGACTACCTTCTCTATTACCAAAGGGTTGTTTCAGTATAAATAGATGTCATTTGGTTTACATGGTGCCCCTGCCTCATTCCAGAGAATGATGGACAAGACATTAAGGCCACATCGCCCCTACCAGATGCCTATTTGGACGATGTTGTCATTCACAGCCCAGATTGGGAATCTCATTTGCCCCGAGTGCAAGCAGTATTGGATTCCCTTCTGAAAGCTTGACTCCCTGCCAAACCCAAAAAAATCCCATAGGCTTGGAGGAGGCCAAATACCTTGGCTACATTATTGATCGAGGGCTGGTGAAGCCACAGACCAACAAAATTGAGGTGGTTCAAAAGTGGCCCCAACCTCTTAATAAAAAGCAAGTTCGAGCATTCCAGTGGATTACAGGGTACTACAGGCATTGCATACCCAATTTTGCAACCATCGCAGCCCCTCTGACGGATCTCATGAGAGGTAGAGGGTCGGTCATGGTTAAGTGGAAACCTGAGGCAGAGAAGGCATTTCAGTTGTTGAAGCAAGTCCTTTTTGTACAGCCGGTGCTCAAGACCCCGGATTTCACAAAGGAGTTTGTCGCACAGACGGACGCCTCTGACGTGGGACTAGGTGCGATACTGTCCCAAATCAGAGAGGGTGAGGAGCACCTGATCATCTACCTGAGTGGAAAGCTGAACAGACATGAGAGAAATTATGCCATTGTTAAAAAGGAGTGCTTGACTATCAAATGGGCCTTGGAGGCCCTGAAATATTACCAGCTGGGGAGATCATTTAAGCTAGTCACTGACCATGCCCCTTTGAAATGGATGTATGATAACAGGGGAAAAAACGGGTGACAAGGTGGTTCCTTGCTCTGCAGGTATTCAAGTTCACAGTAGAGCTCAGAGCTGGGAAGCTCCAGAATAACACAGATGCCCTGTCCTGTGTCCACTGTCTAGTTGGGACAGTTGCTCAGCCCCCGGTGACTTTAGCAGAAGGGGGATATGTGGCGAGGTGATCGAGGGAAGATACATCTCCCCTCGCATGCATTCGTTCATAACGAATTATGGTGGAATCTGGTCCGGGTTTTGCCAGCCACTTTGGTAGGGCTGATCCTGGGCCGTATTTTGTGGTCCACTGGTGTCCACAAACAGGTGGAATAAATTACCAGTAAGAGAGCAAATAGTTGCTGTGACCTGAGACTTGGAAGGCATTTAGCCTGAGAGAGAGCTGACACATTGAGAGTGTACAGGACTGAGACAAAAGGTTTGCACTAACTTTGTTTTGTGGGTGTCTGGGAGAAGCCTTACGCCACTCAGATAGGAATGCAGAGATGTTTAGTTAGAGCCTGGGTGGCAAGGATTTGTGTTATGTTTTGTTTATTTTGAATGCAACCTTTTACCAATAAACCTGGCTGCAAGCCAAATTTTAAGAACCTGCCGTCTCAACTGCCTTTATCTCAGGGAAGGTGATCCTCACAAGAGCTAATCCATCACACCAAGCAGAATTTGTTGGTTCTGTATAAGTGTTATGGTATACTGCAATCAGTTATTATTAATTGACTGTTTCTGCTGTCAGGTTTATTTGTTGCAAGTAAATCCTTAACAATTTACAATTTTATGTTACTGGATTTTGTTGCTAATAATCCTTCAGTAAATAAGATTCAATTGCTTCACTTGACTGTGTGTGTTTTTCTACATATGTTTGTCATCACAAGAATGTCGGAACCCAGAGTGTCAGAGGACTTGCAAGGTCAGGGAAACCAGTGGGACAGAGATAGGTCAAGATTAGAGTTGAGCGAACACCTGGATGTTCGGGTTCGGCGAGTCCGGCCGAACTTCGTGAAAAAGTTTGAGTTCGGTACCGAACGTTACCCGAATTTGACCCCGAACCCCATTGGAATCAATGGGGACCCGAACTTTTCGGCACAAAAATGGCTGTAAAAAAGTCCTGGCAAGTGCTAGAGGGCTGCAAAAGGAAGTAAAATGGGGGTAAGAGTAGGACAAGTGCCCTACAAAAAAATGGGGATAGGGAAAAAAACAAATAACTTAAAATCAAATAAAAAAATAGCACTTCTGGTTCCGGCGCCTTATGGAGTAGCTGCTTGCTACAACAGCTCCCGCCGTGAGACCCACACATCAGCCTACAAAACTGGCAAAAAAACGCCGAACGACCCCGCCTGCCTCTTCGACCGATCCCGCGGTCACCCTGGATCGTTACTTGGATAAATCCGGGGCACGAACGGCCCTATCTCAGCGCCTCCCGGACCAGGGGGAACAGGCCGCGCCACACGTAATGGCGGCTGCCTCAGAGATGGAGGTGAGTGCTCACACCGCTCCCAGCACAGCACCGAACGAATCACATAGCACCAAACTCATTGCACAGGCCATTGCGGCACTTCTTGCCCCCACTATCAAGGCATCCGTAGAAAAGGCAGTGCAAGAAGGGATGCATTTAATTCATAAAGAGCTGAGGGAACACAAAGCCAGATTAGCAGAGGCTGAGCAGTCTCTCATGTAGAAGATGAGCTCTATCAAACCCAGGAATCTGACATGGCCCAGGACAGACAGCTTAAAGCCATTGTGGAAAAGCTGGAGGACTTGGAAAATAGATCCAGGAGGTCAAATCTCCATTTTATAGGGGTCCCTGAATCGCTCCACACCCAGGCCTTAGCTACATTCTGCTCCACTAAAATACCTGAAGCCTTAGGCCTTGCAGGACAATGTCTTGTCGAACGCGTGCATCGCCTGGGCCCCCCATCATCAGATAAGCCGCAACCAAGACCTATAATAGCCAAATATTTAAACTATGTGGATAAATCCATGATTCTGCAAAAGTACAGGCAACAAAAATCCCTATTAATAGACGGTGTAAGAATTCTAATATTTGCCGACTATTCGGCTGAGGTGACAAAAAAAAGGAAATCTTTCCAGAGGGTGTGCGCTGAACTTTTCAAACAAAACTTGAAATTCACACTGGCCTTTCCAGCCATTTTGCGACTGAAGTCGCCATCTGGAGAGCAGCTCACTTTCCACAGCCCACAGGAAGCCGAAAAATTCCTACATTCCCTCCAGCCAAGCTCCTACGCAGCAGCTGTGAACAGGGATCTGCCCTCAACACGCGCTCTGGAGATGAGGAGCCCCAGGAAAGACTCCCCAAAAAGATTCAAGCAATCTGGAGGGCGTAATGCAACCCATCATCTGGACTGACATCCCTCACTATTTAAATAATATGTTATTTTTTCTTTCTTTCTCTATTCCTCTCTCCCAGCTTAACGGAGAATAGGATTTGTTGGTCGGCCTACTCATGACTCTCAATTATGGCAAGCTAAGTGTTCACCTCTGGTAACACTCTCAATCTAACATATCTGTTCCCTCTTGAAGGGGTTTTATTTTCTTTTTACCCTAAGTTTTGAAAGGACACATGTCACCAAGCTGCGCATGCATTGGGCGGACACGTTCATATTAATCTAAGGTTCTTGTATATTTAAGTGTGCCTTAACGATAAAGCATTACTGTTAATTTGTTGAGCTCTCTCCTCCACATGGCTGCCGCTTTTGACCCCCCCCCCCTCCCTCTTTTCTACTAATGGAAATTTCATCCCATTAGGGAAGGCTAGCTGAGACTACACAATCTACAGCCAACTACCTATGCCCTCTAATCAACACGAGACTTAGGGTCCTCATCTAAATTGGGAGCTGATCTAAAGCAGTGACACCATGTGTCTCTTCCCCTCTTTTATCCCAGGATGCATAGGACCTTACTACTGTTTAGGAAACACTGGCTCACCCTCTTTATATATCTCCTCAGGAGGTTTCAGGTAGCTGTTGTTTTACTATATCTCCCCATGACAATGCCTTTACCCCTATTCTTACCATGTAACACCAGCTGATACTCTCTGAGTCTTTTCGGATTATGAGAGTTGTGACATGGAATGTTAAGGGACTCGGCTCTCCCAATAAAAGAGTAAAAATCCTTCGACATCTACAAAGACTCAAAACTGACATATCACTGATTCAGGAAGCACATTTAACATCCAGGGATTTTTCCAGAATGAAAAAACTATGGGTGGGCACGGTACTGGGGTCAGAGGGCACCACCAAAAGAGCCGGCACCCTCATTTTAATACATAAAAATTTTCCAGGGAAAGTAATTTCCTCGGTTAATGACACACAAGGACGCATAGTCTCCGCCCACGTACAATATGGATCTAAAGAATTCAACTTAACGAGCGTTTACGCCCCAAACAGTCCTGGCAGCCAATTATTTGCAGACTTATGCACTCATATCCTCACACTCCCCGCTGGATCTCACATAATAGGGGGAGACTTCAACTCCACCATGTCCCCACCCGATGACAAACTTTCACCCCACTCCCTCCCAACCAAAACACAGGCAGAGGGACCCACCCTACTCAACTCCACAATGGACTCTCTTCAGCTCTGACCTCTGGAGACTCCAGCACGCAATAGACAGGGAATTCTCCTTCTACTCCCCCCCACATAAAGTTCTCACAAGAATAGACTATATTTTCGGCACAGACGAGCTACTCCCTTTAATCCAGGAGACAGACATTCACGAAATAGCTATCTCCGACCATGCTCCAGTCTCCCTCACTTTACAGGACCCCGCAACTCACCAAGAATGCCGCCTATGGCGCTTTCCCTCCTACCTCGCCAAAAATAATGATTTCATCCAATACCTCACTAAAACTTGGGAAGACTTTGAAATTACTAACCAGAACCATCTTGAAAATCCTTCTCTTTTCTGGGAAGCAGGAAAGGCTTACTTAAGAGGCAGGATCATTTCCTATGCCTCCTTTCACAAAAAAACGCTCTCTCCTAAAATTTATGGAAGCCAGCACCAAACTTAACAGGGCCCAACAAACACTGGCTGCAGCCAACACTCATCAAAATAGACAACTTTGGGAGGAAGCCAAGAGAACCTTCGATCTATGGGCAGACACTATAGAACTCTCTAAGCGTGCTCAGACAGACGCCACACACTACAAATTCGGAAACAAAGCGCGTAAATTACTAGCAAAGCTGTGCAGAGGCCCCTATAAACCCACGCACATCACCGCCCTAAGGGACAAAACAGGTAAGACCCACAACCAGCCATAAGACATAACCCAAGTGATGTTAGACTTCTACACTTCTCTTTACGCCCCTGACCCCACTGACAAGACTAAAGCACAACTTTTTCTAGACGACCTTGATCTGACTAAAATATCCCCCGAACAATTATCGGTACTCAATGCCCCAATAAACATCACAGAAGTGAGAGATACGATAGGTCATCTCCACCCAGGAAAATCTCCTGGCCCAGACGGGTTTACAGGCGACTTTTATAAAGCCATAAAAGACACCCTTAGCCCTACCCTTCTGAATGTATATACACATATTTGGTCAGGGGGTATCTACCCTCCAAGAGCCATCATCACATTAGATGCGGAAAAGGCCTTTGACAATGTAAACTTTGACTGGTTATTCATGGTTCTGGATAGGTTAGACTTCAAGGGACCTTTTATACATCTAATAAAACAGATGTACGCCCTTCCATCTGCCAAATTAATCCTAGCTGGCCAAATGAGTAAAGACTTTAGACTCTTCAAGAGGACAAGGCAAGGGTGCCCACTCTCACCCTTGCTATTCAATATTGCTCTCGAACCACTATCCAGGCATCTTCTGTACAAAGCCCCCCTCCATGGTGTAAAAGTGGGGTCAGAAGAGCTATGCACAGCCCTGTTCGCGGATGATGTGCTGATATTCTCAGCACATCCCTCGAAGGATCTCCTCACCATAAAGGAGGTCTTTGAGAAGTTCAAAGCCTGTTCCGGGCTCCGTATAAAGTATGGAAAAAGCGAGGTCCTACTATTAGGCCCCCACAGAAACCCAAAATGGTTGTCAGACTCGCCCTTTATATTAGCTAATTCCCATATTACCTACCTGGGTATCAAAATTGGAAAAACACCGGCCTCTCTATACACCTTAAATTACCCTCCCCTTATAGACAAGATAATCAGAGAACTTACCAGCTGGATGGATCTCCCGCTCTCACTCCTGGGAAGGTGTCACCTGATTAAAATGGTCAGTTTCGCCAGACTGCTATACCCAATGCAGACAGTACCCTTGCTCTTGAAGCACAAGGATGTCAAAACTCTCAATAGCATCTTTATCAAATTTATCTGGCAAAATAAAAGAGCTCGAATTGCGCTGAAATCCCTTTACCTCCCCAGGAGTGATGGTGGTGCCAATCTACCAAATATACGTCTGTATAATTTAGCATGTCTATTGAGAATAGGTCTGGACTGGATAACCAAAGCCTCTAAATATTGGAACTATCACTTGGAGGCGACCATGGTACACCCCTATACACTGTCAACACTCCTGCATACTCGTTGGAAATCCCTGGCTCCCCCACTACAACACAATCTTCTTTTGAGAGACACAGCCATTGCCTGGAGAGAATCTTGTAAGCTTCTGGCCTTATCCCCCTTTATCTCTAGACACCTACCAATACAAGGTCACCCAAATTTCACCCCTGGATGGTCTCAAAAAGTCTTTCACAAATGGAAGGAAAAAGGCCTAACCACCTTTGCGGACATTTGTGACTCCACGAAAGGATCTCTCTTACCCTTCCAAGCCATTGCCCAAAGATTTGACCTGCCTCAATCACTTATGCACAATTACAACCAGTGCATCCGTTTTCTCAAATCCCTCGGCTCAGATGGTCCCAACAGATTTAGACTTTCCTTCATCGACCATTTGATAACCCAACAATCCTACTCAATCTCTGAGATCTACAAGCCTATTAATTCCTAATAGAAAACCTGGATGATAAGATTCTGGAAGGATATAACCTAGTCCTCAGCCTCACCCCCAGCGAACTATGGAGAGAGACTCAATTGAAAATTATGCACAGGGCCTACCATAGCTTCGTGACAAAACTTCTCCAAATTCGGCAGTCTGCCCTAAATGCTCTCAGCCTCTCCTGTCCCTGGCCCACAGGTTCTGGCATTGTCAGTATATCTCATCCTACTGGGATCAAGTGCTGTCCTACATTTCGGACATTACCTCAATAAAACTACCTAAGGACCCTATACTACTCCTGTTTGGTTACTGGGATAAACTTTCCCTGGCAAGCCACTCTCAATGTCAGCGCACTTCTCAAAAGCAGTGGATACTACATACATTGTTGGCTGCAAGGAAAAATATCCTGAAAAACTGGATTCATCATTCCACACCATCGCTCTCCCAACTTCAGAGAGATCTTCTCTCACTGCTATACAAAGAAAGACTCTCAGAGGACTTTCATCTTCCCACCACAAATAAGAAATTCCTCAGGAAATGGCAATCTTACATATCTAAAACCATTCCCTTAGAAGAAATGGAATCTCTAATCAACCAACCTCTCAACTACCATGAAAACCTTAAACAGCTATATGGATGTTGAAGCCCCACCACATCAGTTCCCCCTTTGGATTGGGTTGTTTTTCTCTTTTTTACTTGTTCGCTTTAATAAAAAGTTATATTCTATTTTCATTGTATCCTCTAAGGTTCACTTGTCGATGTAATCATGGGGAAATAACAAATCCATCAAGGTTAGGCTACCTTTTGAGATCCATCCAGCCACCTACCTCTAATACAGGTTCGATAACAGCCCACCACTCCTACCACAATACACCTGTGGTAGCTTCCTCTCCCCATGTTGACACCCACTCTCATCATATAGGCGCTATGAGTAAAGATGAGAAGGGACATCACCTCCCTATCTACAGGTCCTCTGCAGCCTCTCCCTCCCCCCTCCCCCTGCATTACCTTTCTCCTCTTCTCCCTCCCACACCCCTCCTGTTTATCTTTAAATTTTTCTCCGTCATATTCAAAAATATCCTATGCATCAAATCCGACAATCAGCTAAAAGTGATATCCTTTAACCTCCTCCCATCCGCGCCATAGCCGAATGACGGCTACAGCGTGGCTCTAAAATGCCGGGAGGACATCTATAGACATCCTCCCATTTGGCTCATGCTGGGCGCGCTCCTGCGGGCGCAAGTGGCACGCGCACGTGTCGCCGCACGCTGCGGGAGCGTGCCCGCGGGTCGGGCGGACTCGATGTACGCTGGAGACCCGCGATCTCCCTCCAGAGAGCCGAAACGGGGAACCGCCAATGTAAACACGGCGGTTCCCCGTTCTGTGAGGGGGGGCATTAGAGATCTACTGATCCCTGTCACTGGGATCAGTTAGATCTGTCATGCCCCTGCCAACCCCGCCCCCCCACAGTTAGAACACACACAGGGAACATAGTTAACCCCTTCACTGCCCCCTGCAGGTTAACCCCTTCACTGCCAATGACATTTATACAGTAATCAGTGGATATTTACATTTCTGATCGCTGTATAAATGTCATTGGTCCCAAAAAAGTGTCAAAAATGTCCGACATGTCTGCCCCAATATCGCAGTACCGATAAAAATCGCAGATCGCCGCCATTACCAGTAAAAAAAAAATAATGAAAACGCCATAAATCAATGTCCATAGTTTGTAGGCGCTATAACTTTTGCGCAACCCAATCAATAAATGCCGATTGCGATTTTTTTTTTACCAAAAATATGTAGAAGAATATATATCGGCCTAAACTGATGAATAAATTTGTTTTTTTATTTTTTATTTTTGGATATTTATTATAGCAAAAAGTAAACAATATTGTTTTTTTTTTTTTCAAAATTGTCGCTCTTTTTTTGTTTATAGCGGCGATCAGAAATGAGGCAGAGGTGATCAAATACCACCAAAAGAAAGCTCTATTTGTGGGGAAAAAAGGACGCCAATTTTGTTTGGGTATAACGTCGCACGACCGCGCAATTGTCATTCAAAGAGCGACAGCGCTGAAAACTGAAAATTGGTCCGGGCAGGAGGGGGGTTTAAGTGCCCAGTAAGGAAGTGGTTAATATACCAGCTCTTAATATGACTGATTTAAATATATGTTGTATTCATATTGTGACATCAGATGCTTTAATACCAGCTTTCAAAATACTGAAACTTGTTTTTGTATCATCTGTTGCTTCAATAAATTTTTTTGAAAAAAAAAATAAATAAAAATGGGAAGGGGAGGTGGATGTGGAGTAGGAGCCTAGAGGTTGACTAGGCCGTGACCATGGCCATGTAGGTGGAAGTGGCGGTGGTGGAGGAGGAGGAGGAGGAGGTAGCCACTTTTTTTTTTTTCTTATTGGGGTAGCCCCCAAAATATTGAGGCATATTCAAAAAAACAAGTATACCAATGGCTGTGTGAGGCTGGTCTAAATGTCTATTTTGCACAAGGTACAGACAAGTCTTGTGGGATCCATGCCTGGTTCATTTTAATAAACGTTAGCTTGTCCACATTGGCTGTGGACAGGCGGCGGAGCGTGTCTGTGATAACACCCCCTGCCCTGCTAAACACATGTTCAGACAATACACTGGCTGCAGGGCAGGCCAGCAACCCCAAGGCATAAAGGGCAAGCTCAGGCCATGTGCCCAATTTGGAGATCCAGAAGCTGAATGGGGCAGACCCATCAGTCAGTACGTGTAGGTGTGTGCACACATACTGTTCCACCATGTTGCTGAAATGCTGCCTCCTGCTAAGACCTTGCCTATCAGCTGGTGGTGCTGTTTGTTGTGGCGGGCTGCTGACAAAGCTTTGCCACATTTCGGCCATGCTAACCCTGCCTTCTGAGGTGCTGGCAATGGTACAGCTGCGTTGGCGGCCTCTTCCTCCTCCTCCTGTGCCTTCGCCTTGTGCTTCCACTGAGCCCCCGGTGTCATTTGGGAATGCCTTCAGCAGCGCCTCTACCAGTGTGCACTTGTAGTCGCACATCTTCCTCTCACGCTCCAGTGAGGGAATTAAGGATGGCATGTTGTCCTTGTAACGGGGATCCAGCAGGGTGGCCACCCAGTAATCAGAAGAAGTTACAATGTGGGCAACTCGGCTGTCGTTGCGCAGGTACTGCAGCATGTAGTCGGCCATGTGTGCCAGGCTGCCCAGAGGCAAAGACAAGCTGTCCTCTGTGGGAGGTGTATCATCTGTGTCCTCCGTATCCCCCCAGCCACGCTCCAGTCATGCCCACAAGCTGTGTTGGGTGCCACCCTGCTGCGATTCCTCCTCATGATGATCTTCCTCGTCCTCCTCATCCTCCAGAACTGAGACCTGGCTTGAATATTTTTGACCTGGCCTATGCTGGTGCAGGAACCCATCCTCCGAGCCACTTGTGAATGACTGGCCTGATAACCGTGGAAATTACCCCTCTTCCTCCTCCTCCTGCTCATCCTCCTGTGCCACATCCTCTTCCATCATGGCCCAAAGTGTTTTTTCAAGGAGACATAGAAGTGGGATAGTAAAGCTGAGAACAGCGTCATCGGCACTGGCCATGTTGGTGGAGTACTCGAAACACCGCAATACGGTACACAGGTCTCACATGGAGGCCCACTCATTGGTGGTGAAGTGTTGCTGTTCCGCAGAGAGACTGACCCGTGCGTGCTGCAGCTGAAACTCCACTATTGCCTGCTGCTGCTTGCACAGTCTCTCCAGCATGTGCAAGGTGGAATTCCACCTTGTGGGCACGTCGCATAGGAGGCGGTGAGCGGGAAGGCCGAAGTTCTGCTGCAGCGCAGACAGGCGAGCAGCAGCAGGGTGAGAACGCCGAAAGAGTGCACAGACGGCCCGCACTTTCTGCAGCAGCTCTGACATATCCGGGTAGTTTTTTTAGAGATTTCTGTACCACCAAATTCAGCACATGCTCCAAGCAAGGGATGTGCGTCAAACGGGCTAGGCCCAGAGCTGTTACAAAATTTCAGCCGTTGTCGCACACCACCAGGCCGGGCTTGAGGCTCAGTGGCAACAACCACTCATCGGTCTGTTGTTCATTGCCCATCCACAGCTCCTGCGCACTGTGGGGTTTATCCCCCAAACATATCAGTTTTAAAACAGCCTGCTGTCGTTTCCCCCTGGATGTGCTGAAGTTGGTGGTGAAGGTGTTATGCTGAGTGGATGAGGAGGTGGTAGAGGAGGAGGAAGCACAGTAGGGGGAGGGGGCAACAGGAGGCAAAGACAAATGCCCTGCAATCCTGGGTGGCGGAAGGACATGCGCCAAATGGCTAGCCGCCTCAGGCCCACCCACCACTACATTTGCCCAGTGTGCAGTTAGCGAGATATATCGTCCCTGCCCGTGCTTACTGGTCCATGTATCAGTGGTTATGTTGACCTTGACACAGATGGCGTTGCGCAGTGCACACTTGATCTTGTCCCCGACTTGTTTGTGCAGGGAAGGGATGGCTCACCTGGAAAAGTAGTGGTGGCTGGGAACCACATACTGTGGGACAGCGACCGCCATCAGGTTTTTAAAACTGTCCGTGTCCACCAGACAGAATTACAGCATTTCAAAGGCCAGGAATTTGGAAATGCTGGCATTCAGGGCCAGGGATTGTGGGTGGGTAGGGGGGTACTTCCTCTTTCTCTCCAGTGTTTGGGAGATGGACAGCTGTAAGCTTCCATGGGACCATGTGGAAATGCTTGGGGACGGTGGCGGACATGGTGGAGTTGCTGTCATATCATCTTTTTGCTGGGTGGCAGGTGACACTGTCACTGTAGAGGTGGAGGAAGAGGCCGAGGCAGCAGCAGAAGAGGAAGCAGGAAGAGGCCGAGACCTTTCTTGGATTTTGAGGTAATTAGTCCAATGCAGCTTGTGCCTTGAATTTAGATGCCTGATCATGCAGGTTGTGGTCAGTTTTAGAACATTTATGCCCCAGCTCAGGCTATCATTGCACAGCTTGCAAACCACTCGTGTCTTGTCGTCAGCACATTATCTGAAGAACTGCCACGCGGGGGAACGCCTTTGAGCTGCCTTTGGTGTGCTAGGTCCCTGGGTGTGGTGGGTAGTAGCAGCCCTACTGTCTAGGAGATGCTCGCTCGGCTTTTGCAACCTGCTTCCTCTTTTGCTGTGCTGGTGCCTCTGTGCGACCACCACCTCTTCCTCCAAACTGCACACGTCACTCGCATGACCCTCATTCCATGTGGGGTCTAGGACCTCATCATCCTCCTCCACATCATCTTCCACCCACCCTTCACCACTGCCCTCCTTGTCAGTCTGCACACTGAGGAAAGCTGCAGCAGTTGGCACCAGTGTTTTGTCATCATCAGAGATGTGCTGCGCTGGTGTTTCTATGTCCTCATCCTGCAACAGAAGTGGTTGGGCATCGGTGCACTCAATGTCTTCCACTTTTGGGGCAGGGCTATGTGGATGGCCCACGGAAAGCACACCAGGAGAGTCATCAAAAAGCATAAGAGTCTCTTTCATGACTTGGGGCTCAGACAGCTTGGCTAATTTACAAGGGGATGAGAGGAAAGACAGATGGCCATGGGGTTCAGGTGCCAACTCTGAGTTTTCATCAAGGGAACGGGAGGGAGACAATGTGAAGGAACTGGAGGCACTGTCAGCCACCCAATCTACTATCGCCTGTACTTGTTCTGGCCTCACCATTCGTTGAGCGGCATTCGGGCCTAACATATAACGTTGAAGGTTCTGTCGGCTACTCGAGGAAGGGGTTTTACTTGTGCGTGTAGCTGGCACAGATCGACCACGTCCTCTCCTTCCAACAGGAGCTTCACCAACACCACCAACACCAGCAGCACCAGCAGCACCACGACCACGTCCCTTATTTGTCGCTCTCCTCATTTTGCCCGCAAATGTACTATGTAGCACTATTTAAGTATTTATTAATACAACAAAAAATGAATAATAAATTCTTCTTCTTCTACCGGAGCAGCAGGAACCTCTCCCTTTAGAACTAGGAGATGATTATAGAACAATAATCTGTCCCTTACAGCAACAGCAGGAACCTGACCCTATAGGAGTAGGCGATGATTTTAGAACTATTGTCTGTCCCTTACAGAACCAGCAGGAACCTCTCCCTTTAGAACTAGGAGATGATTATAGAACAATTATCTGTCCCTTACAGGACCAGCAGGAACCTCTCGCTTTAGAACTAGGAGATGATTATTGAACAATAATCTGTCCCTTACAGCAACAGCAGGAACCTCTCCCTTTAGAACTAGGAGATGATTATAGAACAATAAACTGTCCCTTACAGCAACAGCAGGAACCTGACCCTATAGGAGTAGGTGATGATTTTAGAACAATTATCTGTCCCTTACATGACCAGCAGGAACCTCTCCCTTTAGAACTAGGAGATGATTATAGAACAATAATCTGTCCCTTACAGCAACAGCAGGAACCTGACCCTATAGGAGTAGGCAATGATTTTAGAACAATTATCTGTCCCTTACAGGACCAGCAGGAACATCTCCCTTTAGAACTAGGAGATGGTTTTAGAACAATAATCTGTCCCTTACAGCAAAAGCAGGAAAGTGACCCTATAGGAGTAGGCGATGATTTTAGAACAATAATCTGTCCCTTACAGCAACAGCAGGAACCTGACCCTATAGGAGTAGGTAATGATTTTAGAACAATTATCTGTCCATTACAGGACCAGCAGGAACCTATCACTTTAGAACTAGGAGATGATTATAGAACAATTATCTGTCCCTTACAGGACCAGCAGGAACCTCTTCCTTTAGAACTAGAAGATGATTATCGAACAATAATCTGTCCCTTACAGCAACAGCAGAAACCTGACCCTATAGGAGTAGGCGATGATTTTAGAACAATTATCTGTCCCTTACAGGACCAGCAGGAACCTCTCCCTTCCTTACAGGACCAGCAGGAACCTCTCCCTTTAGAACTAGGAGATGATTATAGAACAATAATCTGTGCCTTACAGCAACAGCAGGAACCTGACCCTATAGGAGTAGGTGATGATTTTAGAACAATTATCTGTCCTTTTCAGGACCAGCAGGAACCTATCCCTTTAGAACTAGGAGATGATTATAGAACAATTATCTGTCCCTTACAGGACCAGCAGGAACCTCTCCCTTTAGAACTAGGAGATGATTATAGAACAATAATCTGTCCCTTTCATCAACAGTAGGAACCTGACCCTATAGGAGTAGGCGATGATTTTAGAACAATTATCTGTCCCTTACAGGACCAGCAGGAACCTCTCCCTTTTCCCTTTAGAACTAGGAGAGGATTATTGAACAATTATCTGTCCCTTACAGGACCAGCAGGAACCTCTCCCTTTAGAACTAGGAGATGATTTTAGAACAATTATCTGTCCCTTACAGGACCAGCAGGAACCTCTCCCTTTAGAACTAGGAGATGATTATAGAACCATAATCTGTCCCTCACAGCAACAGCAGGAACCTGACCCTATAGGAGTAGGCGATGATTTTAGAACAGTTATCTGTCCCTTAGAGGACCAGCAGGAACCTCTCCCTTTAGAAATAGGTGCTGATTATAGAACAATAATCTGTCCCTTACAGCAACAGCAGGAACCTGACCCTATAGGAGTAGGAGATGATTTTAGAACAATTATCTGTCCCTCTAAGCAGTAGACTCTACCTAGTCCAGTCATACCGTTCTGTAATGCAGGGTGAGATCTGCAATACACTCTACCTAGTCCAGTCAAATTGTTCTGTAATGCAGGATGAGATCTGCAATAGACTATACCTAGTCCAGTCAGATCGTTCTTTAATGCAGGATGAGATCTGCAATAGACTCTACCTAGTCCAGTCAGATCATTCTGTAATGCAGGAAGAGATCTGCAATAGACTATACCTAGTCCAGTCAGATCGTTCTTTAATGCAGGATGAGATCTGCAAAAGACTCTACCTAGTCCAGTCAGATTGTTCTGTAATGCAGGATGAAATCTGCAATTTGTCCCACAAAGCAGTAGTAGTAATCTCTACCTAGTCCACAATCAGATTGATGAGATGTTATATTATATATATCTGCAATGTGTCCCTCACAGAGCCGGCAGCATCCTCTCCCTACACTAGTCAGAGTCTCAGAGAGCATGTGACTGCAGCACTAAGTGCCTCCAGCTTAAATAGAGGCTGGGTCAAATGATGCACTGGCCAATCACAGCCATGCCATTAGTAGGCATGGCTGTGATGGCTTCTAGGGAAAACCAGTGAAACGCTTGTTGATTGGCTGCCCTGCAGCTATTCAACATGCGTGATAAAATACCAGAACCCAGAACCCGAATCTGGACTTTTTCTCAAACGTTCGGGTTCGGGTTCGAGACACCCGGAAGTTCAGTATGGACCCAAACTTTCAAGTTCGGGTTCGCTCAACTCTAGTCAAGATCAGACTCCCATTTACGAAAGAAAGATGGAACAAAGTCTTTGCCAGGACTCAAGTCAAGTCAACAAGTTTGTTGGATTTCGATAGGGCATGCTGGAGAGGGGACACATCCCAGCAGTAATTCTTAAAGGGAAGGTACTGCTCCACATTAACGGTACATAGGTAGAGTTGAGCAAACACAGACTGTAAAGTTTGGGTCCATACCGGACTTTGGGGTGTCCGTGCTCCAAACCCGGACATTTGCAAAATAGTCCAGGTTCGGGTTCGGTATTTGGGTATTTTGCGCCCCTTTTCTATAGCTGCAGGGCCACCAATCAACAAGCATTTTACTTGTTTGCCCTTAGAAGCCATCACAACCATGCATACTAATGGTACAGTTTACTATTGCTGTGAGGGATAGATTACCGATATAATATCATCTCATCCTGTATTACAGAAGGCTCCCTGGCGGTGCTGTGAGGGGAAAGCTTAGCGTTCTAAAACCATCTGATACTGGACTAGGTACAGTCTACTGGTGCTGTGAGGGACAGATTATTGTTCTAAAATCATCTCATCCTGTATTACAGAAAGGTTCCTGGCGGTGCTGTGAGGGGAAAGCTTAGCATTTTAAACCATCTGATACTAGATTAGGTACAGTTTACTAGTGCCGTGAGGGACAGATTATTGTTCTAAAATCATCTCCTAGTTCTATAGGGAGAGGTTCCTGCTGGTGATGTGAGGGACAGATTATTGTTCTTGAATCATCTCCTACTGCTATAGGGAGAGGTTCCTGCTGGTGCTGTGTGGGACAGAATATTGTTCTAAAATCATCTCCTAGTTCTATAGGGAGAAGTTCCTGCTGGTGCTGTGAGGGACAGATTATTGTTCTAAAATAATCTCCTAGTTCTATAGGGAGAGGTTCCTGCTGGTGTTGTAAGGGACAGATTATTGCTCTAAAATCATCTCCTAGTTCTATAGAAGAGGTTCCTGCTGGTGCTGTGTGGGACAGAATATTGTTCTAAAATCATCTCCTAGTTCCATAGGGAGAAGTTCCGGCGGGTGCTGTAAGGGACAGATTATTGTTCTAAAATTATCTCCTACTGCTGTAGGGAGAGGTTCCTGCTGGTGCTGTGAGGGGCAGATTATTGTTCTAAAATCATCTCCTACTGCTATAGGGAGAGGTTCCTGCTGGTGCTGTAAGGGACAGATTATTGTTCTAAAATCATCTCCTAGTTCTTTAGGGAGAGGTTCCTGCTTATGCCGTGAGGGACAGATTATTGTTCTAAAATCATCTCCTACTGCTATAGGGAGACGTTCCTGCTGGTGCAGTGAGGGACAGATTAATGTTTTAAAATCATCTCCTAGTTCTAAAGAGAGAGGTTCCTGCTGGTGCTGTGAAGAACAGATTATTGTTCTAAAATCATCTCCTAGTTCTATAGGGAGAGGTTCCTGCTGGTGCTGTGCGGGACTGATTATTGTTCTAAAATCATCACATACTGCAAGAGGGAGAGGTTCCTGCTTGTGCTGTGAGGGACAGATTATTGTTCTTAAATCATCTCCTGCTGCTTTAGGGAGAGGTTCCTGCTGGTGCTGTAAGGGACAGATTATTGTTCTAAAATCATCTCCTAGTTCTTTAGGGAGAGGTTCCTGCTTATGCTGTGAGGGACAGATTATTGTTCTAAAATCATCTCCTACTGCTATAGGGAGAGGTTCCTGCTGGTGCAGTGAGGGACAAATTATTGTTCTAAAATAATCTCCTAGTTCTATAGGGAGTGATTCCTGCTGGTGCTGTAAGGGACAGATTATTGTTCTAAAATCATCTCCTAGTTCTATAGGGAGAGGTTCCTGCTGGCGATGTGAGGGACAGATTATTGTTCTTAAATCATCTCCTGCTGCTATAGGGAGAGGTTCCTGCTGGTGCTGTAAGGGACAGCTTATTGTTCTAAAATCATCTCCTAGTTCTTTAGGGAGAGGTTCCTGCTGGTGCTGTGAGGGACAGATTATTGTTCTAAAATAATCTCCTAGTTCTATAGGGAGAGGTTTCTGCTGGTATTGTAAGGGACGGATTATTGTTCTAAAATCATCTCCTAGTTCGATAGAGAGAGGTTTCTGCTGGTGCTGTGTGGGACAGAATAGTGTTCTAAAATCATCTCCTAGTTCTATAGGGAGAAGTTCCTGCTGGTGCTGTGAGGGACAGATTATTGTTCTAAAATCATCTCCTACTGCTATAGGGAGAAGTTCCTGCTGGTGCAGTAAGGGACAGATTATTGTTCTAAAATAATCTCCTAGTTCTATAGGTGGAGGTTCCTGTTGGTGCTGTGAGGGGGAGATTATTGTTCTAAAATCATCTCCTAGTTCTATAGGGAGAGGTTCCTGCTGATGCTGTGAGGGACAGATTATTGTTCTAAAATGATCACATACTGCTAGAGGGAGAGGTTCCTGCTGGTGCTGTGCGGGACTGATTATTGTTCTAAAATCATCACATACTGCAAGAGGGAGAGGTTCCTGCTTGTGCTGTGAGGGACAGATTATTGTTCTAAAATCATCTCCTACTGCTATAAGGAGAGGTTCCTGCTGGTGCAGTGAGGGACAAATTTTTTTTCTAAAATAATCTCCTAGTTCTATAGGTAGAGGTTCCTGCTGGTACTGTAAGGGACAGATTATTGTTCTAAAATCATCTCCTAGTTCTTTAGGGAGAGGTTCCTGCTGGTGCTGTGAGGGACAGATTATTGTTCTAAAATAATCTCCTAGTTCTATTGGGAGAGGTTCCTGCTGGTGTTGTAAGGGACAGATTATTGTTCTAAAATCATCTTCTAGTTCTATAGGGAGAGGTTCCTGCTGGTGCTGTGTGGGACAGAATATTGTTCTAGAATCATCTCATAGTTCTATAGGGAGAAGTTCCTGCTGGTGCTGTGAGGGACAGATTATTGTTCTAAAATCATCTCCTACTGCTATAGAGAGAGGTTCCTGCTGGTGCTGTAAGGGACAGATTATTGTTCTAAAATCATGTTATTAGACAGGGAGTGTCGTGGTCGTCCTTGAAGAGGGATATCTTGATACTCTACTAAGATCTTGTTATAAGACAGGGTGTGTCGTGGTCGTCCTTGGAGAGGGATATCTTGATCTTCTACTAAAATCTTGTTATTAGACAGGGAATGTTGTGGTCGT
>BLSH010520155.1:0-11412 GCA_018402905.1 Glandirana rugosa | reverse complement strand
TTGTGATGCGGATGACGTGGTTGCCCCTGTCTGGGAGCCACTGCTGAAGGAATCCAGCCGGAAAAGGGCGCATCCTCCACAGGGCCCACTTGACCATGGGAGCTGTTGATACCATGGTACTGATTATCTTGAGGTACTGGGACGCCCTTAGGTGTGTTCTTAGGATGCCAGAACTGGCCACAGACGCTCTCGGATGACTGCGATCTTGTCCTCTGGCAGAGAAATGGTGTTCTTGCACATATCGAACTGCGCTCCCAGATATACTAGCCTCTGTGTCGGAATCAGCTGACTTTTTTCCTGGTTCAATATCCACCCGAATTCTTGTAATGTGCCAATCACCTGGGCTCTGTGTGCCACCAGCTGATCCTTGTCTTGCACCAGCAGCAACAGATCGTTGAGGTAGTGGTTCTGATCAATGCCACGATGGCCAGTAGGACCTTTGAGAACACTCGCGGGGACATTGACAGCCCAAACGGAAGGCACGTAAACTGGAGGTGCCTCTGACCCACTAAAAAGCAGAGATACTTGTGTTATTCCTCTGCTACCGCCACGTGGAAGTAAGCGTCCTTCAGATCTATTGAAATCATCCAGTCGCCTTGCTGTACTGCGCGCTGGATGGTCGACAGGGATTCCATCTTGAATCTTTCATGCCTGATGAAACTGTTCAGGTATGTGAGGCCTCCACGCCCCGCTCCTTTTCCTCACCAGGAACAAAAGGGAATACAGGCCCTGAAACCTTTCTGCTTGTGGGACCGGAACAGCTGCCCCCTGGGCCACCAAAGAATCTATGTATGTCTGAAGTATCTGTCTTTTCTCCTCTGAGTGTGGCGGCATTGTAGGCATGACCCTGGGCACCAGGGGTTTTGCGAAGGATCAGGCGTGACCGAGGGACTTTGTCCTGATGGCCCAGGCGTCCGAGATCGAGGCCGCCCAGACATGACGGAAGCGGAGTAAGCGAGCTCCCACCCGCACTGCCTGGGCAAGCCCAATCTCAAAAGGCCTTAGTGGGCTCACGCCCCGATGGGCCCGAGCTCCTAGCCGCTCTGGATGGATGGATGACTGTCCTCTTCTCCAACCACGCCTGAAGTCCCGACCAGGCTTGTAGCTACGGGCATCTCTTGCCCTGTCGGTGGTTTACCTTTTAGGCAGGGGCTTCTTCTGCCCAAAGAGCCGCCTGTCCTGAGGGAGGAACCCCAATCTCCCCCCAGTAGCTTTGGAGATGGCCTGATCCAGCCTGTTTCCGAAAAGCGAGGTCCCCGCGAAGGGGATCCTGCACCAAGCTTGTTTGGATGAGGGATCCGCAAGCCAGGGACGAAGCCACAGGGCCCGCTTGGCTGTGACCGAGGACAACATCACCTGAGCCACCGGGCGAGTAAGATCCAGAGAAGCCTCCCCCAGGAAGGCTGCCGCCCACCTCATCTCCCGCATAGGTAGGCTTCCGGATGCACCTTCAGTGGCCAGAGCGGAGTCAGTGTCTTCCACCCAGACTTCCAATGCTTTCGACGATGCGGCCAGGGCCAGGGCCGGTTTTCAAGCCATACCTGTCATTATGTAAATCCTCTTGAGGTCCAGATCAATCTTCCTGTAAAGGGGTTAATTAAAGGATACCGCGTCTTCCAGAGGAAGCGTGACGTGCTTCGCCAGCCTCATAACCGCCGCATCCACCAGTGGAGCGGTCTCCAAATTCTTCACCTCCTCATCCCTGAAGGGATACAGCCTGGCCAGCTTGTTTGATAGGGATGCCTTCCCGTCCACCTTCTCCCATTCCTCTTTTAGAATATCACTTAATTCTGGAAGCAGCGGGAAGCTGGGCCGTTCTTTGCTCAGATGTTTAAAATATTTCCTCTGCTTTGACGGAGAAGCCACTGGTTCCTCCCATTCCAGGGCTTGTTTAACGGCCTTAATCAGCGGGGGCGCAAGGGCCGCATCGAATCCCGCCGCCTCCTCCCCCTCTACTTCGCTGTCCAAGTGATCCTGGGACTCCAGGCCCGGCTGAGATGCCCCCAGACGGTCCTGAAAAAGTCCTTCGGGAGAGCCCACAGCGGAGGACTGACTCTGGGTGTGAGGAGGGTTGAGGCTTTTGAGCGACTGTTGGACCACCTGTCTGACCAGGGCTTCAATCTCAGGGCCAGGGCACGTTTGCTGAATGCCCGACCCCCTCTCCTTTGCTGCCCGAGAGTAGCACACTTCGCACAGCGATCTTCCCTCAGGCACTCTGGAGCCACATCCCCAGCATGACTTGCGTCTAGAGTGGCTGGCGTGGCGGTGGGAGTGGTGTCTGGGGGAATAATGGGAACTATGCCCATGAAGACGGCCCCCCGATCGGGACTCATGGCGTCTAGATCTGGAAGATGAATGACCTGGCAGGGTCTCTGGAGCTTGAGGCACCTCGACGATCCGACTTGGGAGCGCTGTAAGAAAAAAGGCACAGCACAGAACAGAGAGAGAGATAGTTACACATAAAAATGATCCCCCCCCCGCACGGCTCAGATTACCTGTCAGGTAAAGGCTGGCCACCAGGGGGCGGTGAATGGTCCATCCTGCACCACTGAATCCTAAGGGGGATTTAGTAAAAAAAAGTCAGCCACTGCTGTCCTCCTCTCCCCCCTCACCCCCTCCCCTTCTCCAACCCGACCTACCAGAGGAGAAGGAGAGAGGAGCTCAGGGAAGCCGCCGCACTCTGCCTGCAAACAATCCTGAGAACTGGGCAGAGCGGCCGGTAATTTGAATCCCCCGGCCCGCCGAGTCGTACTGCGCATGCGCCTACGGGTCTCAATGCGAAGGCGCCGCCCAAGCTTCGGAATGGACCGAGACTCGTGCCTGTGCAGATCGGCAGGTGGAGACCGGCGGAGCGCAGATGCGTTCCAGCCACCATGGGCCGGCACCCGGACAATCTGGAGCCAGAAATGTGACAAATCCAGAGGGAGACAAGACAAGGTAGGCGCTGCAGCTGTAAAATAACACACGGGCTGCCATGGAGCATACCCCCTACCTGGGAATCCATTCAGACCCTGCCAGTGATGGCGTCACCTCGGGCAGCGGCTCCCCCTCCTGGGGGTTTTCTTGGCCTCACGTCTCTCGCCCGCCGTGGCTGGGCCCTGGACATAGGGGGACACCAAACCCCAAAATGCCCCGCTCATAGCTGGGATCTCTGGCTTGGGACGCATGTCTTCAAAAGGGTCCAGGAGGAGGACGGAAAAAGAACACAGGGATGGACTAGGAGGAAAGATTTATGGGATTAGGGTCCTATAGGATTGGAGGGGTGGGGTCAACCCACACGTGGGCTGCCATGGAGTCTGTCAGGAAATGTAAACATTCCTTGTAATAGAAAAAAGCATGCCAGGACCTCTTAAATATGAGATCTGGGGTCAAAAAGACCTCATATCTCATATTTACAGTAAAATACAAAATAATAATAATAATTTGAAAAAAATGACAGTTCAAAAAAAAATGGGCCCTTTTAGATCATTGGGCAGAAGTGACTCACTCGGCTCAGGACACTGGGGGGGAGAGGAACAGATCGTCTCCGCCGCTGCCGGTGGGTCCGGTAAGCGGTGGGGGTGACCGGAATCCAGCGGGAGGGGGGGCACCTCTCCTGCCACTGATAAAAGTGAGCTTGTGGCGAATCCACCGTGGAGACCACTTTTATCATACACTGAATTGCCGGCAGAAAAAAAACAATATCTGTATGATGCCTGTGGCTACCGGTCATCGGTCCACTGATTAGCTCCCGCTGTGTCCAATCACAGTGGGAACATGGCTCCGGTGGCACGCACCAGTGCCAATGGAAGGAATCATGTACAGGTAAGTGATTTTGCACTTAAGGGCCACCCTGCCACAGTAAATGTAAGTGGGGGCAGTCCTTAAATGGTTAATAAAAGAATAAAAATACTGTTAAAAAAATTACATTTTTAAAATGTAAGAGTAAGAAAGAGAAAGGGGTTGGCGGGGAGCCGGATAGGCACCACATCTATAGTAAATGACCATTAATTATAAGAAATAGGAACAAAGTAAATGCTTCAGGACTTTTAAGGTGCCAATAACAACATAGAAAAATATCATAAATAATGTATTTTTATTTAACACAAATATTAAAATTATTTTATAAAAACAACCATTGAATCGGTTTCTGTACACTCAGCTGTCCCAGCTCAACATGTTTCGCCCTGGGTGGGGCTTCTTCAGGAGACTCATGGGGACTGTACAGAGTGAGTACTACAACAGAAAAAATACAAAATATAAATAACATACAATGTAGATAATAGTGCAAAAAATAAATGATTGAAAAAGACATTGTATAGAATAATAACATAATTGAAATTTAGATGCGTCATTCATTGTGCCAACCTACCACTTTTACGCCAAATACATATAGTAGAGAGGATTGTAAGGACATTACCCCTTGTCTCCCAACATTCAAGCTTTAAAGCCTTGGCAACCATAGAAGGAAGGATTCTGGATAACCTAGGCAGGTCATATAAACAATAAGAATAATTATTTTAAGGTAGTATGCATAATAATGCCAATAGCTAGATGCATCAACGCATCTATTACCTGTTTAATATTATTATGGGGCCAAAACAGAAATTGTCCAAGATAACTATTGGTCCCAGACAGGCTGATATTCCCCTGAACGCTACACAAGCCAGGAAGATGAAATTCCCAAACACTCGATGGGGTGCACCTAGGGAGCCTCCCCCAGACATGGTCTGGCCACTCAGGGGGAAACCATGATAGAGTACTGGCTGGAGCAGTCTAAACAAAGGAATAGAATTATTGAATCAGTAAAAACAAATACATTTAAAAGGGAGATGGATACTTCAAACACTCATGTAAGCGGCACAGCAGTCAGGACCGGTAAACCAAGTCCTCCAATACTGTGTTAGTAACTGGCGAGAGGCTCAGGCACCAACTCACAAAGGGTAAAAATAGATAAATAATATTGTATAGGGATGGCTCCCAGAATCAATGATCTGATTACCTTCCACCAAAGAGAAGAGGTGTGTCGTTGCGGAGAGAGGAGAACGGGACCCACCATGGTCCTTCTACTACGATCCCCTGACAGAGGGTAGAGGTGCATGGCGCCTTCTTATCCTCCTTCCGTCCAGCCGGCATCTGACGTCACTGACTGGGCACAGATGGAACTTCGGGATCCCAGTGCGTCAGTTCCGGCCAGTCCAAAGGTGGACATGATGCGGCCGGAGGTGCCGAATCCTCCGCCCCCATGTTGGACTCTCCCAATCCCATCACCCATGACAACGCTGGAAAAAGCCTAAATCCATGGGATGGGACTGATCCAGCAAAGGGCCAAAGCAAGAATGGGGACACTAACGGTCGGCCACCCAGCTAGAGCCCCCTGTCAGAAGGAAAACTTTTGACACAGATCCTCGGACTCCCCCCGCCACCCCTGATTGGCCCACGGAGGCGACCCGAGGCCCACGGAGGCTATACCTATGACAAAGCTGATGTGGGAGACTAAAAAAAGTAGGGAGCATTCAAAATCCATATGTAGTTTACACTCTACAGTGGGGCTCCTTAAAGTGAACGCCATAACCACCGATAAATCACAAAATGGAAGAAAAAGGAAGGGGGGGGGGGTGATATGATATCACTGTTCTTCAAGCATCTGCAAACTGTGTGTAAAAAGCGAAACCATATGCCTGTTTTTCTCTATGCTGTAGTTTCACACACAGATTCCAGATGTTTGAAGAACAGGTGTATGGTTCCTCCCCGGTATTAGGTAAAAGGTTCTAAACTATTTCCAGATGTGAAGAACAGGTGTATGGTTCCTCCCCGGTTTTAGGTAAAGTGTTCTATACTATTTCCAGATGTGTGAAGAACAGGTGTATAGTTCCTCCCCGGTTTTAGGTAAAGTGTTCTAAACTATTTCCAGATGTGTGAAGAACAGGTGTATGGTTCCTCCCGGTATTAGGTAAAGTGTTCTAAACTATTTCCAGATGTGTGAAGAACAGATGTTCTGTGTGCAGAACAGATGTTCTGTGTGCAGAACAGATGTTGACTTATTAGCGGCTATAATAAAAGTGACACAGACTATACAGATGTGTGAAGAACAGATGTTCTGTGTGCAGAACAGATGTTCTGTTTGCAGAACAGATGTTCACTTATTCCCGGTTTCATTTAAAGTGACACACAGACTTTAAATATGTTTGCAGAACAGATGTTCACTTATTCCCGGTTTCATTTAAAGTGACACACAGACTTTAAATAAGTTTGCAGAACAGATGTTCACTTATTCCCGGTTTCATTTAAAGTGACACACAGACTTTAAATAAGTTTGCAGAACAGATGTTCACCTATTCCCGGTTTCATTTAAAGTGACACAGACTTTAAATAAGTTTGCAGAACAGATGATCACTTATTCCCAGTTTCATTTAAAGTGACACACACATTTTCCAGAACAGTGATATGGGTTCTCCCAGCTTATTTATACTTTTTTGACACAGTTTGAAGATGATTTTAGAACAGTTCTATGGCCTCTACCATTAATTAATACTTTTCAGACCCAGTTTGAAGATGATCTCCATTTTTGCTTTTTTTATGTTTTTATTTTTTTTTAATATTTAAAGTTATTTCCCTGTCCCCATTTCTTTGTAGGTCACTTGTCCCACCCTTACCCCCATTTCCTTCCTTTTGCAGACCTCTAGGACCTTCCTGGACTATTTTACAGCCATTTTTGTGCCTAAAAGTCCGTGTCCCCATTGATTTCAATGGGGTTCGGGGTCCGGGACAAAGTTCGGGTTCTGTTCGGACCCGAACCCGGACTTTGTCCCGAAGTCCGGCCGAACCAGCAGAACCCGGACTTCTAGAAGTTCGCTCAACTCTAGTCAGTACGTGTAGGCATGTGCACACATATTCTTCCACCATGTTACTGAAATGCTGCCTCCTGCTAAGACGTGCCCATCAGCTGGTGGTGCTGTTTGTTGTGGCGGGCTGCTGACAAAGCTTTTCCACATTTCAGCCATGCTAACCCTGCCTTCTGAGGTGCTGGCGGTGCCACAGCTGCGTTGATGACCTCTTCCTCCTCCTCTGCCTTCCCCTTGTGCTTCCACTGGGCCCCCGGTGTCATGTGGGAATGCCCCCAGCAGCACGTCTACCAGCGTGCGCTTGTAGTCGCGCCTCTTCCGATCACGCTCCAGTGAGGGAATTAAGGACAGCACGTTGTCCTTGTAACAGGGATCCAGCAGGGTGGCCACCCAGTAATCAGCACAAGTTACAATGTGGGCAACTCAGCTGTCGTTGTGCAGGCACTGCAGCATGTAGTCGCTCATAATTGCCAGACTGCCCAGAGGCAAAGACAAGCTGTCCTCTGTGGGAGGTGTATCATCTGTTTCCTCCGTATCCCCCCAGCCATGCTCCAGTGATACCCACGAGCTGCATTGGGTGCCACCCTGCTGTGGACACGGTTCCTCCTCCTCCTCATCATCATCATCCTCAATCTTCTCATCCTCCAGAACTGTGCCCTGACTTGAAATTTTTTTACCTGGCCTATGCTGGTGCAGGAACCCACCCTCTGAGCCACTTGTGAATGACTGGCTTGATAAGCGTGAAAATGACCCCTCTTCCTCCTCCTCCTGTGCCACATCCTCTTCCATCATAGCCCAAAGTGTTTTTTCAAGGAGACATAGAAGTGGGATAGTAACGCTGAGAACAGCATCATCAGCACTGGCCATGTTGGTGGAGTACTCAAAACACCGCAATACGCTACACGAGCTGCGTTGGGTGCCACCCTGCTGTGAACACGGTTCCTCCTCCTTCTCCTCCTTCTCCTCCTCATCCTCTTCATCCTCCAGAACTGTCCCCTGGCTTGAAAATTTTTGACCTGGCCTATGCTGGTGCAGGAACCCACCCTCCGAGCCACTTGTGAATGACTGGCCTGATAACCGTGGAAATGACCCCTCTTCATCCTCCTCCTGTGCCACAACCTCTTCCATCATCGCTTAAAGTGTTTTTTCAAGGAGGCATAGAAGTGGGATAGTAACTCTGAGAACAGCGTCATCGGCACTGGCCATGTTTGTGGAGTACTCGAAACACCACAATATGGTACACAGCTCTCGCATGGAGGCCCACTCATTGGTGGTGAAGTGGTGCTGTTCCGCAGAGCGACTCACCCGTGCGTGCTGCAGCTGAAACTCCACTATTGCCTGCTGCTGCTCGCACAGTCTCTCCAGCATGTGCAAGGTGAAGTTTCACCTTGTGGTGCGTCGCATAGGAGGCGGTGAGCTGGAAGGCCGAAGTTCTGCTGCAGTGCGGACAGGCGAGCAGCAGCAGGGTGTGAACTCCGAAAGCGCGCACAGACAGCCCGCACTTTCTGCAGCAGCTCTGACATATCCGGGTAGTTTTTTTAGAAATTTCTGCACCACCAAATTCAGCACCTGCGCCAGGCAAGGGATCTGCGCTAAACCGGCTAGGCCCAGAGCTGCTACGAGATTTCGCCCATTATCGCACACCACCAGGCCGGGCTTGAGGCTCAGTGGCAACAACCACTCATCATTCTGTTGTTCAATGCCCGTCCACAGCTCCTGCGCAGTGTAGGGTTTATCCCCCAAACATATCAGTTTTTAAACAGCCTGCTGTCATTTCCCCCTGGATGTGCTGAAGTTGGTGGTGAAGGTGTTACGCTGAGCGGATGAGTAGGTGGTAGAGGAGGAGGAAGCGGAGTAGGAGGAGGAGGCAACAGGAGGCAAAGAGAAATGCCCTGCAATCCTCTGTGGCGGAAGGACATGGGCGAAACTGCTATCCGCCTCAGGACCACCTGCCACTACATTTGCCCAGTATGCAGTTAGCGAGATATAGCGTCCCTGCCCTTGCTTACTGGTCCACGTATCAGTGGTTATGTGGACCTTGCCACAGATGGCATTGCGCAGTGCACACTTGATCTTGGCCCCAACTTGTTTGTGCAGGGAAGAGATGGCTCGCCTGGAAAAGTAGTGGCGGCTGGGAACCACATACTGTGGGACAGCCACCGCCATCAGGTTTTTAAAACTGTCCGTGTCCACCAGACAGAATGACAGCATTTCAAAGGCCAGGAATTTTATAATGCTGGCATTCAGGGCCAGGGATCGCGGGTGGGTAGGGGGGTACTTCCTCTTTCTCTCCAGTGTTTGGGAGATGGAGAGCTGTAAGCTTCCATGGGACTGTGTGGAAAAGCTTGGGGACCGTGGCGGACATGGTGGCGTTGCTGTCACATGGTCTGTTTGCTGGGTGGCAGGTAACACTGGCACTGTAGAGGTGGAGGAAGAGGCCGAGGCAGCAGCAGAAGAGGAAGCAGGAGGAGCCCGAGACCTTTCTTGGATTTTGAGGTGTTTATTCCACTGCAGCTCGTTCTTTGCATGTAGATGCCTGGTAATGCAGGTTGTGCTCAGGTTTACAACATTTATGCCTCACTTCAGGCTCTAATTGCACAGCGTGCAAACCACTTGTGTCTTGTCGTCAGCACATTGTCTGAAGAACTACCACGCCGGGGAACACCTTTGAGCTGCCTTTGGTGTGCTAGGACCCTGGGTGCAGTGGGTAGTAGCAGGCGTACTGTCTAGGGGACGGTCGCTCTGCTTTTGCTACATGCTTCCTCTTTTGCTGTGCTGGTGCCTCTGTGCGACCACCACCTCTTCCTCCAAACTGCACACGTCACTCACATGACCTTCATTCCATGTGGGGTCTAGGACCTCATCATCCTCCACATCATCTCTCACCCACTCTTCACCACTGCCCTCCTTGTCAGTCTGTACACTGTAGAAAGCTGCAGCATTTGGCACCTGTGTTTTGTCATCATCAGAGACGTGCTGCAGTGGTGTTTCCATGTCCTCGTCCTGAAACAGAAGTGGTTGGGCATCAGTGCACTCAATGTCTTCCACTTCTGGGGCAGTGCTATGTGGATAGCCCACGGAAAGCACATCAGCAGAGTCATCAAAATGCATAAGAGACTGCTGCATGACTCAGACTGCTTGGCTGATTTACAAGGGGCTGAGGTGAAAGACAGATGGCCATGGGGTTCAGGTACCAACTCTGAGCTTTCAGCAAGGGACCAGGTGGGAGACAATGTGAAGGAACTGGAGGCATTGTCAGCCACCCAATCTACTATCGCCTGTACTTCTTCTGGCCTCACCATTCGTTGAGCGGCATTCGGGCCTACCGTATAAGGTTGAGGGTTCTGTCAGCTACTCGCACCTGAGGAAGGTGTTTCACTTGTGTGTGTAGCTGGCACAGATCCACCACGTCCTCTCCTTGCAACAGGAGCGTCACCAACACCACCAACACCAGCAGCACCACGACTATGACCACGTCCCTTATTTGACGCTCTCCTCATTCTGGACGCAAATGTACTATTAAGCACAAATTTATATTGTTTTTTAAACCAGAAATGTCGACGCACTTTTTAATTTTGTGCAAGAAATGAACAGCAAGGTGCAAATGTACTATGTAGCACTATTTATTAATAATACAAAAAAATGATAAATTATTATTCTTTTTTTTTTAAACCAGCAATGTAGACACACTTTTTATTTTTGTGCAAGAAATGCACTGCTGGCCGCAAATGTAGTATTTAGAATATATATATATATTTTTTAAACCAACAATGTCGACGCACTTTTTAATTTTGTGCAAGAAATGCACAGCAAGGTGCAAATGTACTGTGTAGCACTATTTATTAATAATAAAAAAAGAACTTATTATTCTTTTTTTTTTAAACCAGCAATGTAGATGCACTTTTATTTTTGTGCAAGAAATGCACCGCTGACCGCAAATGTAGTATTTAGAATATATATTTTTTTTAAACAAGCAATGTAGACGCACTTTTTATTTTTGTGCAAGAAATGCACTGCTCACACCAGCAACAGGAACCTCTCCCTACACCAGTATGAGATGATTTTATAACGCTTATTCTGTCCCTCACACCAGCAGCAGAAACCTCTCCCTACACCAGTTTGAGATGATGTGAGATGCAGCACTACTTGACTCCAGCTTATATAAAGGCTGGGTCACATGATGCACTGGCCAATCACAGCCATGCCATTAGTAGGCATGGCTGTGATGGCTTCTAAGGTCAAACGAGTGAAACACTTGTTGATTGGCTGCCCTGCAGCTATTCAAAAGGCGCAAAAAAATACCTAAACTCCGGACCCAGACTTTTTCTCAAATGTCCGGGTTCGGGACACGGACACCCTAAAGTCCGGTACGAACCCGAACATTACAGTTCGGGTTCGCTCAACTGTACTCTTTTAGTCTTGCCTATGTAATAAGCCCCACAAGTACAAAACATGATATATACGATCCCCACAGACTGGTAGTCAACTCGAAAAGTGGGTTTAAAGATACGGCCATTAGGTAAACTGATGGTAGAAGATTCAAAGATGAATTTACAATAGCTGCAGCCCTTACACATATAGGTCCCTA
>BLSH010520149.1:65836-78709 GCA_018402905.1 Glandirana rugosa | reverse complement strand
TGTCACTTTAAATTAAACCGTCAATCATTGCACATCTGTTCTGCACAATTTTTTAAAGTCTGTGTGTCACTTTAAATGAAACCGTCAATCATTGCACATCTGTTCTGCACATTTCTTTTTAGTCTCGGCAGTTGGCAGTAGGGAGATCCAGTCATCCTGAGCATAAGAGGAGTAGCAACGGAAAAACTGCTCGAGAGTCTGATTGGTCCTCTCCGTTTGCCCGTTAGACTGCGGGTGGTAGGCTGAGGAGAAAGCTAGGTCGATACCTAGAGAGGAGCATAGGGCCTTCCAAAAGCGGGACGTAAATTGCACCCCTCTATCCGATACAATGTTGCCAGGGATGCCATGTAGTCGCACCACTTCTTTGATGAAGGCTTCCGCAGTTTCAGTGGCTGTGGGGGATGCCCTTCATAGGTATGAAGTGGGCCATCTTTTTAAGACGGTCTGCCACTACAAAAATGGACTTGAATCCAGCAGAAGGTGGAAGCTCGACTATAAAATCCATTGAGATTTGAGACCAAGGCCGTTCAGGAATGGGTAACGGATTGAGTAGCCCGCACGCTTTAGACTTTTCTGCATTGTTCGTGGCACAGACTGGACAGGCCGCCACATAATTTTTACAGATCTCTGCTAGGCGGGGCCACCAGAATGAGCGGGATAATAGTTCTGCCGTCTTGCGCCCCCGAAGTGCCCAGCCAGCTTGAGATCATGGCAGCGGTTAAGAACGGTTGGACGTAGCTCCTGTGGGATGTAGAGCCGGTGCCTGTACCACCACAGTCCGTCTTTTGACGTAAGTCCAGAATTTGGTGACATGGTGAGATCGGCAAGGGCTCGTCTGAGCCGTGTAAGGAAGTCTTCCTGTGTGAGTAGGAAACTGTGGGCCGGCAAAATTGTATCTGGCGGGGGATGGTCTGCAGGGACATGGAACATTCGGGATGAAGCGTCTGGCTAAACATTTTTACCCCCCCGGCAAATAGGTTATATGTAGCTGGAACCTTGAGAAGAAGAGTGCCCATCGTGCCTGACGGGGCTTCAGCCTCTTAGCAGTCCGGAGGTACTCAAGGTTTTTGTGATCCTTGAATACTAAGATAGGGTGCGAGGCTCCTTCCAAAAGGTACTGCCACTCCTCCAAAGCAGCCTTTATTGCCAGCAGCTCCCTGTCAACCACATCGTAGTTTCTTTCTGGAGATGTAAGTTTCCTGGAGAAGAAAGCGATGGGGTGGAGTGAGGCTTTTGGACCTCGCCTCTGTGACAGGACTGCTCCTACCTCTGTTTCTGAAGCATCTACTTCAAGGATATAAGGCAGCGCAGGATCCGGATGCTTCAAGACGGGAGCCGAGGTGAACAACTTTTTGAGTCTGGAAAAGGCTTCTTGGGCTTCAGGAGTCCATCGAAAGCGTACATCCTGCTTGGTAAGCTGGGTTATGGGGGAAATAACTGCTGAGAAGCCCTTAATGAACTTGCGGTAGAAGTTCGCAAAGCCCACAAAGCGCTGGACTCCTTTCTTGTCGCTTGGGGCTGGCCAGTCCAGAATAGCTGCCACTTTCTGTGGGTCCATGGAGATGCCGGAGGTGGTGATGTAGAAACCCAGAAAGGAAATGTTGGTGCATTCAAAGGTGCACTTTTCCACCCTGGCACACAGGCCATGTTGTCTGAGGCAGCAGGTACACTTTTCACATGCTGTCGGTGTTCTTCCAGAGACGGGGAGAAAATTTGAATGTCGTCTAAATAGACAACTACGAATTGATCCAGAAAGTCTCGAAAGATATCGTTCACCAAGGGGCATTACAAAGTCCGAACGGCATCACAAGATATTCGAAGTGACCGAACCGGGTGCGAAATGCCGTTTTCCACTCATCCCCTTCCCGGATGCGGATTAGGTTGTAAGCCCCACGGAGGTCTAATTTGGTGAAAACTGTTGCTGTTCCAAGTCTCTGAAAGAGTTCTGCGACTAAGGGCAGAGGCTACCGGTTCTTGACGGTGATCTGATTAAGGGCCCTGTAATCTATACAGTGCCTCAGGGAGTGGTCCTTCTTCTCAACGTAGAAGATTCCCACTCCTGTGGGTGACGTGGAAGGTCTGATGAACACCTTGGCCAAGTTCTCGTCCATGTATGCCTTGAGGGCAACCAGCTCTACTTCGGACAGGGGGAAGATTCGCCCGAAGGGAACTTCAGTCCCGGGTAAGAGATCAATTGGGCAATCATAAGATCTGTGTGGGGGGAGGACGTCAGCCCCCTTCTTGCTAAACACGTCCAGGAAGTGATGGTAGGGTGCTGGAACAAGCAGACGGCTTTCCTGGTCACTGTCACTTGTTGGACCGAGCACAGATAAGGAAACTTCCCGGGGTTGTGACAGGCAGTGGTGGACACAGTAGGGGGAGCCAAAGCGGACCTCACCAGCTGCCCAATTAATGGTAGGGTTATGAGCCCAGAGCCAGGGAAGGCCCAAGATGACCGGACAGAGTGGAAATGTGATGGCGTCCAACCGAAGAAATTCCAGGTGACCCCCTTCAGTGGTGGCCAGCATAGGGATAGTCTCCTGGGTAACGGTGACAGATTTGATGGCTGACTAGCATGGGGTGATCCTTAGATCGAATGGAGATCCGGTGTTGAGCTGCAATGGTGGCATCAACAAAGCAGCTACATGCTACTGAGTCCAGGATAGCTTGTACTTGGATATCCCCACCGGGGAGCCATAGGGAAATGGGGAGCCGGAAATTAACCTTATCATCAGGCAGATACATCAGTCTTTCCGAAGGCAGGGGTGCGCCCCTACCAGCTTTGGCAGGGCAGTTCCAAACCAGGTGCCCGGGACCCCCGCAGTACAGGCACAGATTCTGTGATATCCGATGCTGGTGTTCCCCTGGCGTCAGTGGTGGATGGGGACACTCAATTTGTGCAGGATCCAGTGGGTCTGGTGGAACGGAGAAGGAGGTGGCGCCTGGATTGAGGTCCAGGTCTGTGGGCATTCTCCAGGTTAGAGGTGCGGGCCCTGTGGGTCTCTCAGCTCTGCATACCCGCAGGCGGCGATCTATCTGGATGGCCAGATCGATCAGGGCATCGAGGGATTGTGGTACCCCAATGCAAGCCAGCTCGTCTTTGAGCGGCTCTGAGAGACCCAGCCGGAATTGATGGCGGAGGGCCGCATTTTTCCAGGCAGTGTCTGCGCTCCAGCGCCGGAACTCAGATACATAAACTTCAGCTGACCGGCGGCCCTGTTGCAGAGCATGGAGGGCTGCTTCAGCCGTAGCGGCCTAATGGGGGTCCTCATAGAGCTTGGCCATTTCTAAGAAGAAATGCTCTAGGCTAGTAGTCTCTGGGGCCCCTTGCTCCAAAAGGCGGTGGGCCCATGCCTGGGGTTCTCCCAGTAGGAGCGAGATCACTAGCCCCACTTTAGTGGCCTCTAAAGAAAAAGTCTGTGGCTGGAGGGCAAAGTATAGTCTGCAGGAACTGTGAAACGCCTGAAACTTCCTGCGGTCTCCTGAAAACTGATCGGGCATAGGCACCTTAGGATCAGTAGGTAGGGTCACAATGGTACGTGAGTCAGGCTGGCCAGGGCTGGCAGCTGGGGACACAGAGAGCTCATGGACCTCTTTCATCAGGCGGGTATATGCCTCTTGTAGACCTTTAATGGCTTGTGTAAGCCCAGCCAGATGTCCACATACATCTTACATGGGAGAGGTCCCCTGCGCAGACTCGGACATGGCTGTCCGTTACTGTCACGTACCTGGTGGTCGAGTCTGACTTATGCAGGGGACAACCTCTCTTACGGCCCTGGTTCGTGAACCCCTGATAGTGTAGACAGGGAGCTCGGGAGCACAGGGGAGCACGAGGGCTGGACTTGGTCACTGGTGGTGGGTGAAGGTCCGCTGGAGCTCATGCTTGGCAGAAGCGTAGTGGTACAGTCCGGGTCGGCAATGTGCTGGCAAAGCGGTACAGAAGGATGAGACAGGCGAATGGTCGGGGTGCAGGCAGGGTCAGCAACGTGCGGGCAGCAGAAGTACACGGGATTAAATGGCCGCTATTGGCAAGCGCGGACACGCAAAATGGCCAGGAAGTCCCATTTTTCCTAACACCTAAATTATGTCTATATGTAGGAGGGTTCCACTACCATTTATCTCTTGGCAGATACACTAGCTAGGCAATTGGGATGCCTGCCTTTACATGCACATGAACGTTAATGGCATCCCAGTCTTAGTCCGTAGGGTTCAATATTGAGTTGGCCCTCCCTTTGCAGTTAACTGGCCTGCACAGAGTCCTGAACTCAACCCAATAGAACACATTTTGGCTGAATTAGAGCAGAGACTGCGAGCCAGGCCTTCTCATCTAACATCAGTGCCTGACCTCACAAATGCACTTCTGGAAGAATGGCCAAACATTCCCATAGACACACCCGTAAACCTTATGGACAGCGTTCCCAGAAGAGTTGAAGCTGTTATAGCTGCAAATGGTGGCCCAACTCTATACTGAACCCTGGGCTGCCATAATTCATGTGTGTATGTCACATACCTGGTGGATGAGTCTGGCTTATGCAGGGGGGCAACCTCTCTTACGGCCCTGGTTCAAGAACCCTTGATGCAGACAGGGAGCTCTGGAGCACAGGGGAGCATGAGGGCTGGACAAGTCTCTGATGTCAGGTAGAAGTCTGCTGGAGCTCATGCAGCTGGAAGGGTAGTGGTGCAGGCTGGGTCGGTAACTTGCTGGCTGAGTAGTACAGAAGGATCAGGCAAATGGGTAGTTGGGTACAGGCTGGGTTGGCAACGTGCAGGCAGGTGAAGTACAAAGGGATCAGGCAGAAGAGTAGTCGTAAACAGGCAGAGGTCACGGCAGGCAGATAACAGCAAAGTCCAAAGGGCAGCTGGGGTAACTGGTACAGGAAGACTTTCAGGAACAAACGCTGGGGGGTCACTGGGACAGGAACGCTTTAGAACGGACAGCACTTGCTTACAGGTGCAGAGGGTTAAAATAGCAGCGGTTTATTGCCATTTCCGGGGCTCGCGCGATCACGGGAGCATGCGCGCGCACGCACGAACGCCCGCGAACGTAAGTTCGCGAATGTGCACAGGCGCGCACGAATGCGCACAGGCACGCGCGAATGCGCATAGGCACTAAAGTCCAAGAAAGATGCCGGTCTCTTCCTAACAGTGTATAAAGGCACATTTCCCAATAGTTAGGACAATCCATTGTATATTACTTGTGATACTGAGCATAGCTATGGACTTAGGTCTAGTTCACCCCACAGTGATGGACAAGACATGTGCTCACTGCTCACTAGCTAAGTGGCGGCTAGCAAATCCACCTGGCACCCAAAAGGTTGCTGGATCACATCCTGGATATACTAATGCTTGTGTTGAAGTTTATAATAAACCCCTGGTTGGGTTTCTCACCACAATCCAAAGACAGGCTGGCATTTTACCTGTCTCTTGTCCAAATAGTCTGTAATGTAAGCAAGTTATTTTGGGACTTTAAATTGTAAACTCATTGCAACCAGGGACTTGGACATTTCAAATTGTAGGGTTTACACTGCACAGGTACATCTGGTTAGAAAACTGTTGCTTGGATCAGTGTTTCTCAACTTCAGTCCTCAAGGCAACCCAACAGGTCATGCTTTCAGGATTTCCCTCAGATGAAACAGCTGTGGTAATTTCTAAGGCAGTAAAACTGATCAAATCACTTGTGCAAAGTAATGGAAAGCCTGAAAACATGACCTATTGGGGGTACTTGAGGACAGGGTTGAGAACCACTGACTTAGAATTTTGTCCGAATGATCTGATGAACATTGCCAATGGTTAACACAGCAAATAGTATTAGGTATTGCAGCCCCTCAGGTGAAATAAATTTGAAGTGACAGATTGAAATATACTGGTGGGCGTGTACTTCTATTGGGCATGTGTCAGTGTGCTAGCTTATATAAAAAACTTCAGTAGGGGGTGTTGGTTTGGCCTGATGACAGGTCAGGTTTGTTGCTGTGTTTTTTGTGGGTGAAGGAATGATATTGTGCTAATGACAAATGCCTTACTAGAGCTGTTTGTTTGCTGAAATTATTGTGCATTTTGACCATCAAAAGTGGCTTGATTTGACCATGCTGTCTGAATGGGGTGGGTATTTTTGTCTTACCATGCATTATTCTAGGAGAAAATACTCCCCAATGTATGTGTGCAGAAGGTGGCGGGGGGGGGTGATGGGTGTTATTGTTTGAGTGGGTGTCTTTCGGCAGTAAGGACCTGACATCATATAGACAATCAGGCATCACCTGAGACTGATTGCAGGAAGTGTATTTAAACCTGTGGAATGGTGTTTTAATTTGCCTCGATATTCTCTTGTGCCCCTGACCTGCGATTCTGTGTTCCCGAAGCCTGTCTCCCGTTCCTGGACACTGACCCGGATCCTGCAGCCTGATCCCTTCTTACCTGCCCAGTCCATCTTCTGTTTTCCTTTTCCCGTCCTGCCTTGTTCCCAGCTCCCTTCTGCTTGATCTCCCATGTATGACCCTGGCTCTGGTATGATTCTGATTATGATATCCATGCTCTGTAAATAGTGTATTTAGTCTGTCTTTGGTTTGTGTTCACTGGTTGGATAACACTATTCACTGCATTTGAGGTGCGTTATATTGGCTATTTACTTAACTGTTGAATAAACATTATTATTCACATTACCTGCGTTTCGTGCGGTATGTTGCAGTCCACAAATTTCTGGTCACACCGTTCCCTGACATAATATCAAGGCCAAACCTGACCAGAAGTGGCTGCACAGAAAAGCAATCTGGGTTTTGCTGGTTGTGATAGCATGCATCCAGAGGAGGTTATTTATTTTTCTCTGCTGCTGACTGAGGATCATGACTCTTGCCGCCAGACATTGAAGGAGTGGACCAGTGACCAGCTATTAGAATGTATATGTCTTGCTCATTCCCTAGTTGATCAGGGCAGTATTTCATTTGGAGAAGTTCAGCCTTTGATTCAGGTTTGTGCAGAATTTGCTTTGTCCAGTACTCCTACTGGCGGTGATGATTATAATCCTCCCTTTAATGTATCTCAGGTGGTGTCTCTTGTCTGGCTCTTAGAAGATGATAAAAGCTATTTTTTGGAACATTACTCTGTGTATTCACAAAAAGCTCTGTTAGATTGTATCAATGAAGTACACTCTTTAGTTAGACAAGGAGAGTGTAAATTGACATTTGTTCAGCCTTTACTCCAAGCTTGGTCGGATCTGTCCTCCTCAGTATCTGTTGACATGCGTCCATCCACTAGCCACCAGTTTGTTCAGAGATCTCTCTCTCCTTCACCTACAACAACCACAGTCACAGCCCAATATACTCTGCTACCAACCAAATATCAGTACCCCGTTTCCACCTGCTGCACCTACCCTGCCTTTACCCCACCTACCTCTTCTCCGCTGCCTGCAACAATTCCACAAAGATCCCCCTTAGCGACTGCTCCCCCTTTTTTACCATACTCCAACCATACTCTCCCATCAGCTGCGCCCCCTACTTACAGTAACTTACAGAGCTTCAGTGGTTAAACCTAAGAAGAAACTGAAGTTTTTCCCAACCCGCACAATTCAGCCAATATCCAGTCCTGCCTCTACCCAGCCGATCCATCCCAGTCTGCCTCCACACCAACCAACTTGCTCAAGCCCGTCTCTACACCAGCCGATCTGTTCAAGTCTGCCTCCACAACAGTCGATCTGTTCCAGTCTGCTCCTACACCAGCCGATCTGTTCCAGTCTGCTCCTACACCAGATGATCTGTTCCAGTCTTCTCCTACACCAGCCGATCTGTTCCAGTCTGCTCCTGCACCAGCCAATCTGTTCCAGTCTACTCCTGCACCAGCCGATCTGTTCCAGTCTGCTCCTGCACCAGCCGATCTGTTGCAGTCTGCTCCTGCACCAGCCGATCTGTTCCAGTCTGCTTCTACACCAACCGATCTGTTCCAGTCTGATCCTACACCAGCCGATCTGTTCCAGTCTGCTCCTACCCCAGTTGATCTGTTCCAGTCTGCTTCTACACCAGTCAATCTATCCCAATATGCCTCCACTCCAGCCAATCTACTCAAGCCAGCCTCCACGATTGCCAATAGAGTTTGGCCTGCTTCTGACAAACCTGAATGTGCTGTCCAGCCTCCTGAACCAGTGCCCTCTACTCAACCTGCTGATCCTGTGCCCGCTGATCCTGTGCCTGATGACCCGTTGCCCGCTGATCCAGTGCCTGATGACTCGGTGCCTGCTGATCCTGTGCCTGATGACCCGTGCCTGCTGATTCTGTGCCTGATGACCCATGCCCACTGATCCTGTGCCTGATGACCCGGTGCCTGCTGATCTAGTACCTGATGACTGGATGACCACTGATCCAGTGCCTGATGATCTGGTACCCACTGATCCTGTGCCTGATGACCCGCTGCCCGCTGATCCAGTGCCTGATGATCCAGTGCCCGCTGATCCAGTGCCTGATGACCCGGTGCCTGCTGATCCAGTGCCTGATGATCCAGTGCCTGTTGATCCTGTGCTTGATGTCCCGGTGCCTGCTGATCCTGTGCCTGATGACCCGGTGCCTGCTGATCCTATGCCTGATGACCCGGTGCCCGCTGATCCTGTGCCTGATGACCCGGTGCCCGCTGATCCTGTGCCTGCTGATCTGGTGCCCTCTGACCCTGTGCCTGATGACCCGGTGCCCACTGATCATGTGATCGCTGATCCTGTGCCTGATGACCCGGTGCCCGCTGATTCTGTGCCCATTGTCCAGCCTGATGATCCTGTGTCCATTGTCCAGCCTGCTGATCCTGTGCCCTCTGTCCAGCCTGCTGATCCTGTGCCCACTGTCCAACCTGCTGTTCTGGTGCCCGCTGTCCAGCCTGCTGTTCTGGTGCCCAATGTCCAACCTGATTTTCCGGTGCCCGCTGTCCAACTTGATGTTCTGGTGCCCACTGTCCAACCTGATGTTTCAGTGCCTGCTGTCCAGCCTGATGTTCCAGTGCCTGCTGTCCAGCCTGATGATCTGGTGCCCACTATCCAGTCTGATGTTCCAGTGCCCACTGCCCAGTCTGATGATCCGGTGCCCACTGTCCAGTCTGATCCGATGCCCGCTGCCCAGCCTGATGTGCCTCTGCCCGCTGCCCAGCCAGATGTACCCCTGCCCGCTGCCCAGCTGGATGTGCTTAAGGTTCTTTTCTCAGTTGCCTCGATTGGGTCCCTCCAATGGCGCTAAAGCCTGGTGGTCCAGACATACCCTTTGCAATTGGTAGCCACGTTTACCTTCACGACCTTAGTAGTAGTTGTGAGCTCCAGGAGAATGGTAGAGCACCATTTGTGCCTTGCCATGATCCGGATGCGGTTGCCACAACACCAGGTGCATTGGGGTACCCGTGTCGGGTAGCCAGTGTCTTGGGGAAACCTAGATGGCCGTTGAAGTGTGGAACAAGTCCTGGAGATCAGGCAAGCTACATAATTGTAACCAGACATTCCGGTGTCAGTGGTTTGGTTTTGTCACATGACCACAAGGCTACGTTTGTGAATGACCCATGGTACCCCATGGGGTACCTAACCAGTTACCAGGCCCAGGTGGTGGAATACCTGGCTTCTTTCTGGACCCGGCAGCAGGGCCTCTGATTTGAAACCCGGCACCCCTTGGACTTTGATACTTTTGCTTATGGACTTTTTTTCTCAGCTATGGTCGGTTGGGGTGTCCGAAGGTCGCTCCTTCGAGGAGGGGTACTGTCAGGAAATATTCTCACCTGCTGGGGTCACTGTTTTCTCCCAGACATATAGGTTGCAGTTCCGGTGTCCACCAGTGGGTGTCTTTCGGCAGTAAGGATCTGACATTATCCCCTGCAATCAGGCATCACCTGAGACTGATTGCAGTAAGTGTATTTAAACCTGTGGAATGCTGTTTGTGCGGGTGGGGTTCATTGATTTGTTTATTTGGCGCCACCACCAATGTGCACACAGCACTTCCTGTTTACAGCCACATTACACTTCTTACTGATGTATATTTGTGAGAACCATGCAAATATAAATGAGAAGATGACTTATCAATGCAGGATCACACTAGTGCGATGCGGGAACCCTGTGAATCCACTGCAGGCTCCTGCATCGCACCTGATTTGCATGGCAGTTCACATGCATTAATGCTGGCTGACCTGCGTGCTTTGGTCAATCACAGCATGCTCTGCTGTGAGAGCCATGATTGGCCAAAGGGTGGCTAATTACCTTTGGCCAATCATTGCTCAGCGGGTCTGAATATGGTGAAAATATTTGCGGAGATAGCAAAAGATTAGGCAGTGGCGTGTAGTATACAGTCAGTGTAGGAATATATATGTACAGTATGGTATATATAATACGCTGCATTCAGTGTATTTATTTATTTCAGGTACTTATATAGTGCTGTCAATTTATGCAGCGCTTTACATATATATTTACATATATATTGTACATTCACATCAGTCCCTACCCTCAAGGATCTTACAATCTAAGGTCCCTAACTCACATTCATGCATATACTAGGGCCAATTTAGACAGGATCTAATTTACCTACCAGCATGTCTTTGGAGCGTGGGAGGAAACCGGAGTCCCCGGAGGAATCCCGCGCAGGCACAGGGAGAACATGCAAACTCCAGGCAGGTAGTGTTGTGGTTGGGATTTGAACCAGTGACCCTTTTGCTGCCAGGCAAAAGTGCTATCCACTACACCACTGTGTAGACTATATGCAGTGCATGCACACTCAGATAAGGGTCTGGCATAGATTTTAAGAGGAACTCCACGCCAAAATTAAACAAAAATTTTGGGTAGGGCCCCCCCCCAAGTCCGTACCAGGCCCTTCAGGTATGGTATGGATTTTAAGGGAACCCCATGCCAAATGTTTTGAAAAATGGTGTTGGGGTCCTCCCAAAATCCAAACCAGACCCCAAAGCACCCTCCCCATGTTCAGGGCATGTGGCCTGATAAGGTTCGGACGGGGCAAGCTCACTTGTCCCCACCCCCCCGCCATGCACCCTGCCTTTTAGCTAATCATGGCTCTCACAGCTCCATCCCCCACCAATGTGGGATATCTGCTGTGGCCCATTTTTTGGAGTAGAAGTACCCCCAAATTGGACCCCAGAATGAGTTCATCCTGGAATTACTGGATATTGTTCTTAATCACAACCATTTCCAGTTTGCTGGCGCCAATTATCAGCAGACCAGGGGAACCTCAATGGGAGCCCCCTGGGCGCCTGCTTATGAATGTCTCCACCTTGGGTAGTGGGAGGAGAGTCTCATCTACTGTTTTTCGAAGTACCTGAGCCCTGGTCCTCTGGGGCGGGATGGTAGACAAACTCCATGAATTTGTGTCAGAACTGAATATCAATGACAGAAATCTTAAACCTACATACAACTGGGACTATACCAGCAACTCATTCTTGGACCTTTGGATTTCCATCCAGAATGGTAAGCTGGAGACTAGAACGTTTACAAAAGAGAATGCAGACAATAAGCTTCTTTTGGCATCGAGTCACCATCCCCCCTCACTAATTAAGGGTATCCTGAATGGCCAGTTCCTCCACATTTGGAGGAACTGTTCCAGCAAGGATAAGTACAGAACAGATTCTGAGGAACTCTACAAGAGATTCCAGGAGAGGGGATACTCACATAAAAATATAAGGGAAGGAAAAGGGCCTCCTCAACCAAATGTGTGGACCTCCTGGGTTCCGCGAATGGATGCGGTCCCTTGGCCCAACCTCATCCATCTGAACCCTCCCAGGTACGTATCATTACCAGATACGGGTCACAGTGTGATGAGGTTTGGTCCATCCTGACAAAGCACTGGTTTATCTTATCCCAATCTCCTGAATTATTCCAAATTGTGGGACCTAGACCTCTTATAGTATTGAGGAGAGAGAGAAACTTGAAAGATAGTCTTGTGCATTCCGAGTTTGTACCCTCTCCATCCGTGAACTGGCTGACCAGCATGCCACACACTAATGGCATGTTTGCGTGTGGCCATTGCTGCATTTGCCGCTTAATGGAACGCACGGACAGCTTCACAGATGCAGATGGGATCAAGACGTACAGTATTAATCAGTTCATCAACTGCAGTACTTCAAGGGTACTATATATTCTACAGTGTCCCTGCCAAAAAATGTACGTTGGGAAGACCAAGCGTCAGCTACGCATAAGTATTGAGGAACATTTAAGTAGCAAAAAAAAAAAAGAAATGCAAGTAAAAGTACTAAGAAAAATCAGGAAAAAAAGCCCCATTGCCCAAAACATTCCGAAGCTGTCCATGGCTCCTCCCCTGATGGACTCATGATAAAGGGATTTTTTGCCCTTACTTTACCCAGTCAGAGGGGTGATTTTGATTAGGTTCTATTAAGAAAGGAAAAAGAATGGATTTATTGATTAAATACGATTAGTGTTGAGCGAACCCGGACTGTAACGTTCGGGTCCGTACCGAACTTTCTGGTGTCTGGGACCCGGACCCGAACACGGACATTTCAAAAAACGTTCGGGTTCGGGTTCTGGGTTCTGGTAGTTGATCACGCATGTTGAATAGCTGAAGGGCAGCCAATCAAGAAGTCGATAAGTTGTACGCACTAGTTGATGGTCTTGGGTCTTGGGCTTGGGCTTGCAAAAAACTTTACAGGCACAAGCCCAGGCCCAGGGTCTGTGGTCTTTCAAGCCATGCCTGGGCTTGCAATGTCAGGCCCAAGCGAGTTGTGATTAGCATAAATTAGTTATTTAGGTAAGAAAAAGGAAAGAATTATCTTGGATTAGTTTTAGTGGGGAGACTGACCCATTTCATTCCCGTTTTTTAGGGAAATAGTACTCAGGTAGTCCCCTCCTCGGTACCTGTCGAAGCCTTACAAAACCCGTTACCCCGAAAAAAAGGACTAAAAAGAATCATG